>OY726528.1:36339974-36813988 GCA_963383655.1 Bathymodiolus septemdierum
GTGTTTTATATTATTTAGGAAGAGTATGTGTTTTATATTTAGAGAGGAGTATGTGTTTTATATTTAGGGAGGAGTATGTGTTTTATATTAGAGAGGAGTATGTGTTTTATATTTAGGGAGGAGTATGTGTTTTATATTTAGGAGAGGAGTATGGGTTTTATATTTAGGAGGAGTATGTGTTTTATATTTAGGAGGGAGTATGTGTTTTATATTTAGGGAGGAGTATGTGTTTTATATTTAGGAGGAGTATGTGTTTTATATTTAGGGAGGAGTATGTGTTTTATATTTAGGGAGGAGTATGTGTTTTATATTTAGGGAGGAGTATGTGTTTTATATTTAGGGAGGAGTATGTGTTTTATATTTAGGGAGGAGTATGTGTTTTATATTTAGGGAGGAGTATGTGTTTTATATTTAGGAAGGAGTATGTGTTTTATATTTAGGGAGGAGTATGTGTTTTATATTTAGAGAGGAGTATGTGTTTTATATTTAGGGAGGAGTATGTGTTTTATATTTAGGGAGGAGTATGTGTTTTATATTTAGGGAGGAGTATGTGTTTTATATTTAGGGAGGAGTATGTGTTTTATATTTAGGGAGGAGTATGTGTTTTATATTTAGGGAGGAGTATGTGTTTTATATTTAGGGAGGAGTATGTGTTTTATATTTAGGGAGGAGTATGTGTTTTATATTTAGGGAGGAGTATGTGTTTTATATTTAGGGAGGAGTATGTGTTTTATATTTAGGGAGGAGTATGTGTTTTATATTTAGGGAGGAGTATGTGTTTTATATTTAGGAAGGAGTATGTGTTTTATATTTAGGGAGGAGTATGTGTTTTATATTTAGGGAGGAGTATGTGTTTTATATTTAGAGGAGGAGTATGTGTTTTATATTTAGGGAGGAGTATGTGTTTTATATTTAGGGAGGAGTATGTGTTTTATATTTAGGAAGGCGTATGTGTTTTATATTTAGGGAGGAGTATGTGTTTTATATTTAGGGAGGAGTATGTGTTTTATATTTAGAGAGGAGTATGTGTTTTATATTTAGGGAGGAGTATGTGTTTTATATTTAGAGAGGAGTATGTGTTTTATATTTAGGGAGGAGTATGTGTTTTATATTTAGGGAGGAGTATGTGTTTTATATTTAGAGAGGAGTATGTGTTTTATATTTAGGAAGGAGTATGTGTTTTATATTTAGGGAGGAGTATGTGTTTTATATTTAGAGAGGAGTATGTGTTTTATATTTAGGGAGGAGTATGTGTTTTATATTTAGGGAGGAGTATGTGTTTTATATTTAGAGAGGAGTATGTGTTTTATATTTAGGGAGGAGTATGTGTTTTATATTTAGGAAGGAGTATGTGTTTTATATTTAGGGAGGAGTATGTGTTTTATATTTAGGGAGGAGTATGTGTTTTATATTTAGAGAGGAGTATGTGTTTTATATTTAGGGAGGAGTATGTGTTTTATATTTAGGAAGGAGTATGTGTTTTATATTTAGGGAGGAGTATGTGTTTTATATTTAGGGAGGAGTATGTGTTTTATATTTAGGGAGGAGTATGTGTTTTATATTTAGGGAGGAGTATGTGTTTTATATTCAGAGAGGAGTATGTGTTTTATATTTAGGGAGGAGTATGTGTTTTATATTTAGAGAGGAGTATGTGTTTTATATTTAGGGAAGAGTATGTGTTTTATATTTAGGAAGGAGTATGTGTTTTATATTTAGGGAGGAGTATGTGTTTTATATTTAGGGAGGAGTATGTGTTTTATATTTAGGGAGGAGTATGTGTTTTATATTTAGGGAGGAGTATGTGTTTTATATTTAGGGAGGAATATGTGTTTTATATTTAGGGAGGAGTATGTGTTTTATATTTAGGAAGGCGTATGTGTTTTATATTTAGAGAGGAGTATGTGTTTTATATTTAGGAAGGCGTATGTGTTTTATATTTAGAGAGGAGTATGTGTTTTATATTTAGGGAGGAGTATGTGTTTTATATTTAGAGAGGAGTATGTGTTTTATATTTAGGAAGGAGTATGTGTTTTATATTTAGGGAGGAGTATGTGTTTTATGTTTAGGGAGGAGTATGTGTTTTATATTTAGGGAGGAGTATGTGTTTTATATTTAGGGAGGAGTATGTGTTTTATATTTAGGGAGGAGTATGTGTTTTATATTTAGGGAGGAATATGTGTTTTATATTTAGGGAGGAGTATGTGTTTTATATTTAGGAAGGCGTATGTGTTTTATATTTAGAGAGGAGTATGTGTTTTATATTTAGGAAGGCGTATGTGTTTTATATTTAGAGAGGAGTATGTGTTTTATATTTAGGGAGGAGTATGTGTTTTATATTTAGAGAGGAGTATGTGTTTTATATTTAGGGAGGAGTATGTGTTTTATATTTAGGGAGGAGTATGTGTTTTATATTTAGAGAGGAGTATGTGTTTTATATTTAGGGAGGAGTATGTGTTTTATATTTAGGGAGGAGTATGTGTTTTATATTTAGGGAGGAGTATGTGTTTTATATTTAGGGAGGAGTATGTGTTTTATATTTAGAGAGGAGTATGTGTTTTATATTTAGGGAGGAGTATGTGTTTTATATTTAGGGAGGAATATGTGTTTTATATTTAGGGAGGAGTATGTGTTTTATATTTAGGGAGGAGTATGTGTTTTATATTTAGGGAGGAGTATGTGTTTTATATTTAGGGAGGAGTATGTGTTTTATATTTAGGGAGGAGTATGTGTTTTATATTTAGGGAGGAGTATGTGTTTTATATTTAGAGAGGAGTATGTGTTTTATATTTAGGGAGGAGTATGTGTTTTATATTTAGGGAGGAGTATGTGTTTTATATTTAGAGAGGAGTATGTGTTTTATATTTAGGGAGGAGTATGTGTTTTATATTTAGGGAGGAGTATGTGTTTTATATTTAGGGAGGAGTATGTGTTTTATATTTAGGAAGGCGTATGTGTTTTATATTTAGAGAGGAGTATGTGTTTTATATTTAGGAAGGCGTATGTGTTTTATATTTAGAGAGGAGTATGTGTTTTATATTTAGGGAGGAGTATGTGTTTTATATTTAGGGAGGAGTATGTGTTTTATATTTAGGGAGGAGTATGTGTTTTATATTTAGGAAGGCGTATGTGTTTTATATTTAGAGAGGAGTATGTGTTTTATATTTAGGAAGGCGTATGTGTTTTATATTTAGAGAGGAGTATGTGTTTTATATTTAGGGAGGAGTATGTGTTTTATATTTAGAGAGGAGTATGTGTTTTATATTTAGGGAGGAGTATGTGTTTTATATTTAGGGAGGAGTATGTGTTTTATATTTAGAGAGGAGTATGTGTTTTATATTTAGGGAGGAGTATGTGTTTTATATTTAGGGAGGAGTATGTGTTTTATATTTAGGGAGGAGTATGTGTTTTATATTTAGGGAGGAGTATGTGTTTTATATTTAGAGAGGAGTATGTGTTTTATATTTAGGGAGGAGTATGTGTTTTATATTTAGGGAGGAATATGTGTTTTATATTTAGGGAGGAGTATGTGTTTTATATTTAGGGAGGAGTATGTGTTTTATATTTAGGGAGGAGTATGTGTTTTATATTTAGGGAGGAGTATGTGTTTTATATTTAGGGAGGAGTATGTGTTTTATATTTAGGGAGGAGTATGTGTTTTATATTTAGAGAGGAGTATGTGTTTTATATTTAGGGAGGAGTATGTGTTTTATATTTAGAGAGGAGTATGTGTTTTATATTTAGAGAGGAGTATGTGTTTTATATTTAGGGAGGAGTATGTGTTTTATATTTAGGGAGGAGTATGTGTTTTATATTTAGGAAGGAGTATGTGTTTTATATTTAGGGAGGAGTATGTGTTTTATATTTAGGGAGGAGTATGTGTTTTATATTTAGGGAGGAGTATGTGTTTTATATTTAGGGAGGAGTATGTGTTTTATATTTAGGGAGGAGTATGTGTTTTATATTTAGGAAGGCATATGTGTTATATTTAGGAAGGCATATGTGTTTTATATTTAGAGAGGAGTATGTGTTTTATGTTTAGGGAGGAGTATGTGTTTTATATTTAGGGAGGAGTATGGGTTTTATATTTAGGGAGGAGTATGTGTTTTATATTTAGAGAGGAGTATGTGTTTTATATTTAGGGAGGAGTATGTGTTTTATATTTAGGGAGGAGTATGTGTTTTATATTTAGGGAGGAGTATGTGTTTTATATTTAGGGAGGAGTATGTGTTTTATATTTAGGGAGGAGTATGTGTTTTATATTTAGGGAGGAGTATGTGTTTTATATTTAGGGAGGAGTATGTGTTTTATATTTAGGGAGGAGTATGTGTTTTATATTTAGGGAGGAGTATGTGTTTTATATTTAGGGAGGAGTATGTGTTTTATATTTAGGGAGGAGTATGTGTTTTATATTTAGGGAGGAGTATGTGTTTTATATTTAGGGAGGAGTATGTGTTTTATGTTTAGGGAGGAGTATGTGTTTTATATTTAGGGAGGAGTATGTGTTTTATATTTAGGGAGGAGTATGTGTTTTATATTTAGGGAGGAATATGTGTTTTATATTTAGGGAGGAGTATGTGTTTTATATTTAGGGAGGAATATGTGTTTTATATTTAGGGAGGAGTATGTGTTTTATATTTAGGGAGGAGTATGTGTTTTATATTTAGGGAGGAGTATGTGTTTTATATTTAGGGAGGAGTATGTGTTTTATATTTAGGGAGGAGTATGTGTTTTATATTTAGGGAGGAGTATGTATTTTATATTTAGGGAGGAGTATGTGTTTTATATTTAGGGAGGAGTATGTGTTTTATATTTAGGGAGGAGTATGTGTTTTATATTTAGGGAGGAGTATGTGTTTTATATTTAGGGAGGAGTATGTGTTTTATGTTTAGGGAGGAGTATGTGTTTTATATTTAGGGAGGAGTATGTGTTTTATATTTAGGGAGGAGTATATGTTTTATATTTAGGGAGGAATATGTGTTTTATATTTAGGGAGGAGTATGTGTTTTATATTCAGAGAGGAGTATGTGTTTTATATTTAGGGAGGAGTATGTGTTTTATATTTAGAGAGGAGTATGTGTTTTATATTTAGGGAAGAGTATGTGTTTTATATTTAGGGAGGAGTATGTTCATCTATTTTAAAACAAACACTTGCATCCCTACTTCAATCCTATATTTGATGATGCTAAAGCGGTTACATTTACATTTAATGAACCTTGAACTCTGTCAACTTAGAAAACCCAAATGACCTCATTTTTTTTTGCCTTCACTAATTGTAATCTTTACACATACAGCATCATATTAGAGAATAACATATAATCTTTTGAAGAAAAAACATTTCCATATTTTTGCTGATAGACAAAAAGATTATTACGATGGATTTCTCAAATAAATCATATTCACGACTCTTGATTGTCCATTAAGCCGCTAAAATCCTGTGTCCTTTCTCACATCGTCATTTCAAAATGCGGAGATTTTTTCTCTCCCGTTATTATACATCTGAATATAAAATCAATACGGACATAATTTGATCTTCTCTTTGTTACAAATTTGTCCTGCCTTAGATTTAACCTGATGTAATTCTCTCATCATTAAGAATCAGAATGGGTTTATTTGATTTGGAGCCAGTGTGTCTATGTTAGGGACAAGGGAGATAACACACCTTTGGGGATTGGAACAAGAATAAGAAACATCAATATGTACAAGTATATATACATCTTGACAGCTGGGTGACAAACTCAGACCATTATCTGCTATTATGATTAATAATTCTGTTCACATAAGGACATTAGAGCTATTTTGCTGAGATGTAGCATATGATTTATAATGCTCTAATATAAAAGGAAAGATATGAACATCATGCATGGATCCAGGTTGTATTGTAACTTGCCATGGAAACGGCCAAAATGCTAAAAAATTGAAAAACACAAAAATGATCATAGCGGGTTACTCGCCAAACAGAAATTGGTGAAACTTGATAGGAACAACGTCCACATCTAGTGGGACGAGATAAGCCAAAAAAAATCGGAATCGGTTGGACAAACTTTGCCGCAGTTGCCATGGAAACAAAAAAGGGGGGATTTAAAAAACATTTGGATTCCTTTCATCAAACTTCATGACAATTTGTAGGCCTATCCACCGTAGTGTGCGGTAATTTTTTTTGGGGGGTTGAAAAAATTCAAAATGGTGGCCGTTGCCATGGTAACCGAGGTACAAAATGACTGCCAAATACAAAAATCCTCCGATTTGGGCGAAATTTGGTTTCCAAGTAGATGGCCGCCAAAATACAAAAATCCTCTGATTTGGGCGAAATTTGGTTTCCAAGTAGATTTTGATGTTGGGAATTGATATCCATGGTTTGGGAGCCATATTATGATCCACTTTGTAGGAATAACCACCGTAGTGTGTGGCAGCTTTTGGGGGTTGAAAAAATTCAAAATGGTGGCCATTGCCATGGTAACCAAGGTATAAAATGGCCACCAAATACAAAAATCCTCCGATTTGGGCGAAATTTGGTTTCCAAGTAGATTATGATGTTGCGAATTGATATTCATCGTTGGTTTGCTATGGTGCTTGGAATTGGATGAAACTTTCCAGAAATTTTGTCTGAGATATGTACACATAATTTTGAGGCTTGGCAATTTCAGAATGGCCGCCGTTGCCACAAAAAACGTGAAAAATTTAAAGTGCTCGGAATTGGATGAAACTTAATAGAAATGTTGTATGGCATGTGTATAAATGGTTTTGAGGCTTGGAAATTTCAAAATGCCTGCCGTTGCCGTGGAAACCACAAAAACACTCAATTTAACACAAAGGTGAATAACAACCATATCTTTTCAGACTTAGTATGCAAATAGCTATCTAATATTTGCTTATTAATATAATAGTGTATGACAAACATCTTTTGCATTTGATTTCATGCTAATAATATAGTCTTCTAACATTTCCATTACTGGTGTTGTAGATGATGGCAGACAATTGAAGCCATTTTTTTCTTGCTTTGCTTACTAATTTATTGTAGCACATTGTAGGGTAACATAACAAAGAAGCCCTACTATAGACATGATAGAGTCAAAAACTGGGCTCTAATTATTTCTTGCTATGTTCTCACACTATTCATCATTCATACCACTAGTACTTGTATTGTTTGTTTGGGGGACATTTGTAACGCTCTGCGTTACAGTAACCAATATTATCATTTGTTATGGAAACCTATCAGTGCCATATTCTGATTTTCTACAGTTGAACATAAGAAAAAACAGACCAACATTCTGCAATATCACCAAACATGGGCATGTTGGTGTGGTCAAAATTTTGTGATCACAGGGGAACATTTTTTAGTTGGTTATGCAGCATTGGCAGTCAATCAATACATTTCTAATTTTTGATCATCACGAAAATGCTTTCTTGCAAATAATATTCAAAAATGAAAAAATGGACAGCCATGAGTGCAATATCAATAATATGTTATTATGATTTGTAAAACAAATAACTTGTCCAGATATGATAAAAAAACTTTTAAAAGAATAAACCTCAATTTTAATCAGGATGCTATCTGAGATTTAATGACCAATCTAATTTATCAATTTCAGTTTTGTTTTCTTGGACATAAGGTGTCCTATTAGACATCCACATTGGCTTTGGGTGGCCATTATCAAGGCTTGTACAACCGAAAAAAAAATCCGCAAATACAGTGATTGAAAGTTGTTTACATGATATAGTGATAGAAAAAAAACCCAGGATTTTCTGTGAGTAAAATTTGATAAAAGACAGTTTAATCATTCAAAGAGAATAAATAAACAAGGTTAACGATTCTTAATTTTGCTTAACTTCATATGAATAATAGATTGTTTTTTAACGTACACATTAATTAGGGCTTCAATACTTCATGGTTAGCGTGATTACAACAAATGTAGAAGGTCATGGGTTCGATCACAGATCGACTCAAGCAAAGATCTGTCAAATTGGTATTTGTTACTTCTCTGCTACGAATGAAACCTTAAGCAGGCCTTTTAATAAGGGGCGGTACCAGGTACATTTACCCGTTTAAAATGGTATTTGGTACCTCCTGATTTTAAAGTGTATTATATAAGATATACATGAAAATATTCAAATTTTAATAAAAAAAAAAAATTACCACCTGTAAATAGTGAAGTACTGGTACACTTAAAAAATATTGATAGCCCTGTTTAATGGGGTACCATACACTACAGTTGAACGTTTTGATCATATGATGTTTGTATGCAGATTTCAAGCATCTCGGTGATCAAAACCACAGAGAGAAAAGCTGCTATGTGGCTAGTGAATTTATAGCTCTGAGTCTGTTGGTTGGAATTTGTTAAAATTTTGATATTTATTACAGTGGATATATTCAAACACGTTGCCAAAAAGGAGCAAGAGCATAGAGTGGTTGTCTCAGAATCTGGATAATGTGTTTGAATGAAACAACATGTCTTCATGTGCATTGGTGATTCAGTAAGCTAGCTCTATAAAAATCCAACTCAGTTTGTTGGTAAAGTACAAAGCAGACATCATCTTCATCATCATACTAAACATAAACTGGTTCTCGCCATGATATGGCCGAAAAATTGCTCACTTGGCATTACAATCACTCACTCATTCTATGTTAGATATATGACTCCAGGACTGGGTTGCACATTTTTTAACCTCAATTAAATTTATGTGTCATTTAAAACTTAACTGGCACTTAAATTTAATTGAGATGTACATGTCATTAATTTACACTTAAGGTTTAATTGAGACTTAAATTTAACTTGAGGTTTGTCCAACCCAGTTCTGGAAAAAAAATGAAAAAAAATGGCTTCCATCAAAATGTGACAATTCTTAGTACTGTATCTTAGCAACTGTTGATATGTAACATACTAGACTAACGTAATAAAAAGCTAGTTACAGAAATATGAAATATTACAATCCATTTGGGAAATGAATACAGCTATTTATAAATCAAAACAAGACACACTTATTGAAGTCCATGGAATTAAATATGAGAAAATTGGTTCAATAAAAGAAAATTTGTTCAATTTTCTAGCAAATTGAAAAGTATAGTATTGGATTTAGGAAAGCATTGCCATTATTACTTATCTAACGAGATGGAAAGATTTATTTTCGTAATGAAATCAGAGAATTCTGTCTGAAAAAGTGCCTGGTAATTAATATAAATGTTTCTTTTTCTCATGTGACCTTGTATTAGAGGAATATATTACAACTTCTGTTTCCTAATTTGACGATTTCAGTCCACGCAGTTAAGAAAAAAAGATTGAACGATATTCTAGATATAATTAGATAAGAATAATTTGTCTCAAAGCGCGAGTGGAATTTTTTTTTTTTACTTTCCTCAAAAAACCATGTACTTTAGCAAAAATGATGATGACATAAATGTTGACAGTACAATAACAGTGAATACTTGTAGTTTAACTGACAACTAGCGTAGTAGTCTTCCATATGGTGTTATGTAATATAAGATATAGGAATATAATTCACCAGTGTGGGAAGTTCTGTCTTTTCTTGAGTGGAGCATAGCGGAAGGAGGAGGGTACTAGATGTCAGGAATAGAGTTTGGAAAATCCTCTATGAACTAAGGAAACTTTTTTTTTGCAATGTGCCAAGAAAGACATGGCTGCCAATTCAGCCAGTGTAATTTCTGATTATGTCTTTTACTAAGCATATAAAATTACCTCCCTTTATGAAAAAAACATCTGTCAAGGTGTTTGATTGATTGGAAATTAGAATTAACAAGTACAATTTGATTGAAATAGTAACAATATTGAAAAATCTTTTTTTTTTATTAAAAAAAATAGTTCAAAATTGCAGTTAAAAAAATTGATACCATATATTATTTGGAAGTATTTAGAATTCCCCTTGATTTTTACTCATTATGAAAAAAAACATCTGTCAAGGTGTTTAAGCAATTGAAAATCAGGTTTGACAAATACAATTTGATTGAAATAGTAACCCAACCGAGGAATTTGTTAAAAATATTTTTTTATGAAAAAAAAAGAAGTTCAAAATTAGTTAAAAAAGATTGATAGCATATAGCATTCAGAATCACCTAACCTTAATTTTATGCTCGTGAAAAAAACATCATTCAAAGTGTTTAAGCAATTTGAAATTGGGTTTAGTAAATACAATGGGATTGAAATAGTAACCAAACCATGAAAAAAAAATGTTGAAAAATTGCAGTTATAAAAAAATTGATACCATATGCTATGTAAAAGTATTTAGAATTACCTCCCCTGAAGTTTTACTCATTGCAATTGAATAATAATTTGTAGGATGATAACATTTTCTTATGAATATAAAAGTTGACTCTGATATGACTTGTATTCAATGGTCACCTTTAAGATAAGGTAAAATGACCTCATAAGATCCGTCGATCCTGATTGTCAGTTCTGGTCTATAATAATTCACATATTACTGTATGGAAGATAGTTATTTAGAGAGAAAAAAAACGGTCACTTTCCAATGTAAGGTATTGTCAGCACTTCTAATGTCATCCTTATACTTTTGAATCTTTTTCTCTGAAGCCACAGGGCCAATTGGAACCAAAATTGGTAGTAATGTTCATTGGATGATCCTCCACCTATGTTTTGTTTTTCGATCGCAAATCCATAAAATAAAAATGAAGCAAAAGGAACCCAATTAGGTGTTTCCATATACAATAAAACCTGTAAAAAATATATTTATGCACTGTCGTAAAAACAATAGTTTGAATCGATATCAAGGTCTGGACTGCCAAATAATAGTAAACCGAACCCCTTTGGGACTGAAGAATTTGTTCAGTTTAGACAGGTGTTTGGTTTACACAGGTTCAAATTACATAGAGATTTAAGAGATGGGACTGTAAAGTTTGTCTGGTTTAGGCAGGTATTCGGTTTACTCAGGGTTCAGTGTAGACAGGTTTCACTGTAAATGGGTATTAATAATTTATTGTTCAATTTTTTTTTAGCTAACCTGGCCAAAGGCTTTGTGAGCTTTTGCCATCACTTGGTGTGTGTTGTCCGTCCGTCAGTCATAAACTTTCACATTTTAATCTTCTCCTCTGAAACCACTGAACCAATTTAAACCAAACTTGTCTGGGATGGTTCTTGGGTGGTCTCATTTCAAAGCTCTGTCTGACAGCTCTGCCCTCCATTCAAGATGGCTACTGTAACCAAAATTAGAAATTTCGTTACTTTATTATAAGTCAAAATGAGGTGAAATTATAACTGCAGCTACATGGCAATAAGTAGTTATATTTACATATATTCCAAGTTTTATGTGAAATTTTTCTTGCAGCCGAGTTATACCGATTATGCAAATTTTGCATATTTTAATCAAATATCACATTTAAATCTTTTCCTTTGAAACTGCATAACTAATTTAAAATAAATTTGGCTGGGATGGTCCCCTTTCAAAATTGGATTCGACAGCCCCGACATCCATTCAAAATGGTGGCCATTACTAAAAATAGAAATTTGTTATTAAAAAAAATATGGTGAAAATAACAGATTAAAGTGTATAGTTAATTAATAAGGCTCCCAACCGAAATAGGAGACTTACTATTTTTTCATTTGGTTTTTTATTATTTTATAATTAATCGCCAAAAATATGAAATATTTTATGCCATGCAGTTCAACAAGAAATAAGATTTTTTTTAGGAGGGAATTCATTCTTAATCATCTGATAACGGAACGGGAACGAACCGTAAGATAAATGTCTTCTCACATGTCATTAATGAGTCAGCTGGCTATTAAAAAATTTTGGCGACAATAACAGGTGTCATTTCTTATTCTGTGGCTATGAGAATGTGATGTCACTGACACACAGAATCATTTGTGGTTATCACAGAGACATTAAGGGTAATCCTAAGGGATATTCTTCTAGTGTCCCTGTGTTTCAATTTAATGGCTGTGTCAATATTGGAGAGCTGTTTTGTTATAAATATTGCTGTTGGCTGACAGTTCATTCAAATTTCAATTAACTAAAATGGTTTCCAATAGTAGCTCTAATTTGCTGAGTCATACTGTAATTGCTACAATCTTAATCTTGGACACATGATCATGTGATAATCAGGGTCCCAAAAATGTTTTTTTCCTATGGAATTTGAAATTGACTGAGTGAGCATCCTCCTGAAGACATCAATTATGCAGATTTAAAGAAATTTGGAGAATTGTACTGGGGTTATATGTTAGTTTTAATGGGGGTCTGTTGACTTTAATCAATGGAGGCTCAGCTAAATGACTGCATTTATGGTCTGTGAAAATAGTTTTTTAGAAGTTGATTTATAAGAGCGATCATCAGAGAATGATTCAATTCTCTGAGGAATGGGAATTTTTATGATGACAATAAAAAAAAAAAAAATTCCCAATTGACAGAACAAATCTTAATATGGACTTTCTTCACGAAAATGATGAAGATGATGGCATTTTAAATCTCTAATCTTTTTAATCCTTATATGGAATTGTAGAATTGATTTACAAAATTATTTTGAAAAATTCCAAAAAATTTGATTGTGATATGCATTGGATAATGATTAATGCAGAAAAAGCACCCAAAAAACCCACTTACTTTCTACTTTCTGATGTTATTACAATTGAAGTTTAATATATCTACTAACTTAAAAAGTAAAATTAACCGAATTTAAATTTCTTTTTCTATATATATTATTAATTTTGCAGACAAAAATTTGTGAATTTTATAAGTTTTCTTAGTACTACATGTACCAAAAGTGGTACCTCTCTTGAGGGTGGCAATTTATTAGTAGTCTACTTTTTCATGTCTCCTCAAGTCTGTCCTGATAAGAGAGGTGGTCTTTGATTGGAGGGGCTACTGTACTTACAAACACTCAATCATTTTCATAGAAAATCCCAAAATTTCCTCCTATATAACTGGAGGTGACATAGAGTTAGCATGCGATCAAATAAGTGAAGATAAAATGAGCAGATTACCGATAAATAATTACAAACCATTTGCACACTTCCGAATTTGATTCCTAAAAAATTGTGTGTTTTACAGGAGTTATTTCCCTTGATGGTGGGCAAAATGGTGTCCTTTCATGCAAAGTTCATCCAAATTTACATATATTTTTCTCTATAATCTGTTCAGAATTTCAATGTAACAACTTTTGAATTTTCTCTTTGCTATAAGAAGAGTTTGAAGATACCAAAGGGGTAATCAGAATATGTATACAATTGACCTCTAATATTTTACAAGGTTCAAATATCTACAAATTATAAGAAAATTATGCTTAAATTCTTTGTCCTTTTCATTGCTCTTGCTAGAATGGGTACCATTTTGGCCGTCGTAAGGAACATAACCTGTAAAAAATGTCTGTTGAATATTAATTTCAAAGATGAGAATTTGCCGAATGATATGAATATCCATTTTTTCAAAGGGAGATTTTTACTTCCTTGTTGTAAATTGAGATAAATTACAAAGTTGTAAACACCAAGAATATTGATCAATTTAATTTTTGTGATATTTGTACTGAATATTAATTTCAAAGATGAGAATTCAGAGTAATATAAATTCTTACTTTTTTTAGATTTCAAAATGAAATTTTTGCTTCTTCTGTTTTAAATTGAGATAAATTTTAACCAGGAAAAAATATTCAAAACAAAATTTTTGTGATATTTATACCGATTTAAAAGCAAATTTTCAGCTGTTGTTTTCTATTAAAAAAACCCGGGAAACTTGATGATGTAAATACTTTCTAATGGTAAACACCTCGCACTTAATTAAAATCTACTCTCACAGAATAGTGACATGTGAAAAGTGGCATGTGTATGTAATCCTGAAATAAAACCTTGTTTGTTGTTTATCTATCATAGCATACATTAGGCCATGATTGATAAATTGTTTGTTTGCCCAAACATGACCTTCCGGCAAGAAAAAGGTCCCCACTCAAATTCTTTTTTCCTCAAAAACCCAAGGGTCGTCGTGGTCGTGATCGTATGGTAGTTGGATTTACAACTTTCTGTGCAATCAGTGCCTATCACCACTAAAGTCGTGAGTTCAAGTTCTGTTCATGGCGAGGTGTACTTGATGCAACAGTGATCAAGTTGATCAGTGAATTGCGATAGGTCGGTGGTTTTCTCCGGTTTCCTCCACCAATAAAACTGATTGCCACAATATAACTGAAATATTGTTGAAAGTGGTGTTAAACACCATAAACCAAAAGACCTAACCTTAGTATACCTCAGGTAATGATTATAAAATTGTTTGTTTGCCCAAACACAACCTACCAGAAAAAAAGGTGCCTACTCAAATCCTTTTTTCTTCAAAGACCAATATGTATTTTTTTTACTTCTGGATATTTCCAAGTTTCATAGCGATATGGTATCTTATTCCGAATTTTATCACATTTTGAAGCGGAAAATAAGAACTTCCATACCTGCCTTCGCGTTCCCATGACTATCAATCAAGGGTAGGGTTTGAGCAAATTATCCATTTAAGGGTGAGTTCGCCTACAAAAACCTTTCAATAAAAGAATATATCCATTTTGATTTATATGTAGGTCAAACGAAAAACCATGAATTTGGTATATGTTGCTTCTTCGTTAAGTATGCATTATTAAGGAGTAACAGCAAATATTGGTTGGTTGGAAATCAGGTTAATGTGTTCGAGTGGGGCGACATGTCTACCTGCAAACTGTTGTTTAAGTGAACTAGCACTATAAAAATCCAACTAATAATAATAATAATACTAATAAATTCTTTATTTAAAGAGGGTAACTCAGTTAGTAAAGAGATGCTAATCTCACCTGAGGTCCTCTGAAACTAAAACTACAATGTATATGTAACATATAAATCTCATGCAAAAACAATCAATACAAGAAAAAAAAAAAAAAATATGATGATAAAAAATTGACTAGAAAATAATATTAAATGTTAATTAAAAAAGAAAATAGCTACTGTTTAAATACAACAAAAAATAATACTGAAAAGTTCATTGGTATATACAGATATTACAGTACAAGAGATCTTGGTTGGTCTAGTACAAAGTGGACCACACCTCATTGAATATAACTCGTTCTTGCCTTAATATGGCTGAATAATTGCTCATTTAGTGTTAAACACCGATCACTCGGTCGCTCCAAATATGCCTACAATTTTTTGTATTTTGCAAAACTTTTTGGAAGATTAAAGACTTTAGCATATAGTGTGCTCACTCACTCACTAAATTTTTTTTTTTTTTTTTTTTTTTTTTCCAGAACTTTTTTAGGGGATTAAAGACTTTATAGCATACAGTGTGCTATTTCTGACTTCATGGTATTAATTGAGTGAAATAGTTACACAGATTACTATGTAAACATTTGTTCTGTGTTTTATGAATGAAGGGGAAGATAACCATCTTAGGTCATCATGCTCCTTAATAATCAGCTGACTTTCATCTCAGTCAATGTTTAGGAGGCACCAAAGAGGGGAAATTTATAAATAGTTATTAAATTGATTTTAAAAAAGTGAAAATTAAATGAATCTATGAATATATATCAAGAATTGAGAAAATTGTCATAAGACAAGAATTTTTGTGAATTAAAATTTACAAATTTTCAATAATTTTAAATTAAGGAAATAGTCCACCCCCAAGTTAAACCCCCTTGTTAATTAAAGCTTCACAATAGTTGTTGATTTCACTAACAGCTGATTTCTATCTAAAGTGAAAGTAAATTGATGGAGGATCCATGTCTTATCATTGTGGTCAGTTTAGAGTGTTGATGTATTCCTCCCAGACACAGACCAGTGGTCACTTAATCATCTGATGACCTCTCAAAAGTCCATTATCTAGATCTGGGTTAGGAAAATTTGACTGTATGGATAAACAGTGATCATTTTTGTAATTTATGGGTGGGCTTTAATTTAATGAAATGGAAACTTGTGGAATTTATTATTTGTATTAGTTTTGACTTCATCTGTCAAACTATGAATTGCATGCATACAAAATATGAAACATCCAAAGTTTGTTTATTTGTTTTTTTTATTATAGAAATACAGATAATCACAAATTATGGAAATATGATATGAATTTTATTCTTTTAAAAAGAATGGATGAAAGAAATAGATACATGAATTTGAATACAATATTTTCTTCATCCTCCAAAATTTAATAAGAATGGTGGATAAAAGAGAATAAAAAAGATATTCCCTTCCAATTTTAGAAATAATGAATGAAAGAATATTGAATTGTGAATAATACAACATTTTATGTCTCCGAAAATTTAAAAAAAAGTGGATAAAAGAGAATTAGAAATATGAAAAATGAAAAAAAATTATCCCCAACATTTAATGATAATGGAATCGTGTGAATATGGTAGTGTTTTAATGTTATGATAGTGTTTTAATGGCTAGCATGCTTGCCATTTGAACAGAAGATCGTGTGGGTTCAGTCTCCAGTCGGGTCAGATCATATACTATGTTAACTGGTGTTTGCTATTTCTTGCCTAAGCACACAATTACATTAAGGAGTAAGAGCAAAGACTGGTTGGCTCAGAGTCAGTATAATGTTTCGTAGTGGAACCAACATATTTTGTTACAGTGAGCTAGCACTATGAAAATCCATCGATGGGTATTATTGGGCTGTGAATTTAGACATTGTCACTGTCTCGTGAAAACATGATTTGTTCTGGCCATTCTGAAAAAATTGGCTAATCTTATTGAAGTGGACTAGTTTCTTTCCAGTTTATTTTAATTATCTCCCTTTTATATAGTATGTGCAAGCAAACAATATTTATTTCAAATAATTAGTTTCTTTACAGTTTAATAGAGTTGTCCCCTTTTATATGATAATCTCTAATAAAATATATGTATTTTAAATGACTATAGTTTCATTCCAGTTTAATTAAGTTATCTCCCTTTTATCTTATTGGCTTTTAGAAATATTATTAGATTTTAATTAGACATTCATTGATGTCTTATCATATTGTCTGACTGACTTGTGGTATGTTAATCTCATCAGCTAGTTATCCTGGACATGTGAAGCATGGGATAGAAATGGACAATGCATCCCATGGCAGTTAACCATGTAAATTTCATGTCTTTGATTGACAAGCTCACTCATCCCCCAATCAGAGGCAGCGTGAACTGGTCGTTTTGGCTCCAGAAAATAATTAAAATTTTTCCTGATGATACACAGACAGCTAAATATTATTTAATTACCAATGCTGACCAAAGGGTCAAAAAGAATATTTTTAAGTGGTCTCCAAATTGAAATTTTCATTTACATTTTTGTACAGCATGATTGATAAGTGTAAATGTGTAGTATGACTGGAGCCAGTCCGACATTGTTTGTGTTTATAGAGGGGGAGGTGTTAATGAAGATACTAAGGAGTAAGGTTTAAGAATTTATAATTTTTAAGTGTGAATATGGTGAAATTAATTTAATTCGATGGCACCAATTTCCTTTGTTTCTACAAAATGCATTGATCCATGGGCTCTTGAATTCATGGTGTCAAATGTTACAGGAAACAATAATGGGAAAATTGTATTTTTTTTAACTTCAATTTTCGTGGTTTAAGTGAAACATGAAATCCATGAAAATTAGAACCCCACGATTACTAATAATTTCACAGTATGATAACGTGCAGAAGGAATTTAAGTTGGTATGAGGTTTGCAATCTTGAGGAATGTTCGTGGGCCGTTGATGTCTTGATCATATGGTAGTTGGATTTACAACTACCTGTGCAATCAGTGACTATCACCACGAAAGTTGTGAGTTGGAATAACATTCTTGGCGAGGTGTACTCGATACAACATTTATGTGATAGAGTTTGTCAAAGACATGCGACAGGTTTGTGGTTTTCCCCAGGTACTCCGGTTTCCTCCACCAATAAAACTGACTGCCACGATATAACTGAAATATTGTTAAGCACCAAAACCCTTGAGGAGTCTTCAATAAGGGTTGACAATTCAGAGTACATGTATAAGGTTAAAAGGGAAGGAGTGTAGTAACAAGGTGATAATATGGAGTACCAGGGTGATACTTAGAAGTATTATTGGTTAGCAGTATTTGAGCTCTATCCATTACATAAGGACAAGAGTATCACAATGTATGTCATTACATACGTATCCTCTTCATCCCCGATGGGACATAAGGCATCAATGTATGTCATTACATACTTATCCCCTTCATCCCCGTTGGGACATAAGGCATCAATGTATGTCATTAGTGGAGCAGAAACTGCTAACCCTTCCAGAGCACCCGAGTTCATTCCTGTTTTTTAGCTGGGTTCGTGTTACTCAATCTTTATTTTCTGTATAGTGTTTTGATAACCACTGTATGTCTTTTTGTCCTTTCTTTTGACCATTGTGTTGTCTGTCCGATTTACGACCTCTGATTACCTCTTTGGAATCTTCAAATTTTTCTTACAAGCATCATGGTAAGAAGGTTACAGTCTTGAGGAATCTTCAATTAAAGGGGGTGATTCAAGAGTGATACTACGAAATAAGAGGTAAAGAATTTAGTATTTCAGCTATATTCACAATGAGCCCAAATTTACACAATAAATCAGCATCTAGGTAAAAAGGTGCCACATGGATGTATACCTCAGAAAATTATGTCTTGTAACAGAGTGGTTATGAATTACAACTAAGTAATACATTATGAGTAATTACCACATATTTATAAGTAAAAACGTCAATTTTGCCCATACGTAAACACCGGAAGTGCCACAGCGATATCTGCCCCACGTTCCATGGGGCAGATATCGGGGCATAAATCTGATGACATGATATCAAGCCTTTCTATAAATAAATCAATGCATGAATTTTTCCATATCATCCCTCAACCGATATCGATCACTCATATCCATATAAGTTTGGTGTCTGTGCGGGATGTTAATTTTGTTGAAATATGTGATAAATAGATTAATGCATGCCTTTTTCTATTTCAGGACTGTTATCATCCCTCGACCGATATTGACCCTCGGACTAAAGCTCTCTGGCTGATATCACTCTTTCCGGATGATAACAGTCCTGATATATGCATGCCTTTTTCCATTTCAGGACTGTTGTCATCCATCGACAGATATCGACCCTTGGGCTAAAGCCCTTTGGCCGATATCGCTCTCTCGGGATGACAACAGTCCTGATATGGAAAAGGACATGCATTAATCTATAAGTAAATTGATATTAGGAGTAAATTATAAGAATTAGGAGTAAACTGGTGGTATAGAGAGAATAAAGAATAAGTTAATAGATATTAGGAGTAAATTATAAGAATTAGGAGTAAACTGGTGGTATAGAGAGAATAAAGAATAAGTTAATAGATATTAGGAGTAAATTATAAGAATTAGGAGTAACCTCGTGCTATAGAGAGAATAAAGAATAAGTTAATAGATATTAGGAGTAAATTATAAGAATTAGGAGTAACCTGGCGGTACAGAGAGAATAAGGAATAAGTTAATAGATATTAGGAGTAAATTATAAGAATTAGGAGTAACCTGGTGGTATAGAGAGAATATGGAATAAGTTAATAGATATTAGGAGTAAATTATAAGAATTAGGAGTAAGCTGGTGGTATAGAGAGAATATGGAATAAGTTAATAGATATTAGGAGTAAATTATAAGAATTAGGAGTAAACTGGTGGTATAGAGAGAATAAAGAATAAGTTAATAGATATTAGGAGTAAATTATAAGAATTAGGAGTAACCTGGTGGTATAGAGAGAATATGGAATAAGTTAATAGATATTAGGAGTAAATTATAAGAATTAGGAGTAACCTGGTGGCATAGAGAGAATATGGAATAAGTTAATAGATATTAGGAGTAAATTATAAGAATTAGGAGTAAGCTGGTGGAGAGAATAAGGAATAAGTTAATAGATATTAGGAGTAAATTATAAGAATTAGGAGTAAGCTGGTGGAGAGAATAAGGAATAAGTTAATAGATATTAGGAGTAACCTGGTGGTATAGAGAGAATATGGAATAAGTTAATAGATATTAGGAGTAAATTATAAGAATTAGGAGTAACCTGATGGTATAGATAGAATATGGAATAAGTTAATAGATATTAGGAGTAGATTATAAGAATTAGGAGTAAGCTAGTGGTATAGAGAGAATAAGGAATAAGTTAATAGATATTTGGAGTAAATTATAAGAATTAGGAGTAACCTGGTGGTATAGAGAGAATATGGAATAAGTTAATAGATATTAGGAGTAAATTATAAGAATTAGGAGTAATCTGATGGTATAGAGAGAATATGGAATAAGTTAATAGATATTAGGAGTAAATTATAAGAATTAGGAGTAACCTGGTGGTATAGAGAGAATATGGAATAAGTTAATAGATATTAGGAGTAAATTATAAGAATTAGGAGTAAACTGGTGGTATAGAGAGAATATGGAATAAGTTAATAGATGTTTGGAGTAAATTATAAGAATTAGGAGTAAGCTGGTGGTATAGAGAGAATAAGGAATAAGTTAATAGATATTAGGAGTAAATTATAAGAATTAGGAGTAAGCTGGTGGTATAGAGAGAATATGGAATAAGTTAATAGATATTAGGAGTAAATTATAAGAATTAGGAGTAAGCTGGTGGTATAGAGAGAATAAGGAATAAGTTAATAGATATTAGGAGTAGATTATAAGAATTAGGAGTAACCTGGTGGTATAGAGAGAATATGGAATAAGTTAATAGATATTAGGAGTAAATTATAAGAATTAGGAGTAACCTGGTGGTATAGAGAGAATATGGAATAAGTTAATAGATATTAGGAGTAAATTATAAGAATTAGGAGTAACCTGGTGGTATAGAGAGAATATGGAATAAGTTAATAGATATTAGGAGTAAATTATAAGAATTAGGAGTAAACTGGTGGTATAGAGAGAATAAAGAATAAGTTAATAGATATTAGGAGTAAATTATAAGAATTAGGAGTAACCTGGTGGTATAGAGAGAATAAGGAATAAGTTAATAGATATTAGGAGTAGATTATAAGAATTAGGAGTAACCTGGTGGTATAGAGAGAATATGGAATAAGTTAATAGATATTAGGAGTAAATTATAAGAATTAGGAGTAACCTGGTGGTATAGAGAGAATGTGGAATAAGTTAATAGATATTAGGAGTAAATTATAAGAATTAGGAGTAACCTGGTGGTATAGAGAGAATATGGAATAAGTTAATAGATATTAGGAGTAAATTATAAGAATTAGGAGTAACCTGATGGTATAGATAGAATATGGAATAAGTTAATAGATATTAGGAGTAGATTATAAGAATTAGGAGTAAGCTAGTGGTATAGAGAGAATAAGGAATAAGTTAATAGATATTAGGAGTAAATTATAAGAATTAGGAGTAACCTGGTGGTATAGAGAGAATATGGAATAAGTTAATAGATATTAGGAGTAAATTATAAGAATTAGGAGTAATCTGATGGTATAGAGAGAATATGGAATAAGTTAATAGATATTAGGAGTAAATTATAAGAATTAGGAGTAACCTGGTGGTATAGAGAGAATATGGAATAAGTTAATAGATATTAGGAGTAAATTATAAGAATTAGGAGTAAACTGGTGGTATAGAGAGAATATGGAATAAGTTAATAGATGTTTGGAGTAAATTATAAGAATTAGGAGTAAGCTGGTGGTATAGAGAGAATAAGGAATAAGTTAATAGATATTAGGAGTAAATTATAAGAATTAGGAGTAAGCTGGTGGTATAGAGAGAATATGGAATAAGTTAATAGATATTAGGAGTAAATTATAAGAATTAGGAGTAAGCTGGTGGTATAGAGAGAATAAGGAATAAGTTAATAGATATTAGGAGTAGATTATAAGAATTAGGAGTAACCTGGTGGTATAGAGAGAATATGGAATAAGTTAATAGATATTAGGAGTAAATTATAAGAATTAGGAGTAACCTGGTGGTATAGAGAGAATATGGAATAAGTTAATAGATATTAGGAGTAAATTATAAGAATTAGGAGTAAACTGGTGGTATAGAGAGAATATGGAATAAGTTAATAGATATTAGGAGTAAATTATAAGAATTAGGAGTAACCTGGTGGTATAGAGAGAATATGGAATAAGTTAATAGATATTAGGAGTAAATTATAAGAATTAGGAGTAAACTGGTGGTATAGAGAGAATAAAGAATAAGTTAATAGATATTAGGAGTAAATTATAAGAATTAGGAGTAACCTGGTGGTATAGAGAGAATAAGGAATAAGTTAATAGATATTAGGAGTAGATTATAAGAATTAGGAGTAACCTGGTGGTATAGAGAGAATATGGAATAAGTTAATAGATATTAGGAGTAAATTATAAGAATTAGGAGTAACCTGGTGGTATAGAGAGAATGTGGAATAAGTTAATAGATATTAGGAGTAAATTATAAGAATTAGGAGTAACCTGGTGGTATAGAGAGAATATGGAATAAGTTAATAGATATTAGGAGTAAATTATAAGAATTAGGAGTAACCTGGTGGTATAGAGAGAATATGGAATAAGTTAATAGATATTAGGAGTAAATTATAAGAATTAGGAGTAAACTGGTGGTATAGAGAGAATATGGAATAAGTTAATAGATATTAGGAGTAAATTATAAGAATTAGGAGTAACCTGGTGGTATAGAGAGAATATGGAATAAGTTAATAGATATTAGGAGTAAATTATAAGAATTAGGAGTAAACTGGTGGTATAGAGAGAATAAGGAATAAGTTAATAGATATTAGGAGTAAATTATAAGAATTAGGAGTAACCTGGTGGTATAGAGAGAATATGGAATAAGTTAATAGATATTAGGAGTAAATTATAAGAATTAGGAGTAAACTGGTGGTATAGAGAGAATAAGGAATAAGTTAATAGATATTAGGAGTAAATTATAAGAATTAGGAGTAAGCTGGTGGAGAGAATAAGGAATAAGTTAATAGATATTAGGAGTAAATTATAAGAATTAGGAGTAAACTGGTGGTATAGAGAGAATAAAGAATAAGTTAATAGATATTAGGAGTAAATTATAAGAATTAGGAGTAAGCTGGTGGTATAGAGAGAATAAAGAATAAGTTAATAGATATTAGGAGTAAATTATAAGAATTAGGAGTAACCTGGTGGTACAGAGAGAATAAGGAATAAGTTAATAGATATTAGGAGTAAATTATAAGAATTAGGAGTAAACTGGTGGTATAGAG
Organism: Bathymodiolus septemdierum; assembly: GCA_963383655.1. Classification (NCBI taxonomy): domain Eukaryota; kingdom Metazoa; phylum Mollusca; class Bivalvia; order Mytilida; family Modiolidae; genus Bathymodiolus; species Bathymodiolus septemdierum. Next base: position 36,363,096 of record OY726528.1, read on the forward strand.
AGAATAAAGAATAAGTTAATAGATATTAGGAGTAAATTATAAGAATTAGGAATAAACTGGTGGTATAGAGAGAATAAGGAATAAGTTAATAGATATTAGGAGTAAATTATAAGAATTAGGAGTAACCTGGTGGCATAGAGAGAATATGGAATAAGTTAATAGATATTAGGAGTAAATTATAAGAATTAGGAGTAACCTGGTGGCATAGAGAGAATATGGAATAAGTTAATAGATATTAGGAGTAAATTATAAGAATTAGGAGTATGCTGGTGGAGAGAATAAGGAATAAGTTAATAGATATTAGGAGTAAATTATAAGAATTAGGAGTAACCTGGTGGTATAGAGAGAATATGGAATAAGTTAATAGATATTAGGAGTAAATTATAAGAATTAGGAGTAACCTGGTGGTATAGATAGAATATGGAATAAGTTAATAGATATTAGGAGTAAATTATAAGAATTAGAAGTAAGCTGGTGGTATAGAGAGAATAAGGAATAAGTTAATAGATATTTGGAGTAAATTATAAGAATTAGGAGTAAGCTGGTGAAGAGAATAAGGAATAAGTTAATAGAAATTAGGAGTAAATTATAAGAATTAGGAGTAATCTGGTGGTATAGAGAGAATATGGAATAAGTTAATAGATATTAGGAGTAAATTATAAGAATTAGGAGTAACCTGGTGGTATAGAGAGAATATGGAATAAGTTAATAGATATTAGGAGTAAATTATAAGAATTAGGAGTAAACTGGTGGTATAGAGAGAATATGGAATAAGTTAATAGATGTTTGGAGTAAATTATAAGAGTTAGGAGTAAGCTGGTGGTATATAGAGAATAAGGAATAAGTTAATAGATATTAGGAGTAAATTATAAGAATTAGGAGTAAGCTGGTGGTATAGAGAGAATATGGAATAAGTTAATAGATATTAGGAGTAAATTATAAGAATTAGGAGTAAGCTGGTGGTATAGAGAGAATAAGCAATAAGTTAATAGATATTAGGAGTAGATTATAAGAATTAGGAGTAACCTGGTGATATAGAGAGAATATGGAATAAGTTAATAGATATTAGGAGTAAATTATAAGAATTAGGAGTAACCTGGTGGTATAGAGAGAATATGGAATAAGTTAATAGATATTAGGAGTAAATTATAAGAATTAGGAGTAAACTGGTGGTATAGAGAGAATATGGAATAAGTTAATAGATATTAGGAGTAAATTATAAGAATTAGGAGTAACCTGGTGGTATAGAGAGAATATGGAATAAGTTAATAGATATTAGGAGTAAATTATAAGAATTAGGAGTAAACTGGTGGTATAGAGAGAATAAAGAATAAGTTAATAGATATTAGGAGTAAATTATAAGAATTAGGAGTAACCTGGTGGTATAGAGAGAATAAGGAATAAGTTAATAGATATTAGGAGTAGATTATAAGAATTAGGAGTAACCTGGTGGTATAGAGAGAAAATGGAATAAGTTAATAGATATTAGGAGTAAATTATAAGAATTAGGAGTAACCTGGTGGTATAGAGAGAATATGGAATAAGTTAATAGATATTAGGAGTAAATTATAAGAATTAGGAGTAAACTGGTGGTATAGAGAGAATATGGAATAAGTTAATAGATATTAGGAGTAAATTATAAGAATTAGGAGTTACCTGGTGGTATAGAGAGAATATGGAATAAGTTAATAGATATTTGGAATAAATTATAAGAATTAGGAGTAACCTGGTGGTATAGAGAATATGGAATAAGTTAATAGATATTAGGAGTAAATTATAAGAATTAGGAGTAAGCTGGTGGTATAGAGAGAATAAGGAATAAGTTAATAGATATTAGGAGTAGATTATAAGAATTAGGAGTAACCTGGTGGTATAGAGAGAATATGGAATAAGTTAATAGATATTAGGAGTAAATTATAAGAATTAGGAGTAACCTGGTGGTATAGAGAGAATATGGAATAAGTTAATAGATATTAGGAGTAAATTATAAGAATTAGGAGTAAACTGGTGGTATAGAGAGAATATGGAATAAGTTAATAGATATTAGGAGTAAATTATAAGAATTAGGAGTAACCTGGTGGTATAGAGAGAATATGGAATAAGTTAATAGATATTAGGAGTAAATTATAAGAATTAGGAGTAAACTGATGGTATAGAGAGAATAAGGAATAAGTTAATAGATATTAGGAGTAGATTATAAGAATTAGGAGTAACCTGGTGGTATAGAGAGAATATGGAATAAGTTAATAGATATTAGGAGTAAATTATAAGAATTAGGAGTAAACTGGTGGTATAGAGAGAATAAGGAATAAGTTAATAGATATTAGGAGTAGATTATAAGAATTAGGAGTAACCTGGTGGTATAGAGAGAATATGGAATAAGTTAATAGATATTAGGAGTAAATTATAAGAATTAGGAGTAACCTGGTGGTATAGAGAGAATGTGGAATAAGTTAATAGATATTAGGAGTAAATTATAAGAGTTAGGAGTAAACTGGTGGTATAGAGACTATGGAATAAGTTAATAGATATTAGGAGTAAATTATAAGAATTAGGAATAACCTGGTGGTATAGAGAGAATATGGAATAAGTTAATAGATATTAGGAGTAAATTATAAGAATTAGGAGTAAACTGGTGGTATAGAGAGAATATGGAATAAGTTAATAGATATTAGGAGTAAATTATAAGAATTAGGAGTAACCTGGTGGTATAGAGAGAATGTGGAATAAGTTAATAAATATTAGGAGTAAATTATAAGAATTAGGAGTAAACTGGTGGTATAGAGAGAATATGGAATAAGTTAATAGATATTAGGAGTAAATTATAAGAATTAGGAGTAACCTGGTGGTATAGAGAGAATAAGGAATAAGTTAATAGATATTAGGAGTAAATTATAAGAATTAGGAGTAAGCTGGTGGTATAGAGAGAATAAGGAATAAGTTAATAGATATTAGGAGTAAATTATAAGAATTAGGAGTAAACTGGTGGTATAGAGAGAATAAGTTAATAGATATTAGGAGTAAATTATAAGAATTAGGAGTAAGCTGGTGGTATAGAGAGAATATGGAATAAGTTAATAGATATTAGGAGTAAATTATAAGAATTAGGAGTAAGCTGGTGGTATAGAGAGAATAAGTTAATAGATATTAGGAGTAAATTATAAGAATTAGGAGTAAACTGGTGGTATAGAGAGAATAAGTTAATATATATTAGGAGTAAATTATAAGAATTAGGAGTAAGCTGGTGGTACAGAGAGAATAAGGAATAAGTTAATAGATATTAGGAGTGAATTATAACCACTGGTAATACAAAGTAAAAATGAAACGAGAGAAACATGAAATCACAGTCAACATTTAGAATTTGGTATTAACGGTTGGCTGAGACAAATGAAAACTGACGAAAATTTATCGGAATACTGAAAATTCTAAATTGTATTCTAGATGTCAACAACTATTAAGACAGGAAGAACTGATGTAAAATGTCAACAAGGAGTTCTCTGTGTATGGTACAATGTACATACTAGATTGGATGGTATTGGATTTGTTTTTTCGTTTCATTTACCGTTCTCTGTATTCAGTTAAATCTACTGTGGTTTGTTCAATTATTGGATCTTGGAAATTTTCAAATTTTAAAAGCCAATGCAATTTAGGTTTTATTGAATTTTCATTGAATTTAACTTGATTCAATCTAATGTCGCTGATCGTGTAAAAGCTGGTGGGAATACTAATTAGATATTTTACAATGAATATATTCCCGTTAAATGGTTTGTGTACATATTTTTTGTTTTTTTAGAAAAACAAAAAGTAATGAAAATACGTTTTAAAAGCAGAACTATTTAATGCATGTTTTGAAAACCAAATTAGTAAACCTAGCAAATTGCCGCCCATTAAGAACGGTTTTGACTAGATACCTTTGATCTGTAGAAGGGACTGGTTTTTCAATCTAGTCATTAACAATTTGTATTCAATGTCATGCTATTGTCCTCATGTTTGGTAAGTTTTTATATGTTGAATGCTGGAATTTGAATTACGATAGATTCAAAATAAGACGTGTTGAATCCTTTAAAAATTCTGTTCAGCATTCTATTCCAACAAAGGGTCCGGATGGCTCAATGAGTTAGGTAGTTGGATTACCTAACAACTCATACAAGCCTTTCACCAATACGGCGTGGGTTCGCACCCGGCTTTGTAAGTTACAAAAAAAGGTGCACTCGACTCGCAGCCGCAAGTGATAAAGTTTAACGGTTGCTTGCCAATGGTCGGTGGTTCTCTCCGGGTTCTCCGGCTTCTTCCACCACTAAAACTGGTCGCCATGATATAGCTGAAATATTGCTACTAAACACCAAAAATCAATTGATCAATCTATTCTAAGACAAATCAAATAATGCTTGTTTTTTTTCTGTATTAGTTACCTCGTATTGTGATGTCTGGCACAATGCCAACTAATTATGTTTTTAACTGTATTTGTATCCTCACAATCATAAATGTGATGTTGAGCACTGGCAATGATGACAGTATTTGTAAGATTACTTCACTCATACTTTGTTAAAAACAAACTTGGATAGTCTTATACATAGGTGAGATCGTACGGAACCATGTGAAAATATACTTGGATAGTCCCCTACATCTTTTGAGACTGATGTTGAAAATAAAAAATGTTAAAAAATTATTATGAGTAATGTGTAGAGAATTAATCTTTTATCAAGTAGTTAAGCTATTCTTTTCTTGATGGTAGATAAGATGGCAAAAAATCTGATAAACTTTTTCTTTCGTGGTAGACTTTTTTTGGAGGTAATTTTGCATCATCGTTTATCGGGAATGTGATAATTAATATAGATGATAAGGTAAATGGTTATTCACTTATCTGTTTTTTTTGTTGTTTATTTTTGCATTGTTTATAGATTTTTAGTCTCTGGATGACTGGACGACATGCTGGGTACGAGAGATATTTCAATTACTGTTTGCCAGATCAGTAAAATATTAGTAAGATAAATGTTGTCTTCTTGCCAACACCAACCGCTGTGACAAAGAGAAAATCAAGAAATTATTATTGGTTTATATGAAATTATTCCATCTCGTAGGTATTAATGTATGAAAAGATATATTAATTTTGGATCATTTAAGACGATAAAGTCTTTCTTAAGGGTGTGAAACATCCCTCGAAATTGTAAGAAATCTGATTGATTTAAGAAGCTTAACTTCCATCAGCTTGGTTTGAACTTCATTTTTTTTTTGTCATGTACAGATGGCTCTATTATATCTGATAATCTTTGGTAATTAATGAAGTTCATTAACATTCCACTCATTATCAAGTAGGAGGTGATAATCCTAAAGTAGGAAAAAAATTCTAGCCTTGCCCACGGTCCAGTAAAAGGACCCTTTTCAATGAAAAATATTCCAAAATCATGCAAAATTCCAAACATTTTTGTTCTTATCCCCTTATTTTGATTCCCAATTTGAGTAATTTAGAGTACAAAAGATAAACAAGTATACAAAACAAAGCCATATTTTACTTTCACTTTGACATTTTCATTTTCTAAAACAAAGTGGCCAGGATTGGGGAGGGGGAGGAGGTGTTTGTAATGCAATTAGATGGGAAATTTGCCCTGTACCCTGCTGCTATGGAATGCCATGTTTAAGTTATACATAATAAAAATTAGGAGATATTGTTTACTGTCTCGATTGGTCTTGTCACTTCTTCAACATATTGTTTTGTCTTGGTTTTATTTTGGTTGTAAATAACACTGCTAAACTGTTTATCATCTGTGCAATTAGGACTGATATTTTTACTTCTACACTTTGGGGTGTATTTGAGGGCCAATATGGATCAAATATGAAGTTTTAGGGCCAATATGGATCACATATCAGTTTGTAGGGTGTATTTTAGGGCCAATATGTATCATTTATCAGTTTGTGGGATGTATTTGAGGGCCAATATGGATCATATATCAAGTTTGTGGGATGTATTTGAGGGCCAATATGGATCATATATCAAGTTTGTAGGGTGTATTTGAGGGCCAATATGTATCATTTATCAGTTTGTGGGATGTATTTGAGGGCCAATATGGATCATATATCAAGTTTGTGAGATGTATTTGAGGGCCAATATGGATCGTATATCAAGTTTGTGGGATGTATTTGAGGGCCAATATGGATCATATATCAAGTTTGTGGGATGTATTTGAGGGCCAATATAAATCATATATCAGTTGTAGGATGTACTTGAGGGCCAATATGTATCATATATCAGTTTGTGGGATGTGTTTGAGGGCCAATATGGACCATATATCAAGTTTGTGAGATGCATTTAAGGGCTAATGTGGATCATATATCAAGTTTGTGGGGGGTTTTTAAGGGCCAATATGAATCATATATCAGTTGTAGGATGTACTTGAGGGCCAACATGGATCATATATCAAGTTTGTGGGGTGTATTTGAGGGTCAGTATGGATCATATATCAAGTTTGTGGGGTCATATATCAGTTGTAGGATGTACTTGAGGGCCAATATGTATCATATATCAGTTTGTGGGATGTGTTTGAGGGCCAATATGGACCATATATCAAGTTTGTGAGATGCATTTAAGGGCCAATATGTATCATATATCATCAGTTTGTGGGATGTGTTTGAGGGCCAATATGGATCATATATCAAGTTTGTGGGATGTATTTAGTTTTTGACTTGAACTTTCTATATGCTTTTTATACCCCCGCTCCCCGAAGGGGGAGTATACTGTTTTACCTCTGTCCGTCTGTCCGTCCATGCTTCTGTCCTTCCGTCCGTCCGTCCGTCCAAGATATTTTTCGTCGCATTTTTCTCAGTAACTGTTGATGGCAGAAATCTTATATTTGGTCACAAGCATCATATAGGTATACCATATTGTGGGTAGCGTTTTTGGACCCGTCAGATTCCTACTTCCTGTTTGCCGACTTTGTTGATTTTTATACACATTGAACATATATGCTCATTTTTCGTCGCATTTTTCTCAGCAACTATTGATGGCAGAAATCTGATATTTGGTCACAAGCTTCATATAGGTACCCCATATCGTGGGAAACGTTTTTGGACCCATCAGTTTCCTACTTCCTGTTTGCCGACTTAGTTGGTTTCTATACACATTGAACATATATGCACATTTTTCGTCACATTTTTCTCAGCTACTATTGATGGCAGAGATCTGATATTTGGTCACAAGCTTCATATAGGTACCTCATATTGTGGGAAGCGTTTTTGGACCCGTCAGATTCCTACTTCCTGTTTGCCGAAGAGCGGGAGTATCATAGGTGAGCATTAGCTCACAGTTCATCTTGTTAATTCTAGTGTTAAATAATGTGACTGTTTTAGATATTCAACAATGTTGTGTTTTTCATTTCCACTGATATCCTTCGTACACCTGTATGGACTATTGCTTTCATTTCTCATAAATTGGTGGTTATTGAGAAGATTTTTTTTGTTTTTTCTTGATTATCTACAGTGACATTTAGTGTAATTTTCAAATTTTAGGTTTTACTTGGGAATGATGTGAGACAGCTGGTTGAAGTTGTTTATTGCTTGTCAAGACTCGAAAAATCTTGAAATTCATTTGTGGTTGGAATTATTTATTTCTTTTAATTTATGTTGGGTTTTTTTTCTTTTGATATATCTTAATTTTCTATAGTATTATTTTCTCATATTGAAATCTTTTTGCTGCATCACCTTTATTTTTTATCCATTTTAGTTTTTCTGTATTATCTGAAGTTCAATATATGAAATATTGTTGAAAGTGGCTTTAAACACCATCAAACAAACAAACAAACAAACATCAATATATTTTATTACCATGAATTTTTAAGACACTTTAGTTTGGTCTTTCCAGAGTAATAGCCCTTTGTTTAACAAAAATTGTGACTTTAAAATAGAATTATCTTGAGCTCAATGTTTTTCATTGACTCTTCAGCTCAGTAGGATACATTATGGCAGTTCTGACTTGTTATTGTACTATTGTTTGTGTGTCCCTGACCAGGTGGGTGATTGATTTACTTGGGAGGTTGAATGACATAATTAATGATCCCTCATCATATATCTGATAAATGTACAATGAACTAACAAATTTCCGAGATCATATAGGTCATTGAAAACCTGGATGTTTATTGTAACTGGTTATTCTCTATTTGGACATCCTGGCATTTGATAATTAAAGGAGGTGAAGTTCGAAGTTATCCTCTGGATTTTACCTCTATTTGAATTGTATTTCTGTGGTATAGGTTAGGTTTATTGTATTTAATGCCACTTTCAACAATATTTCAGCTATGTCATGGTGGTCAGTTTTATTGGTGGAGGAAACCGGAATGCCCTGAGAAAACCACTGATCTTTCACAATTCACTGACAAACTTTTATCACATAAAGTTGTATCGAGTACACCTTGCCATGAGCTGGATTCGAAATCACAACTTTAGTTCTATGATACAAATTTCAACCTGTTATATATAAATTGAACAAAAAAGTCAAACTAGACAAAAAAGTCAAACTAGACAAAAAAGTCAAACTAGAGATCTGGTGTAGTGTAATCTAGAAGAAGAGGTGATTTTAATTACTATTTTTAACTTTTGTTGGTAGATCTCAAGTAAATTAATTGGCATTGAAATCAATGTAAAATTCTGAGGTTTATGCTTAGCTTCACCTCCAAATATTTTGCTTCATATCAAAAATGCTTATCATTGATTGGTCAATTACATAATTGTAATGTCATGTCACTCCAGATAAGAGAATAACAGCATTTTAGTAACCTTTTTGCTAAAAATGCTATTTCCTGTTTTCAAAGGAGTAAAATATTTTTTTTATCATGATTTAGTGGTGCCTGCAGACTTTCTAATGATTTGTAAATTTAAAGTTGCTATAAAAAGATAATATTTACATAAAACACAAAGTTGATGACTGATTTAGTTTGATAAAGAATGTGAAATCTTCGTAAAAGTTGAAATGTTTATGTACCGAAAAAGTATTTTAAGATGTGATATTAATCATAGGGGCAGTAAAAAGATATTAGAAATTTCTTTTCTTGGGGACCAACTATTTTCTTATCTGGGGGAGAGGGAGGGGTGTTATTTTGGTTCTGACAGATTTTTATCGTGTGCGTCAGTGTCGATACAGAATTTATTTTTATTTTAATCAAAATTTGGAAAAGGACATGCTGGGAAAATGTGTGAGATGTTGAAACAAGATTTTTCTTTTGTCAGACAGGAGACAATTAAAAATTAAAAATATCCACCAATACTCTCCACCCCCTTCCTTCTAACTAAATCACTGGTGCCTTATTAGTGATTTAAAAATTATAGCTTTGATTAATTAGACTTGCTACAAGTCCTTTTCTGATTAATAATCCCTTTAAAAATAAGCTGGTATGAAAGTACAAATCTTGACTGACCACTTATATTTTTTTTCTCAACATGTGGATGGTAATTATAAGTGGTCAGTCAAGATTTCAACTTTCATAGCAACAATTTATTAAAGGAATTATTGATAACAGAAGGGCTTGTAGCAAGTCTAATCATAAATTCAATTATCTCCCCCTTGTTGTGGTTGTAATTCTTGTGTTTTAGGGCTCATTTTATGTTCTTATATTACATATAGTTTGATCAAACTTTCTAATTTAATTTTTTTCACAGAAGCAATGTTAAATCATTATTCAAAAGTTTTATTATACTTGTTTATTATACTTGTACATTATAAAATAGTAGTGATTTTTTTTAAAACAAAAATTCTATTTTATGATTGGAATAATAAGTTCACCCATGAGGCATTATAATCCTTTATGAGTGTGGGAATATCCATCTTTTTATGAGTGGAGCGTCGGGAACGATGGTAGAACATGTGGAATATCACATTGAGTCAAAGATTTTCAAATCTTTTATTTTAAGCGAACAAAAACATCTTTTTCTTTCGGAAATAATAAAAAAAAGCGAATTTATTATTAAAAAAATTGCAGGACTCGTGACAGGTCGGTGGTTTCCTCTGTTTCTCAGGTTTCCTCCATCAATAAAATGGAACGCCACTAAATAAATGAAATAATGTTGAAAGTGGTGTTTAACACTATAACCTCAAAACCCTTAAAAAATTGTGGGAAAGTTAATACCAATTCCTAGCTAAATATAATTGACATATTCATAATTGCAATGTTTCATCAGACCAGGGGCGGATCCAGGGGGGTGGGGGGCGCACCCGGCACATGCCCCCCCCCTAAAAATAGAAAAAATATTATTTTTTTGGCGTAAAATCGTGATTTTTCACACGAAATACCCCAAAAATGTTCGCACCTCTCTCCGCTCGGTGCAAATGTTTTTTTTAAGTGTGCCACCCTCTAACTTGAAATCCTGGATCTGCCCCTACAGAAAAGAGTGACCCCATATAAGATAATGTCACGTGCAGTGGTTTTCTATGGACTGATTCACGTGGAAAAGCTACCGATACATGTATTAAAGAAATTTTTGTCTTACGATATTTTGAAGCTTCTGTTGAGCCCCGTTTACACGATCAAAGTTTTCCATCAAAAACTTTGTCAAAGTTGATGGAAAACTTTGACAAAGAAAACTTTGTCAAAGTACCCTGTTTACACGATCAAAGTTTTTGATGGGAATTGGTGGGAAATGCAAAGATAACATATACATGGCTGACTTTGAGGAGTATGTTGCTTTGTATGTGTGCATTATGTGCACTTTGATTTTAAGGCGAAAGCTGCGTAGACTTCGTGTTAGACCAAGGAGAATGTGGTCTAGAGCCTGGCTTCAAAGGAGGAAGACCAGAAGTTGCTACAACACTCTACTGCAAGAGCTGAGGGCTGAAGATATTGATGAATATAAAAACTATATGAGAATGAGCAAAGAAACTTTTAATATGCTCCTGGAAAAGGTCCGACTATATATCGAAAAAAACAAGATAGCCTCCTTTCTCTTGTCCTTATCATGATAAACTTTTGCCTTTGCATTCCAAATAACTTCTCTTTCCTCAACTAAATCAATGAGATCATTTACCAACTCATTTGTCCAATTGCATTTTGACATTTTAGTTGAACTTGTTTGTCTGCTGTTTCCCCGCCATATTTACCATGTGTTCTGTTTAGAAAATATATTAATGATCTTGATTCCAAAAACCATTCTGATTGGTTAGTTCCCATCAAAGTCCATCAAAGTTTTTAGAAAAATAGGATGGAGTTCTATTCCATCAAAGTTCATCAAAGTCTGTCAAAGTTTTTGACCAAAGTTTTTGATGCAGGTTTACATGGTCAAAAAACTTTGACAAAGTTTTTGATGTGTAAACAGGGCTTTAGGCTACCATATTTTTATCTCATAATCTGAAAGTACAAATGTATGCTTACGTAAGAAAATATGTTTATAATCAAGGAGTAATTAAAAGTTATTTTGTAATGCAAAAATGTGAAATATTTTGGCATTGATGTTGTTGTCGGCAAAATTGGTGTTAAAAATAGAAAAAAACTCAAAACGGAAGTATCATAGTTTTACACCCTCAAGATGCAATTACATGAGAGAATAAAAAGCATTTTGATGAATAAGTTGATTTTGAGAGATAAAAGTCATGGAGTAGGTGAGAAAAGGGTTGAATTTGCACTTGATAAAGATCTGAGAAGGATGGTCAGAAATTTTTTTTGTATCCCAACTGACATTCATTCATAAACTTGGAAATGGTAACAACTGATAAAGTGTGATTGATAGAACAGACGTTTCATGGTTCAGGTTACAGATTGTTTCTGTAATGCGGCAGAATTTCCTCCATTTTGATTCTATTTTGTTCATGATACTTGCAAACTGCCAACCCTTTTAAATTGTAAAAAACAAATTCTTTCATCAGTGAATATTTTGATAAACATGTAAATATCTAATTTTATCAAAAGGTCTTTGTTGACTATCCATGTATGTTAATATCCATGCATATATTCAAATTCATCAGGTACGCTCAAACTCAAAACACTTGAAAACCAAATAATTTAATAGTTTTGGCGAGCAAGAAAACCAAAGGGCTTAAACAGAATAGCCAAAATCGGCTAAGGTCATTATGCATGAGGGAAAAATCTTTATTTAATATGCTTTTGTCAAAGAAGGTACCATTGATATTTCTACATCTATTTGTATTTTTTATTTCCAAGAAATATTTGTATTGAAGTACAATGTACCAGTAAGTGACTTGTTTTGAGTACAAGAAAACAAAATTTTCTACCATTTCTAACTACCTTATAGACCCATTTTTTTTATATTGAAACTAATACAAATGTATAATTTTTTTTTCTTTTCTTATTTTGATATATTTATATTAAAGAATATTATAATGGAAGGTAAAAAATATATTAATTTTGATAAGGAATTTAATTGAAATAAAAATTCATGATACTAAAATAAAAATTAATATCCTCACTTAATTGGACCATGTTTAAATTGAAAGAAAATAAATGCTGTTTTTTTTCCCTTGATGCTTTGTGTCTAGTATAAATTATAACAAAAATAAATAAATAAAACAAAACTTTCTTTAATATTTTATTTTTATTCAAATTGCATATTACATCCATATGGGTCAAGCAATTGCTATACAAAAGCATGCAAACATATAAAAAAAAACAACCACAAGCATAATATATATATGTAAATGTAGGAGAATTCTTTGACCGGTGCGGACCCTATCGTCTCAAGTCTAGTGATTGTTTTATGAAGGTGCAAACAACCGATAAAAGATCTGAAGTTGGATTGAGTATGTAATCAAGTTTATTCATGGGTGACATATTAGTAAAAGAAGGACATTTATTTTTAATAGTATTTATTAGTAAATTTCTTGGTTACTGGTTTAAATGACAATTTAAAAAAGAAGTGATATTCGTCTTCTAAGATATTACAAGTAGTGCAAAGTCTTTGTTGACGGGGTATATTATTATATCGACCAGTTTCAATTTGCAAACAATGGTCACTTGTCCGAAATTTAGCTATGAGTTGTCTATTTTTAAAGTTTTTTTCCTGTATCAAATACTCTTCCAAAACAATATCATGTTTTATTTTATTATACAAATAAAGTTTTGAATTAATATTTATAACATTAAAATATGCAAAAACTGGTAAAACAATATTTGGAAAAAAAAAAGAGATAAAAAAATGAGTTGAATAAAATCAACTTTCTTTAATATTTAGTTTATAAGAAAAAAAATATGAAAAATGCAAAATTCAATATAAATGGAAAAAAACCAGCTAATAAATATTAGAAAGATAGAGATAAAAAATAAATTAAACAAACACAACTTTCTTTAACTATTTGATTTATAATCTAAAATTATGCTATGAAATACCTCAAATTTGACATAATTGTCTTAAATGAAAAGCTATTAAAAAAAGAGCAAAAAAGGTTTAAAGATATTGGGAAACAAATATTTAAAAAATGACTTTCTTTAATATTTAAGTTATAAGAAAAAAATATAAAAAAAACCAAATTCGACATAATTGACTTAATGGAATGTAATTAAAAAAAAGAGCAAAAATAAAAAAGTTAAAATATTGTGAAAAAAAAAAAGATAAACCGTTTTATATATATATATAAACGTCTAAAATGTAGCACAACAACACCAAAAAAAGATGTTAAAATATAGCAAAAATAACTAAGTCTACAAAAAGACTATAATTATAATCAAGTTGACGGATATTTCGCTTGACCGAAAAGCTTCATCAGCGTCTGTAATCTGATTTGAAAAATTGTCACGTGACAATCAGTTATCGTGACGTAAATCATAATCTTGAACATTATACTTTATATTATTCAAATATATATGTACACTAATTTATAAACAATATGAAAAGAATGAGAAAATGTAATGATGAAATTTACCAACTAGTTAAGGACCAGGTACTGGTTAAAAAGTTAAAAAACAAAAGATTTAGGCCTTTTTGTTTATGCCCTCCGGATGTAATGTTTGTAACTCGCGGATCCAAAAGCTTTCTCTTTTATGTCTTTGATTCTCTTTCCAACTTGGATTGTGGTCAATGATATAAATTTTGGATCTGACAAAGTCATCCAATGAGTGCCCCGGCGACACAAAGTGTTGACTCATGGCAAAGAGCGTCTTTTTTGTAAGGTCACTTCTGTGTCCATTCATTCTTTTGTTGAATGGTTGGACACTTTCTCCTACGTATTGTGACCCACAGACGTGACGGTCAAGGAGGTAAACCACATTAGGTGTTTTGCAATTGACATTGCAAAAGATCTTATACTCCTTTCCTGTCATCTTGCTATGGAACACTTGTGCGTGTTGCAATTGGAGACAGCACTTGCAACGCTTGTCACCACATGGTTTACATTGGCTGACCGTCGATGAAGGTCTAGATACCGCAGCTCTGACCAGTGTATCCTAATGCTTTTAGGTCGCCGCAATGCTACAACAGGTGGTTCAGGGAACAACTTGGTCAGCGTTGATGACGGACAATGCCTGAAATTTTCTCTAAAGAGGGATGGTAAGTGAGAACAAGGTGAACCCGTTTGTTGATCTGTTTTTCTTTGTACTCCAGGAGGTCATTTCTGTCAATTTCACTGGCCTTTGAAAACCCACTCCCTATAACTTTGTCATCATATATACTTCATGAGGAGTTATATTTCTTTTGCTCTTTGTACTTTAATAAGAGGCTATCAAGATAATATGAAGATTTACAATCATATACAGTTTCCTGAACACTTATTTTTTTATCTTATATATATATATATATATATTTCTTTGTGATGAAATTCTTACTTTTCAATAAAGTGTTATAAGATTCTATCAGTGTTACTTTGTAATGAAATATGTTTGTATAAGATTGGTGCTATTAAAAAAAATTGAGGGAAAATATTAAAAAATTCATAAGAGCTATTTGTTTTAATGTTTATTTCTGATTGGAAACCTTTGAAGCTGTGAAACTTATCATATTCTTGTGTCAATATCGAAACAAAGCATCTTTGGCATTAACATGAAATGATACACAATAATTATTTGTGATTTACAAGCTGACATCTGCTTATAATCAAAAGGGGGCAGTACCTCTCCGTGTTTTATGATAATAAATTTTGTATAATTGTATCAGGTGTTAGACATAAAAATACATGTGCTTTCAAGAACCCAAATGAACCTATTTTTTATGGCCCACTCAAAATTTGGTAATTTCAATTTAAAAAAAAATAGTGGCCTTCAAACTCTTCAAAGATCAATAAATTTTGCCAATTATCATAAAAAGCAATACTTTACTGTTTTACATACAATTGTACTTTTTTAATTGGTTTACAGAAATATGTGTTTTTAATTGATTTAATGCAATTAAAGTTTGCCTATTAAAAAAATTTAAAATATTTTTTAGATATCTAATTTAGAACTCTTGTTTCTCCAGAGATAATAGAGGCCGTCAGTCATGATCGTATGGTAGTTGGATTTACACAAAAAAACTACTTATAGAAATCGGTGTCTATCACCACTAACATTGTGAGTTCGAACCCCGATGATGGCGAGGTGTACTAGATACAACATGGTGGTTTTCTCCACCAATAAAACTTACCGTTAAGATATACCGGTAGCTGAAATATTGTTGAAAGTGGCATTAAACACCATAAACCAAACCTAAATCAAATCTCTTAAGAAACTGAAAATGTGTTTTAATTTTTAGATTTATAATTTAGGATTTGATTCGATTGATTTTTGGTGTTTAACGCCACTTTCAGCTATATCATGGCGACCAGTTTTAGTGGTGGAAGAAGCCGGAGTACCCGGAGAGAACCACTGACCATGGGCAAGCAACTGGTAAACTTTATCACTTGCGGCTGCGAGTCGAGTACACCCTTTTTTGTATTTTACAAAGCCGGGCGTGAACCCACGCTTTATTGGTGATAGGCTTGTATGAGTTGTTAGGTAATCCAACTACCTAACTCATTGAGCCACCCAGGCCTTCTCTTATTTAGGACTCTGTCTGTCCAGAGATAATACGTGAACAGAAGTCCCCTCTTTATGAGGACATCTCTTGTTCAATTGTAAAAAAGTGGCCTTATAAGAAAGGTGGTCTCTCTTGAAGGGGACAATTTAGTAGTACATGTATTTTACTATCTCAATGCATCTGTAATTTCTCATGATAAGAGGGGTGACCTTTGGTAGAAGTAGCCTTACTAGATAACTGCAATGATGTGTTTGCTTTAATTTACTTCTGAATTTCGGCGGTTTCCTCATGAGAAAGTTTCCCAGTTTTCCTAAAAAATGACGTTATATATATTTTCCCAATTAGACAAGTACAGTAAAACCTGTCTAAACCAAACCCCTTTGGGAATAACAAATTTGTTCAGTTTAGACAGGTATTTGGTTTACTCAGGTTCAAATTACATAGACATTTAGTAGATGGGACTGTAAAGGCTGTCTGGTTTAGGCAGGTTTTCAGTTTACTCAGGGTTCAGTAGATGGGACTGTAAAGTCTGTCTGGTTTAGTAAGGTTTTCAGTTTACTCAGGGTTCGGTTTAGACAGGTTCCACTGTATTTCCCCCAGATCAGTAGAGTTAGTAGATTACATGTTCATGTTTTCTGTTGTTATTTTTATGTTATGAAATCACATTTGTGACCCTGATGAATCTTCACAATGTTTGCCTTATCAGTCCACTTTCCAATTTCGATAAAGTTTCTTTTCTACAATGAGGGACCATAGTGGCCGTGATCGTGATGAATCTCCACAATGTTTGCCTTATCAGTCCACTTTCCAATTTCGATAAAGTTTCTTTTCTACAATGAGGGACCATAGTGACCGTGATCGTGATGAATCTTCACAATGTTTGCCTTATCAGTCCACTTTCCAATTTCGATAAAGTTTCTTTTCTACAATGAGGGACCATAGTGGCCGTGATCGTGATGAATCTCCACAATGTTTGCCTTATCAGTCCACTTTACAATTTCGTTAAAGTCTCTTTTCTACAATGAGGGAACATAGTGGTCATGATCGTATGGTAGTTAGATTTACATCTACCTGTGCAATCAGTGCCTATCACCATTATGGTTGTGAGTTCTAACCCCGTTCATGGCGAGGTGTAATCAATGCAACATTATGTGATAAAATTTGTCAGTTATTTGCAGCAGGTCGGTGATTTTCATCACCAATAAAACTGACAGCCACAATATAACTGAAACATTGTTGAAAGTGGTGTTAAACACCATAACCCTAACCCTAACCCTGATTAAAACATTATATACTAATAAGATACCACACTCTCTGTATGCTAAAGACTTCTTTTAGACTTCGAAGAAAAATTTCATCCCTACCGGACTCTCCATACTTTTTCAATAACAGTTAAAAGTTCTTGAACGAGTTGACCCATCTTTTCCTTAATTTCTATATACAGTCAAACCTGTTCATGAGGTCACCTGTATTAAAAGGTCACCTTTTTCTTGTCCTTGTCATAGAAAATTTCATATGAATTGAACCTCTTTTAAGAGGTCACCTGTCTTATAAGGCCACATTTTCTTTGTATCAAAGGTGTCCTCTTAATACAGGTTTAACTGTAGTTCTTGTTCCCGTCCTGAATATAGCGGAATTACCGCTTGCTGGACATTAAACAATAATCAATCAACCAACTGATATTTAAATTCCTTTGTTATTTTTATTGTCTAGGTAACCGATGTAATCACCATCTTCAAAATGTTTTTTTAGAAGATCAAATACAACTGTTACCATATAACTTGAAAACAATATGACCGATGTTTTCTAAAGTTTTGAGCAGGATTATATTTGAAATTATGCTTTGATTATTACCAGATTTAATTGTTTCTTATTATCTAGAAAGAGATCACGGTCTTTGATACACGAATCGTTAGCACCTGTAGTCTCTTTTTGAATATTAAAAGATCATAATATACCATGCAAATGAAACATTAGTCCATTAAAGGGAGGTAATAACAGCATTTTTGATTGCATCACATCTGGCAAAGTATCTTCATTAATTACATAATTTTATGTTTTTTTCTCATTAATACCGTAAAGTAACAAAAAAAGCATTATAATGTAGAGACAACATAATTACGTAAATCGTAATCGTAGTCGAAAAATCTACTATGTCATTACAAAATGTTATGAGCAACTGGTTTTCAAGTACAGGTTAAATTACACACAAGTACAAAAAGACAATGGAAAATGAAGGTTGAATTATGTACAGGTACAAAAAGATGATGGGGAAAATGTATGTTGGTTGTTCTTGATTATTTAGAGCATATTTTTCCATAATGTTTGATGTGAATATCATTACAGTGTTTCTGATTTTACTTGCTTGGTTTAAAAGAGTATTCTGTCATTATATCCCAATTCACCTGATTTTTAACAAGGGTCATAGGACAGATGCCAGTTTTGGAGCAGGAAATATTTAACACTTCTGCAGCACTGAAGTTCACCCCTGGTTATTTATGGGGTTTATTTTTGTTCAATTATTAGTTTTTCTGTGTGGTGGTTTGTCCTTTTTCTTTTTACCGTTGTATTGTCTGTCCATCGATTTACAGCATCTTATTATTATCCCTTTGGCATAGCCAAACCTTTCTTACACAAATAAATCTTGAATGTGTGTTTGATATAGATTAATTTGTTTGACCTTCATATAGATTAATTTGTTTGACCTTCATACTTCATCAGGTTTGCTCAAAGTCAAAAGATTGGAAAACCAAATAATATAAAAGTCCTTGGGATCAAAAGTGTCTAAGTAGAATAGCCAAAATATGGCGTGAGTTCGTGCCCGGCTTCGTAAATTACAAAAAAGGGTGCACTCGACTCGCAGCTGCAAGTGATAGAGTTTACCAGTTGGTTGTTCATGGTCGGTGGTTCTCTCCGGCTTCTTCCACCACTAAAACCGGTCGCCATGATATAGCTGAAATATTGCTGAAAGTGGCGTTAAACATAAAAAATCAATTAAATCGAAATCAAAATTTTAATTTACTGGTCTGAATCAAAAATCTTGAATTTATTTTATATATACATTTTTTTGTATATATAAATCTACATAAAAACTGAAAAATTTACTGGCCCAAACAAAGTTTTGCTGATCTTGGGCCGGAGGACCGGCGCTCATCGTGAGGACTGCACTGGAATGTCTATATACTATTGAATATGTATATGATGCTTCAAGCGTTTGGAAATATTTCAAAAAATCATACAAAATATTACTCCACAATTTCATTTTCAAAATGTATGTATATAATATATGTATATTTTTATTTTTATCTTGCAGAATGATAAGTCTAGACAAAGGTTTAAAAGAAACAAGCAAGTACCATCTATACAACAGTTATAATCTCTCAATTACCGTGAACGTAAGTTTACTAATGACTAGTTATTTATAGTAATAACCTCTTACTTCATTCTGAAATTGATTTTATTAACAAACGTATCGTAACTGACAACTTTCAAAGAGGAATAAGATTGAACATGTGAAGTAAATTAGCACTGGTTAAAACATAAGACAACCATCCTCTAAGCTGACATAATACTCGCTTTATGCTTTATGTTTTATGATGCGCTATGATGGGCTATTTTTAGTATTTACTTAAGATATTGTTATAGACATTTTATTACTTTCGGTGGTAAAATTCTTTTAATTGTTCTTTTTTTTTTGTAACAAGTTTCAAATTTACTGTTTTTTAAATGGGAGATAACTGGAAAATATTTTACACAGTTATTTATGTTTATTGGCACCTTCGGCAAATTTTTCAACTGGTCAAACTTGTCTTATGTTACCTTTCAAGTGAACATTGAAATATGGTCACATAAGACAGGTGGTCACTGAATACAAGTTTAATTAATATGAAATGCTCCGTGAAGGGAAATCAAAATTAAGTTCAAATCATACAAATTATTGCTTTGACAGATTTGACTGTATATTGTGATTACCAGACTTACAGGGAGGGGGGAGGGGATGGGAACCTGGACAAACTTTTACAAACTGATTGGTCAAATCCACGGCCTTTGCTAGATGTCTGGATTTCTTTACATTTGGGATGGTTTTCAACCTTAATACTCGAAGAAATGGATTTCAGGGTACGAATCCTTGTTAGTGGTGTTAGGTTTGTGGACAAAAATCATAGCTTGAGCCACTTGGTCACTCAGGTCATCTAAGAGCTCAGACATTTATTCTATTTATATTTTGTGTCTTAGAGGTGGTTTAGGTAATAAAATATCTTTACTGACATCAAAAGAATTTCTTCCAAAAGAAAATTCACAGAAATTTATGCACTGCAGGCCTAGATGATATGTTATATAACATTTTATTATTTTTATATTGCCACGGTGATGCCAGTTAAATTTCCATCAATCAATTTAAAATTAGATCTACACACTTGCTCCCTATTTTGTATCGGGTTTTTTTGGTCACACGGCAACCAAAAAAAAAAAACGATAGAAAATAGGGAACAAGTGTGTAGATCTAATTTTAATTACATTGAATTTCTATTCTTTGGTTTCCAAGAGAAGAAGAGAAAGAAAATGTTTATGTGCAGTTATTGATTGATTGATTGTTATTTAATGTCACGTGGGCAGTATTTCAGCTATTTTTATGTAGGTAATAAAGTAGTGCTGGAATAGGCTTACATTTGATTGTTTCGATTGCCACAGGTAAAAGGTGAGATGAGTCGATATGGTAGGACAATTTTTAATCGGTGCCTATCACCACTAACGTTGTGAGTTTGAATCCCGCTCAGATGAAGTGTACTCGATACAACATTATGTGATAAAGTTTGTGAGTGACTTGCGATAGGTTGGTGGTTTTCTCCTGGTACTCTGGTTTCTTCTACCACTGACCACTATGATATAATTGAAATATTGTTGAAAGTGCCATTAAATACCATAAACCCACCCACCTCCTAATGGAGTATTTAAGAAGAAAAAAATACTGTTTAAATACAGAAAGATATATATCAGATTCAGGTATAAATAAACTGAAAATAAAAATTGAAGGACAAGATACAATTAAAAAAAAAAGGGGTGTCCCTGTGATTTTAAATATTTTATTAAAAAGTTTTGAATACCTGTGGTTTTTAAGATTTCATTAAAATTGTGTTGAGTACCCTTGGTTTTTAAGATTTCATTTAAAAAGTTGTTGAATACCTGTGGTGTTTAGGTGTGTCGAGTACCTGTGGTTTTTAAGATGTTATTAAAAAGTTGTGTAGTAAATTTATTTGTCAGCAATGCAAAGACCATTACATGTTCATATATAACAATCAACATCAACATTTTTTGTCCCGTTCTCAGGGAACTTCAAAATGTAATTACTATCGGCTGCCACCTGTCGGTGGGAAGTACCCTTACGGATTTAAGTTATTGTTTAATTTGCACCATGTGTGATGTAATGGTTTTGGCTGTAAAAAAGCTATATATTTTTAGAATAATCTTCATAGCAGTCTAATATTTAGTGAAAAGGTTACTGAGAACTGCATTCACTTTTTAGCAAAATGACCCTGTTGACCTTTGACCTTTTTTGTTACTAAGGTCAAGGTCAAATTATGTTTTTCTTTTTTTATATTAAAAAATGTAGTTTTTGTTTGTCTAAATTAGAAATCTTGAATTTTTTTCATTTCTTTTTTTATTTGTTATTTGTTTTTTGTTTTTTTTATAACTATTGCTAGTGAGTTATCTATTTTCCTATCTCAATTATGACTAAATTAGTTGTGGTTTAGATTTTTTTTATTTAAGAAATAGTAGGTTCTTTATTATGTTTTGTAGAAATATCACAAAAAAAACCTTCAACTTTCTGGATTAAGTGAGACACACAGTAAGTAGGTTAAAACAAAACAATCAAGCTTATTTTTTTCCTGGGGAATATGAAGACTGAATATGTAGAAGGAATAGAGTAGAGGGGCCGTCGTGGTCGTGATTGTATGGTAGTTGGATTTACAACTACCTGTGCAATCAATGCCTATCACCACTAAAGTTGTGAGTTCGAACCCCGTTCGTGGTGAGGTGAACTCGATACAACATTATGTGATAAATTTTGTCAGCGACAGGTCGATGGTTTTCTCTTGGTACTCTGGTTTCCTTCACCAATTAAACTGACCGCTACGATATAACTGAAATATGTTAAAAGTGGTGTTAAACACCATAAATGAAACCAAAAACAGAACAATCAAGCTACTTTACTTATGATCAACGTGTGTGATGGCTCATACAAATGTACTTAATTTCCTCTGGTATGTAGACTGCATAGAGTTAGATACACATTAAGATTGAAAAACAATTAAAAAAAATATGAATTTGCTGTATTTCTGTCACATTTTAATCTTTCTTTTCTATTAGTTGTAAGTTGATTATGTCGTTTTTAAACATAAAAAAACCCATTCCTATTAAATTCCTATTGTCTTGAGAAACATGTTGTGGAGAATTACGTAATGTCTAAAACTTAATGCCCCAATAATATCAGTTATTCATTAAACAAAACACATGTTGAAAAAATTCTCAACTTTGCCACAATTATGAAAATGTTGTGGTAATTATATCTACATTTGAGTAAATTCATGAAGTTAGATTACAATAACAAATTGGGTAAAAAATGCATATTTTATGATGAATGAAATTCCAATTCCAGCTTTTTGTAAAAAAAAAAAAACAAAAACAAACAAAATCTAACTTTCTTAAACTAGCTTTCATTAAAAATAGATGTGCTGTTATGCTTCAGAAATTGAAAAGTCTGTGATTGCATTTTTTTTATAGAAAAAGAGAAAGGAAAAAAAAAAACCAACACCTTTTTGAAACTGTCTGCTGTTAAACATTTATATGCTGTTATGTTTCAAAAATTGCAAAGTCTGTGATTACATTTTTTTAATAGAAAAAGAGAAAGGAAAAAAAAAAACCTTATTGAAACTTTGTCTGCTGTTAAACATTTATATGCTGTTATGTTTCAAAAATTGAAAAATCTGTGATTGCATTTTTTCAATGATATTTTAATTTAACAGATAAATATTTTTTATGTCTCTGCAATAGACATGCTACAAGTCACTTTCTTAGGGTAATATGAAACGGGCACTGCCTGGAAAGCTCGCGAAGCTAATTACTAATTAGATATCCTTGGTCTTAGATGAGCAAAACTTTATGCTTAAGTACATATAATTATTTACCAACTTTGCCTGAAAATAGAAATTTGGCTTACTAGTGACCATAGACATAATAGTGTATGTATATGTTGCACATTATTTGTCATAGCTATAGGGTCGGAGACACTCCTCAAGATGTGAAATTTCGTTGAAAAGCTGATAGTGGTATTGTAATCACTAGTTCAGTTTGATATGAGGCAGGTACTACCTGTAAACTACCTGCAGGCACTACCTGTACAAGCGTAAGCAAGATCTGAAAGGGTTAATAATAATATTGGACCAAACAACAAAATACAAAGGATAGCTTCCTGGATGGTTTGCCAGACATTTGGTCAGACACATATATTAAATAAATTCACTGAACCGACTCAGAATTTGCCTGTCGTGTCCTTGTGTCCTTCGTTGGGCACAGTTCCAAAAGACTGATATCCCTCCTTCCCGCCCCCTCCCAGCTGAAAAAAATTAAGCTTGGCTAAGTTGGGTGAAATTTAAAACAAGGAAGAACAAGAAATAACAAAATAAAACACTAATTAAATGTAAACCCTTCAAAATACTTACCATAAATTGTCTAAACTTTGGAGATGCAACTCTGGTCTGTACATACTGTGACTGTACTTCTCAAAGAAAATGGTTCATTCAGTAAATGGGTTGGTCCTAAAGTAGACAAAGTGTTCATCAGTGGCTTTTACATTGTTGAAACATTTTAAATTAATACTTTCATTGTAAATTTTGGTCCAGTTTCTGAAACTTATGCTAAGGTTATATATTTCAAGTGTAAAGCAGACCAGACTTCCTTTGATTAATAAAGAACTCTCAAATCTATACCAAAATGAGCAGCATAGATAAAATGAAGTGTAAGCTGAAAAATAACATGCATACATGCTTACCAGATAGAACGGCCCAGTAATTTTGTTTGCAGATTTTAAACTGCATTCATTTGCAGTATGGATACTTAAGATACAGATTAAAAGTAGAAGGTAAAAGCTGTATCTGGCTGTTTGGAAATCATCATCATTAGTTGTGACAATTTGCTAGATCATATAAGATTCGGATTGAATTCTCTGCAAATCTAAATTCAGATCTACATGTAATCATCGACCAATGGTCCCTGGATAGTGATAATCTGTTCAAGCCAGTGAATTTCCTCTCAGTTTGTATAGAGTCTATATATTTAAAAAAAATAATTAAATTTAAAGTGTTCAGACCAGTAACTTAAATTGTTATATATATATTTGAAGATTGTGATGGATCTTCATGATTGTAGATATTATTGGAGTGTTTGTTATGTTATGAACATAAATCATTCGTGCTCACAACATTTTGGTTAGTGTTATTTATCTCATGAATTGATTTTCTATTGATTTCTAATTGTGAGTTATGAAAATAATTTGTGTCATTACTTTCGGAAAAAGATTCAGGTTTCTGAGAATGTAAATTTTCATGCGTGTCAGGACTCTTGTTAAAAGATTGTTTTTTTTTTATTAACTTGCTTTCTTTTTTCTGTTGTATTCTAGCTGTTTTATTTTGAACTGATAAATGTGGTATACTAACATTTTCAATATCTTTTTCTTCACACAACTCAGCTGTATAAATAAACTGACATTGCTTTTCACTTTCCTGTTCGGTTTGTCTATTTCCTTCTTCTAAATGTGGTGTAATTTTGGTTGACAGTTTTCTTTTTTATATTATTTGATGTCTTGTTTTGCTGTCCCTGTCTTTTAAGCTGGTTTTTCAGTATATCAAAAGAATTGTCTGTATTGGGAGGGACCCGTTTTAATGGTGAGGAATGATTTCGTGAAAGAAGTATGTCAATGCAAGTAGGAGAACTTGCATTGAATGAACTTAAAGTACAATGTGAAGACTGTTGTAGCCAAATATTTATATTTAAACCAAATAAAATTTGCTGCTGCCTCAATTTCCGTGGCCGTAGCCCAACCATTTCTATTTATCATATGTTGCTGATACAACTCTCCTGTCATATATTAGTATGGGAGTGAAAAATTTTGTCTTCCCAAATTTGCCAATTGTGTATGATGTGTTTACAAATAATATTTTTGTAGAAGGAACTATTTGTTGTATTTCCATTTTTTAATAAACTTAGTGAATGAAAAAAACAGTTTCCATCACCTGGAACACTGCAACTTAAAAATGGATTATTATCTACATATGTTAATTGAGACGGCAGATTTTTTATATCAGCTAATACCAACTGTTGAACCGGCACAATTTTGATCAGCAGTTGGTTCAATTGGATGAGTTTGAGTGACATGTTTATCGTTAGTTTTGTCAGTATCCAAAACTACTGAAGGGATTGTTGGTATTTTGATTGTTTTATTAACTGAATTAAAATCACCCGGAATATGGTCAATGAAAGCCATTGAATTTTAAAGTTATCATGAAAAACACCATCTTCAATCACACAATCCTGTTTATCACCCTATTCAATTTGAGGATTGGGGATAATTGATTTTTCATTATTTTTATTATGAAGAGCACCACTTTCCTCCACAGTGCATGCATAGGAATGGTCCCCAATATGGTTATTTTTATGTTTATCCCCAAATTTAACCACATCTGCATAGCAATGATCACCCTTGGAGTGATCAATTACAGGAATTTTAGTTACAGATGTATTTTTTACATATGAATTATCATGAGTAGTTTTCCTCAACATTTTGTATACTTGTAGAATAGGAATGATCCAGTCCCATACATGGACATGGTTAGACATATCAAATTTGTTACCTTGTTACCTTGTCGTAGAGATCTATTATAGGCTCAGCCTCTATGATCCATCTCAAATGAGTTTCCGCTTATCCCAGCTTCCGGTCCATAAAAGTCGGGAACAAATTTCAACGGATAGTCTCTCCAATGTTTATTTAGTGAACTTTTAAAACTAATTTAACCACATCCGCATAGGAAAGACCATTTGTTGTAAATTGGGGGGGTCAACGGAACTTTTGAAAGTGTTTTTCTTGAGACATTTTGGGCAATTGTGTATTTTATCAATACCTGATGCGATTAAGCGAATATAAATATAAGCTTGAGTTTGCTTTAGGAATAATCCAGAGCAGATGATCGGGTTGCGCAATCGTGTTATTTTTAGCGACTCGTTACTTTCCGTGTAGGATTCGATAATTATCGGTTTCAATTTACAGACAAAATTCTTTAAATATTCATTTCAAACAAATAATTTGTATGTTTTCGTCAAAGAAGAAGAAAGTTGAATTAAATTTAATGTTTACAATACAGGCAACAGCGAAATACTGGCCTCGTTCCGGTATTTCGCTCTTCGATACCTTTCGTACACCGTATCTTTCATCAATTCTCGAGGGGTCTCGAAAAGTGGTGACCCGGATGTGTTGAAGCTTTTTCATAGGCATAGTGTATGGATAACCCGGATGTGTTGAAACTTTTTCATAGGCATAGTGTATGGATGATAAGGATTTCTGTTTTAGTCAAAGTAAATGGTATTTGTCATTATTCCTTTATTGATTTAATTTTACCATGCTTCAGTCATAAATAGCTCGCTATTAATATCCCCTTTAAATTTCAACAGGAACAAGAGGCCCAAAGGTGTCAAAATGTAGAATTGTCTTTATGAAGAATCTAACACATTTTGTATGGCTCGTACAATTTCCAATATATAAGGGGGTCAAAATGGGGCCTTTATCAAATACACCTAAATACTGCAAAATGGGGTCTGTATCAAGTACATGTACACCTAAATGCTGTATAAAGTCAAACACACTATTTATTAGTAGTTACACTCGTGGCCATGGAGATCCTTTGGGAATCATTTCATATACTACATATAACCCTTGACCTCACACTTAAAAGAGTCGGACATCATGACAACACTAATGACAAAAATGGAATGTTAGATTTGTTTTTAATAAAAGCAATATTGACAAGGAATCTGAAGAAAGGCATAGAAGTTTTTAGAGAGAATCAAAAGCCAGACATCTAGGTACTTGAAAGTGACTTTTGTCATAAGTATAATGTTGTTTTTGATTCACCATTTTGATGCGACGCTTGACAAATGTACATGTATTTAAACATAAAGAGAGAGATGAACTAAAGCATAGAGTTCATGTACTAATACTGTATCACTTCTGTTGTCAGGTTGAAAGGTGTGTTTGATTGTCTGTGATTGTAATATTTCTACATAAGTCATAGACAATTGTTATAGAGTAAAAATAAAAATTTAGAAATGTACTGAAGCATAGTGTTCATGTACTAATACTGTATCACTTCTGTCATCAGACTGAAGTGCCGTCGGACGGCAGAGGAATCTCGGACTAGTACTAATACTGTATTACTTCTGTAGTCAGGGTAAAGGGTGCGTTTGATTGTCTGTTTGTAATATTTCTACATAAGTCAGACAATTGGTATGGAGTATGTGTAATAATTGTGAAAGATTAAAATGAACCAAAGCATAGAGTTCATTTACTACTACTACCAAAGCATAGAGTTCATTTACTACTACTGTATAACTTCTGTAGTTAGGGTAAAGGGTGCGTTTGATTGTCTCTTTGTAATATTACTACATAAGTCATAGACAATTGGTATGGAGTATGTGTAATTATTGTGAAAGATTAAAATGAACCAAAGCATAGAGTTCATTTACTACTACTGTATAACTTCTGTAGTCAGGGTAAAGGGTGCGTTTGATTGTCTCTTTGTAATATTACTACATAAGTCATAGACAATTGGTATGGAGTATGTGTAATTATTGTGAAAGATTAAAATGAACCAAAGCATAGAGATCATGTACTAATACTGTATTACTTCTGTAGTCAGGGTAAAGGGTGTGTTTGATTGTCTGTTTGTAATATTTCTACTACAAGTCATAGACAATTGGTATAGAGTATGTGTAATTATAGTGAAAGATTAAAATGAACCAAAGCATAGAGTTCATGTACTAATACTGTATTACTTCTGTAGTCAGGGTAAAGGGTGTGTTTGATTGTCTGTTTGTAATATTTCTACACAAGTCATAGACAATTGGTATAGAGTATGTGTAATTATAGTGAAAAAATAAAACGAACCAAAGCATAGAGTTCATGTACTAGTACTGTATTACTTCTGTAGTCAGGGTAAAGGGTGTGTTTGATTGTCTGTTTGTAATATTTCTACTACAAGTCATAGACAATTGGTATAGAGTATGTGTAATTATAGTGAAAGATTAAAATGAACCAATGCATAGAGTTCATGTACTAATACTGTATTACTTCTGTAGTCAGGGTAAAGGGTGTGTTTGATTGTCTGTTTGTAATATTTCTACACAAGTCATAGACAATTGGTATAGAGTATGTGTAATTATAGTGAAAGAATAAAACGAACCAAAGCATAGAGTTCATGTACTAGTACTGTATTACTTCTGTAGTCAGGGTAAAGGGTGCGTTTGATTGTCTCTGTTTGTAATATTTCTACATAAGTCATAAACAATTAAGTCATAAACAATTGGTATAGAGTATGTTGTAATTATTGTGAAGGATGCATTTTACGACATCCAGTCATGAAAAAGTACTTACAGGATATTGAAAATGACTACAATGTAAGTTACAATACAGTTGTTTAATTCATAAATTACGTTTTTTATTGTTCTTATCAATTAGGGATGATTGTCCCTGTAATGAAAATAAATAGGTGGGACATCATAGGGGTATTTATGTGACATTTTATCACCAAATTGCTGTTATATTGGAGTGATATTTTGTTTTTTTCATGTGGAGTTAAGGAGGCGAAAGTGAAAGCGGAGGAATTTGAGCAATGGTAATGAGGCACTTAAGGTTAAATACACATTGATGTGACTTAGGTCCCTTCACGTAAATAAATACATTGATTATTATATATTTTAGTATTTTTTTACATCTGTATGTGATCCTGATCTTGAATTTATATATTGCTAGACTTCATATACTTGAATAAATGTGTCTCCTTTAATGTGTTGACACATAAAATACTACTTGATGTTAGTATGCTCTACTTTCACATAGTTCCAACTTAAAACAAATTATTTGCAATTGGGACATTATTTCCTTTGATCTCGCAAAGTAATATTGTCAGTGTCAACGAACTTACTTTAATTTTGAAAATTATTGGTCAGGTTACATCAAACACATTATGACATTATTGATAAAAGCAATTACTCAATTTTGAAGGTCTCAATATATATTAAATTTAGTATCACAGCTCATCCTACCAGACTCGCTGTCATACTAGTGCTTACTGCTAATGTCTGTCTCGACCTTTATAACTACCGTTATTCTATATATACAATAATAAACAGAATTGTTTAAGATGAAATAATTGAGATTCTGAAGCAACATGTGATTGACAAAGATTTTTAGACTGTTCCCTCATTAATAAAACTACTCTATGACACTTTTTGTTCTCGGGTGTGTCGTGGGGAAAAGGTTAAGTGGTGGAAGATGCCGGAAATAACCACGTAATATCGGCAAGCACCAACTGTTACATTTTGTACGACACTTTCTAAAAATGTTTTTCTGGGGTATTTTGTGGGGATAAGGTTTAGTGGTATAAGATGCCGGAGATGACCATAAAATATTGGTAAGAACCTAGTAAATTTATTACAGTAGTCTCCCCTGTTATAAGACCACCATGGGGCCATCATGGTCGTGATTGTCATGGCGATAAAGTTACTCGGGTTTGCTCCACCAATAAAACTGACCACTGAAATATTGTTGAAAGTGGCTTTAAACACCATAATCCTATCCCTAACCCTATAAGGCCATCCTTTCTGTTGTGGAAAAGTGGCCTTATAAGAGGAGTAGCCATTCTTAGCAGTATTTTACCCACGATCTACCACGCTCGAGATAAGAACACTAGCCATCATATCACAAAGCTAGGTTACCTCATGGACAGAGGATGGTCATGATCGTCTTATAGTTGGATTTACATCTATGCAATCAGTGGCTATCACCACTCAAGTTCTATTTTCACCCATGTGTGGGTGTATAGTGATAAAGTTTGTCAGTGACCTGTGGCAAGTCGGTGATTTTTTCCAGGTACTCCTGTTACCTC
Source organism: Bathymodiolus septemdierum (assembly GCA_963383655.1). Lineage (NCBI taxonomy): Eukaryota > Metazoa > Mollusca > Bivalvia > Mytilida > Modiolidae > Bathymodiolus > Bathymodiolus septemdierum. Next base: position 36,393,224 of record OY726528.1, read on the forward strand.
AAACAATAAAACTGACCACCATAATAAAATAGCAAAATTGCATTGAAAACTTGTACCGTTTTCCCTCATGGTGAGCTAGATGAGAAAACCTATTCCTTATGTGTGAAGGGACAGTGATTATTAATAGACGAACATCTGCAGCGGTGGTGTAATGGTTAGCGTGTTCGCCTTGAGTCCGGTAGATCATGGCTTCATGATCCGGTCAAACCAAAGGCTAGAAAATTGATATTTATTGCTTCTCCGCTAAGTATGCAGAATGAAGACGGGTTGGCTCAGAATCAGGATAATGTGTAAGAGTGGGCAGACATGTGTGCCTGCGGACTGTTGTTTCAGTGAGCTAGCACTATAAAAATCCAACTAAGCGTGTTGGTCGAATACAAAGCGGACCTCATCATCATCTCATTAAAAATTGACTTGTTCTCGCCATAATGTAGCAGAAAAATTGCTGAGTTGCCATTAAACAACAATCACTCACTCACTTTAAAGATGAATAATCTCCTGAGCATTAGATCACCGTAATCCTTTTGTATTGTTTGAAGGAGCCTAACTGATCCAGTTGATTTTGATTCTGTGTGTTTCAAATCAAAATCTTTCTTATTGTAAAAAATTGGGTACAGTTTTGAAGCAAAAATATGGGTGTGAAAAAAAAAATTCTTTGATTTTTGTTTTATATTTATTGCCTATTTAATGGGCTATTGTAAATGTCAGAATGCTTTTCAAGTCAATTACTGAGGCAATTCTCAATGAGAAAACGCTTGAAAAAAAAATTAAAAAGAGGAAACTGAAATTCCTGTTTTATTGGTTCAAAATTTAGGCCGTTAAAATATTATTATATGTGACTTAAATAACAGATTTCTTGTGGAAATAATGCCAAACATAAGTCAAGAATTTCACAAGCATTAAATTTTACCTCTTAAAGTAAACGTAGAGATAGAGCAGATTTTGTTGCTGAAGATAAACAATGTCCCCTATAAGATTCTATTCTGAGACTTTTCGCATTGTAAGCCAATGGCACACTACCAACAGAGCTAACGGGGATCTACACAAATGCAGCTAGCAGATGGTAGTTCTGAATCTACTACAGTCTCTATAACCTTAGGTAAAAGGGATGTTCGTAATATTTCTAATCATAGAAAGAAAAAAAATATTTTTTTTAATCACAGAAATGCGATTTTTAAATATTTTTTTTATCACAGAAATGCATTTTTATTATATATTTTTAATCGCAGAAATGCATTTGTATTATATATTTTATATCGCAGAAATGCATTTTTATTATATTTTTTATCGCAGAAATGCATTTTTATTATATATTTTGTATTGCAGAAATGCATTTTTTTTAAATATTTTTATTTGGCCTTTTCTTTTCACTGAATAAGCAAAGAATGGTATGTTGAACATGGGTTTGATCTTGGCTTGATTTCAGCATCAATGTCACAGAATAACACTTGAAGTTTGTGAAAACACATGTTTTTGTGCATAGTATTAATGTTTTAACATATTAACTTGTAGTATTATATCTTAATATCATGTTTGAGGGTGTCAACCAACATAATCTTGCTAATAGATATAATTTGTTTACTCAGCATGTGCGTGTTACGTCACTGCCCTCTACAGATTCATACTAAGTGTTAGGTCCCTAAATTACTGTTGCTAATAACAATTATTTTAAGTTTTGTTTCATACTACCGGTAAACTAATCTACGAACTGAAATTTTTTTCCCATCACTAATGTTCTTTTTTGGAATTTTTACAATATAATAGTATTATTTCCAGAATTTGAGGAAAGGAATCTGCAACATGTCTGCACAGTCTAGACTCATTTCCTTTTCAGTTTCTTTGAGATTTTATTTTAGAGATGGAAATTAAGTTATTATCAGAGTCGGGTGGGGCCTTGGTGGCTGAGTTGTAGAGTCATTGCCTTATCACCACAAGCCTAAGCACCACTGCCGTGAGTTCGTGCCCAAATTCCCACCTCCCGTGTTTATGTATCCAGACACCTACTTAAGACCAGGGGATTCACTGCTCAGTCTGTTATTACTGTCCTGGTTTCCCACAAGTGAAAATGAATAATAATTGTGCATAGTCCAGTACACTGCATATGGAAAATGGGCAAAACCTATTTTGTATAGCCCATTGTACCCATACCTTACACACATACTCAGCAATTTCATGCTTAATGTAATTTGTTGATTTGAAGCCTAATATGACCACCATTCAATGAAGATCTAATATGGCCACCATTGGTTGAAACCTAATTTGGCCACAATAAATATGAAAACCTAAACTAGCGCCATCCAATGCAAACTTATATGGCCACGATTCTTTGAAAACTAACATGGCCAGCATCATTTGACAACCTAATATGACAACTATCAATTGAAAGCCAAATATGACCACCATTCATTGAAGACCTGCTATTGCAACAATCACTTGAAAACATAACAAATCCACTATCATTTCAAACAATAATATAGCCACCTTCAATTGGAAACCTAATATGGCCACCATTGATTGAAAAACTAATATGGCAGCCATCAATTGAAAATATAATATGGCCACTATCGTTTCACATAGTTTACATGGTAGTTTTACACTGATAAATTTTTGATTTTTTTTTTCATATTTGAGTGGGTCAGGGTTGTGTGCTGATTGCCACTATAGCAATATTTCAACTATATTATGGTGGTCAGATTGGACGAAATTGAATTAAACCACACACCTGTTGCAAGTCCCTTACTTTATCACATAAATGCTGTATCAAAGACAGACTTATATTGCTTCAAGGGGCCGTCGTGGTCATGATCGTATGATAGTTTGAGCCCCGTTCATGTTGAGGTGTACTCGATACAGCATTATGTGATAAAGTTTGTCAATGTACTCCGGATTCCTCCACCAATAAAACTGACCGCCACGATATAACTGAAATATTATTGAAAGTGACGTTACGTTAAACACCATAAATCTAACCTAAAAAACCTACATTGCTTCAAAGTAAAAAGAAGCATGTGTACCCTCAGACATTTTCTAAAATAGTTGTGCAATAGATATGTGAAAGGAACATTTCTGCTTCAATGAAATAAATCCCCGCCAGCTGTGAAAAAAGAGCAAGACATGCTTTTACATTATCTGTAAACATTTATTTTTACAAAACTATGAACATTACCGTAGATATTAATTGCAATGTTTGGTTTTATTTTTAGGATGCATGTTAATCACTGGTAAGTCAACTTTCTTTTCATTTTTTCTTTTCGTTCTTTCTGGATTTTTTTATTTTCTGGATTTTTATTTATTAATTAATTTATTTATTGAATTTCCAGTTTATTTTATTTCTGGATTTTTATTTATTTATTTATTTATTGCAATTCCAGATTTTTATTTTATTTTTTTGTTGTTGAATTTCCAGTTGTTTATTTATTTATTTTATTTTTATTGTTGAATTTCTGGATTTTTATTTCCCAAGCATCAACATGTTGGCTAAAGGGTTTTAGTTTGTGTGTAAGGGATACGATTGTAATTTTGAAGGTATCCTTCTGGGTTAGGGGTTATGGTGTTTAATGCTACTTTCAACAATATTTCAGTTTTATCTAATATTTTGTATGTTTTCCTTTGAATTTAAAGGAAGTAGCAAGATGTTGTATCACCACAAACGTTACACGAGATATGTCAATGTGAGCAACGTTAACAAAGCAATAGAATGAACGGCAACAAACAAATGTGACGTCATGCACAAAATGTAGTCTCCCTCAGAGTATTGTACAAATTTGTTAATATGATTTCGACCCTTGTTATTTGCTTAAAATTTGTTTTTTATCGAAATGTTAGATAAACTTACTACATACATAGTGTGTTTGTACAATACTTTGTATCAGGTCGAGCCTGTTGTATGAACCAGTATCACTACGAGTCTGGTTTCCTTCACCAATAAAACTGACCGCCACGATATAACTGAATATTGTTGAAAGTGGTGTTAAGCACCATAAACCAAACCAAAATATTATCAGAATGCAATAATTGATTACTGTGCATTGGTAAAGAATATTTGTATGTTTATGAAGAAAAAAAACCTATTAGAAATGTTAATTTGATGGACTTCACTTCAAAACAGTGTTAAAAACCCACAAAATAGTGTTAGAATCTTTTATTAAAAACTTGTAATATTTCTAACAGTTTTTTTCTCTCCATGTTTAAATTGATTTATGGCTAAAAAATAAAAAAAGAGAAGGATTCAACTGCCATTAAAACACTAATATTTCCAAAATTTAATGTAAAATCATAAAATTGTGAACATTTTTGCTGAATTTGTGACATCCATTAATTTTATGTAGTGTTTCGTAGATTTTTTATGGCAGGAAAAAAAACCTCTGGTGTCACAAAAAAATGTCCATCAATTTGATGAAGTGTTTCATGGATTTTTATGGTAGCAAAAAAAAAAACTCTTGTTACAAAATACTGTTAAAACATTGTTGTAAAAATCTATATTTTTATGCCAAACTTTTAGACATGCGTAAATGTACAATTTGCCTATTAGGAGAATCACGATAACATTAAAAATTAATCTCTTTATAGATAAATCAGTGATTAAAATTGATTTACTTGGGAGACCTGAAATAGCTCCCCTTGCATGCACCATCATCAAAACAAAGAAAGTTAAAAATTTCTTGTTGATGCAGATAGATATATATATCTCTAGTTATCGTGTTGCGATTCTGTTTTCTGGTTTAACCCTGCCACATGTCTGTACCTGACATTATCACATTTTCATATTTTTTGAGTTTTCTGGTTGCCAGAGGAATGGTTATTGTTGTTTTTGGTCTGTGATATAATATCAAGCGATACTGTTTAAAGGCATACAGGCTGTCAGATTTTTTTTTTTTTTTTATATTAAAAGTTGCCAATATTCGATGTTTTATACTAATTGCAGTTGAAATTTTTCATAATATCATATGTAAATAGCCTAGAACGAAGGAAATATGTCGCTGTTTGATTTTCTTACATCCCGTAAAGAATTCAATCTTGACCCACGCAATGTTCATACGACCTGACAGTGGTGAATTCATTCGGGAAAGCGGTTGCGCATGTGCGAAATTGTTTGTTGATGAAGAAAGCACCTGGCACAAATCGAATAGTGGAATTGAACAAAACATTGACGGATTCTATACGAAAACGACACAAAAAGGAGGATTCAGCAAGCTTTGTGTAAAAATTAAAAAAAGATGTTATACTGATCTACTCCATTTTTCAACACGTAAGCATAATTTAGTATTTTTTTCCGGCCGAATCATATTTTAACAGTAGAATTGCATCGCAATTTTTTATATATTCTTTTTTCAGGAGAGCACGCTAGGTGATATCTCTTAAATTAGAGACTAAAATAATGAACTTCGTATCTGTTTTTTTCTAAAAAAAATATAATCAAGTCAACTTAAGTGTTGTCAATAATATGCAATACAATTTGTTTACAATTTTCTCTTTATCGGGCCCCTGTGCAGAGTTTGTTTTTGTTTTTATTGATTTCATCACGTATTTCCGATTTTAAGTGTCATTCTTACTAAATACCATTATATAATATTAACTGATTACACCGGGATCCAATTTCATAGATATATTTCTTAAATTATATTAATTCTAGCGAATTTACATGCAACATGCTTCTTGGTTATTTATAACAGTTTTCAGTATTCGGCAATCTTTGGAAAATCAGCCGACTTATAATTAGGTGTGTTAATGGCGATTTTACAAACAGACATTCAAATTCTTTTCACTAATTACGACATTATAATATATTTTTAAACCTGGCTTCTTATTCAGAACATTTTAGTAGTATAAAACATCGAATATTGGCAACTTTTAATATAAACAAAAAAATTCAATTCTGACAGCCTGTATGCCTTTAACATCTTTGTTTTTTCATCATAACCCTACCTAGTCAGCCCTTTGTTCTTGGGGAATATTTTGTGATTTTACCAACCAACCATTTTCTGAAAAGGGGGCATGGGATATTTTTGATAGAAACAGTTTATCTCTTGTCTGACTAAAAATGTTCTAGTGATTTAATATTCACCTCTCCCATCTAATCCTATATTTCCTTTGTAAATTGGGGCTGTCGTGGTCGTGATAGTATGGTAGTTGGATTACAACTACCTATGTAATCTCTATCGCCATTAACGTTGTGAGTTAAAACCCATTCATGACGAAGTGTACTTGATACAACATTATGTGATAAAGTTTGTCAGTGACTTCCGGGAGGTTTGAGGTTTTCTCCTGGTACTCCGATTTCCTCCACCAATAAAACTGACTGCCACGATATAACTGAAATATTGAAATATTGTTGAAAGTGACATTAAACACCATAACCCTAACCCTCCTTTTTAAATTTTGAAAATAAAATTTTAATTCATGACGGGGAATGTTGTTGGTCCCTAACTACTGGAATCGCCCACCCACTATAAGAAAATATATCATAAAATTATGCAAGTGCAGACTTCTAAAGAGTACAATTTGTTAAATCATCAGAAAATATAAACCGTTATATGTCAAAGTTAATCAATCATTAATGATTTTAAAAGTTTTTTTTGCACTTTTATGGGGTTCATATAAATTAATGTTGACATTTTATTTGATAAACGTTTTAAAATTTTTAAGATAATGTCGAAGTTTCACACAGATAGCAAACATGTGTGGCATTTTTTTTTCAAAAGTGATAAAATATTATTGGAATATTTAGTATGACATAAAAAAATTCTGAGCAAAAAAAGTATAATGTTATATTGTTTTAGAGATCAATCATTTTCTTAAGGATCTGGATTTTAACAAATATTTTGTCTAAAGTTATAAAAAAAAAAAAAAAAAAAAAAAAAAAACAGAAAAAAAAGATTCTCTTAGAATACATGTCTAATACATTGTGTACAAGTAAATAGATAAGAAAAAATGTTGGAGTTTTTTTTTTTTTTAACTACAATTTGTTGCAAAAAAATTATTCTGTCGAGACATAAAATCTCAGCCTATGCAAACGGCACCTGTCAACCCTTTGGTTATAATCATTGATTTGTGGAAGGTTGGTGGTTTTCTCCAGGTACTCCAGTTTCCTCCACCAATAAAAATTAATGATATTACTGAAATGTGGTTGAAAGTGTTTAACACCAATTGCCCAAACCTTATAATTGAAAAGCTTTTGAAAGTTGTATGTAAACCACTCCAAATTTGTGTTCCTGTCCTTGGCCAAGATCTAGAATCGCCCACACTCTGTAGGGAAAAATATTTAGAAATAATGCAAAAATGGATATACTTCCAAGATGACCCTTAAAGGCATACAGGAGAAAACGCTAGGTGATATCTCTTTTAAATTAAAGACTAAAATAATGAACTTCATGTCTGGTTTTTTTATGCAATACAATTTGTTTACAATTTTCCCTTTATCGGGCCCCTTTGCAGAGTTTGGGTTTGTTTTTATTGATTTCATCACGTATTTCCGATTTCAAGTGTCATTCTTACTAAATACCTTTATATAATATTAACTGATTACCCCGGGATTCAATTTCATAGATATGAATCTTAAATTATATTAATTCTAACGAATTTACATGCAACATGCTTCTTGGTTATTTATAACAGTTATCAGTATTCGGCAATCTTCGGAAAAGCAGCCGACTTGTAATTAGGTGTGTTAATGGCGATTTTACCAACAGACATTCAAATTCTTTTCACTAATTACGACATTATAACATATTTTTTAAACCTGGCTTATTAGTATAAAACATCGAATATTGGCAACTTTTAATAAAAAAAAAAATCAATTTTGACAGCCTGTAGGCCTTTAAGAGGTCTAAAATTTGTTATTTGAACATATATTTATAGTTAATAAACTGATAATACATTTTAAAGCTTCTCTGGATATAAACTCAACAAAAAGGTGCAAGCAAAAGCTGAATTCCATGATTGGAATTTTCTTCATTTTTCATCCAATTTTAATATGATTTTTTGTAAAATGATCATCTTTACTGGTAATTGATGGACCATAGAAAAATGTTGCTATTTTATTAAAAAAAGGGTAAAAATTCCCAAATTTTGCATATTTGGGACTTGAAATAGACAAATGTCCAAAATACTGTGGTTCCAGCATATTACTGTGTACAACATGTTATTTATTGTGTACAGCAATTTACTGTGCCAAGCAAAGGACTGAGTTTACACTTGTTTTTAATGTACACTTGTTCAACTTTCTCTTGTCGACATGCTGCATTCTTATCATGCTTTTTTTCATTGCCCTTTATTTAAAATATTATCACATGTTATTATTTTTAACTCTTTTCTGGGGTTATGTAGTATATAAATTAAGAATGACATTTTATTTGATAAATGTTTTCAAAATCTTAACATAATGTCAAAGTTTCACACAGATACCAAACATGTGTTGATTTTGTTATCAAAAGTGAGAAAAATAAATGCCAAAGAAGATTGGTTAATCTCCATGTTAAAATGGTTTTGGAATTTTTTGTATTACTTCCGTTGATCTGCCATCAACAAAAAGTGAGTGAGTTATTGTTGTTTAACACCAAAAGAGCAATTTTTCAGCCATATTATGGCGAGAACAAGTTGATTCCAAGCCAACAAGTATTTGCTCTTTCTCCTTAATGCTGCATGCTTGGCGGAGAAGCAGCAAATACCAATTTTATAGTTTTTTGTTTGACCCGACAAGGATTTGAACCCACAATCTATCGCACTTGGGCAAACATGCTAACCATTACACCACTGATGCGGTTTTCGACAAATAGGGTATACTGTAATGACACATTGTCTCAAGTTCTATACATACATATTTTCAGTTGATTTAAAATTTTAGACTTAACCTAAGTTGGATGGATACAGGTTTCGCTAAGTTTTTAGGATTTCCACTTGTTCTTTTTAAATAAGTGAATGAGTGATTGCTGTTTAACATCAAATGAAAAAAATTTCAGCTATATCATGGCAGGCGAGAACAAGTTACATTCAATGTTATGATAATGATGTGTGCTTTGTACTAGACCAACATGACTAGAGGACTTATTGTCAAATGAGTAATATATCAGCCATATCATGGCGAGAACAAGTTACATTCAATAAGATGATAATGATGTCTCTTTTGTACTAGACCAACACGCTAATAGCTGGTACAGATATCAACCGAAGTTGAGCAACTAGTGCCACTTGCCGCAGAAGTAAATCTGGGTTGATTCCACTGCTATGCTTTTATCAGCTGGTACAGAATCAGCCGAAGTTGAGCAACTTGCCGGGGAGGCAAATCTGGATTGAATCCACTTCTGTACTGTTAATCGGCTGGTACAGAATCAGCCAAAATTGAGCAACTAGTGCTTCTTGCCGGGGAGACATATCTAGGTTAAATCCACTTCTGTGCTGTTAATCAGTTGGTACAGAATCAGCCGAAGTTGAGAAATTAGTGTCACTTCCGGGGGACAACCAATAGCAATATCATCAGTTTGAGCTTTACTTTTGCTGTAAAAGTGCAGACTTTTGCTTTATAATGGTATCATGAACACGATATAGTATAAGGAGACTTTATTTTAATTATTATGCAATTAATTTTGTCATGTATTAAAACAAATTCTAAGTGTTTAAAGCATATTTTATATAATTTCGGCTACACTTAGCGAGTTATCTATAGAAGTCATCAGTATCATGTACAAGAAGTAGGCAACTTTTGTTGTTTAAGATCTACTTGATGAAAATTCATGATTTTCCTGTGGAAAAATAAGAATCTAAGTCAAGTGTTTATAAAACGTAAGTTTCTATAAGTGAATGGTATCAAATGTAATTGTCACCACTTAAACTTAGGAGCTAGATGGTAGTAAATGGATATATTTTTTTCGTTTGTTTGTATAATTCTTAGTATAATTGATGCAGTCATGTTTCAATGCCTTAAGTGGTTATTTTTCAATGCCATAAGGGATCTCTCAGTATTAAGAGAAAGACATTAAATGAGAAATGGTTGAACATTTTACTACAGGGCAGGAGGGACTTTTATTTGTTTCTTATTTTGGTATTTTCTTTAGTAGGACTGGGGCTGTGCTTTTTTTTCTCAGAGCATTTAAAGCAATAAAATAATATTTCTTGCTGAAACAGAAAATTTAGTAATTAAATAAATAAAAAAAAATATAATGACCTGGTTTCTGATTGGTTTATTTTTGGGATTTATAATTTTCCATAGACATCAGCTGTTTTTATAAGATTTTATTAGTTTTTTAGTACTTGCCTTCCATAAGAGAGGATACTTAAGCTTGTAACTTTATTCTGTCATAACTTCTATATTATCATAAAGTGTACAGTAGATCAATTTTTGCCAGTTTAATTGTGAAAATACATTTGATAGTCAGTCACTGGATCACAAGATTATTTACAGAAAAATTGATTCCAGATCCACTTAGCTTATCTGTTATGCACTGGGGTACCCTTTGTAAAACAAGGAGCTGTTGTGGTCGTGATGATCGTATGGTAGTTTGATTTACAGCTACCTATGCAATGAGTGCCTATCACCACTAATGTTGTGAGTTAGAATCCAGCTAAAGCGACGTGTACTGGATACAACATTATGTTATAAAGTTTGTCATTGACTTGCGGCAGGTCTGTGATTTTCTCCGGGTACTCTGATTTCCTCCACCAATAAAACTGATCCCATGATATAACTGAAATATTGTTGAAAGTGGCATTAAACACCATAAAAGCAAACTAAACCCTATGTAAAACATATAAGGTTAGTACATTTGGAACAACTTACTGTCAGTTTAACAGGACTTTACAATGAGGGGAGGAGGGGTAGTATCAGGTTCTGTTACACATTTAAAATGGTAATTGGTACCTCCTGATTTAAAGCAATAAAAATATATTCCTTGCTGATTTTAAGATATTCATGAAAATGTTCAAATTTCAATACAAAGTACCAAATTGTTTTAATACTAGCAGAAAAATAAATGCAAGGTTTGGTAATATAGTAGCTTCAGTTGAACTTGTGCAATCCGACACTTGAGTTTTCCGACATCCTGTGACATCCGACAAAAATTTATGGTCCCAAATTATTTCTGTTAACTAAAATAAAACCTGAGTATTCCGACATCCTTTACAATCCAACACATTTCCCTGGTCCCTTGGTGTGTCGTATTAGACAGATACCACTGTATATATAAAGTCCTCCTCTTGTAAGGACCCTCTCACCAAAGGCCATCTCTCTTATCAAGCCAGATTTAAAATACACTGAGATAGTAACAAACTATTAAATTGATGCCCTCCCTCAAGAGAGGCCACCCTTTTATTATGTCATTTTTCACTGCAGAATGGTTGTCCTTATAATAGAGGGATTACTAATAATATATGGAATTCTGGGTAATGTTTATATATAATTTTATTCAAATTTAAATAGAAGACCACTCAGTAAAGGGGCCGTCGTGTCCGTGATCGTATGGTAGTTGGATTTACAACTACCTATGCAATTGATGCCTATCACCACTGATGTTGTGAGTTCAAATCTCAATCAGGACGAGGTGTAAAACATTATGTGATAAAATTTGTCAGTGATTTGCAGCAGATCAGTGATTTTCTCCAGATACTCCAGGTTTCCTCCACCAATAAAACTGACCGCCACACGATATAACTGAAATATTGTTGAAAGTGGCATTAAACACCATAAACCAAACCATTAATTTTAAATAGAAGACCAGTCAGTAAATGACTCAAACACACTGATTTAAAACGTGAATCATTCTCCTTTACTCTAAAGCATATGGTTTTGTGGAGAGATCAACAATTATTGTAGCTGTTATTATCAGACTGATATTTATTAATATCGTAATGTTTATAGAAATATTAATTTTGTTTTTATTAATGGGTATTACTTTTGTTGGAGTATGATGTTACATCTTAAGAGGAGAGAATAATTTGAAGTCGTATCGGTTTGTTATGAATATGTTGAAAGTAGGATGAAGGAGGTTATGTTGTAAGCCACACACAAGAGGGGCAAATAAAGTTGGATTCGTATGCCACATCAGTACATTTTTTTTATTGCTAGGATTTTAGTTCAAGTATATTTTGAACTTTTAGCATTTATATGAGAAATGGTTGAAAATTTTACTACAGGGCAAGGACTAATATTTTTTGTTATTCATTTCTTATTTTGATATTTTCCTATACAGGACTGAGATGCATTTCTCAGAGCATTTAAACCATTGGTTTGTTATGAATATGTGGAAAGTAGGGTATCATAATGCTTCAATATTTCCCCTTTTTCCCTATATTCCATCTGTTAATTTTGAGGACAAAAAAAACATATATCCTTGTCTTGTTCTGACCTCACCAGATATGTTCTTAATATCATGTTCTGAGTTTACCAGAAACATTCTTGTCATTTTCTGAGTTCAGCGATATGTTCTAAACCAGTTCATACTTCTCCAGATAGTTTTTTTTTTCCTGTTCTTACTTTAACAGATATGTTCTTATCATGTTCCAACAAAATCTGCATGTTCTTCTAGGGACCATCGTGGCCGTGATTGTATGGTTGTTAGATTTACAACTACCTATGCAATCAGTGCCTAACACCACTGATGTTGTGAGTTTGATCAGGTAGAGGTGTACAACATTATGTGATAAAGTTTGTCGGTGACTTGCGACAGGTCGGTGGTTTTCTCCGGGTACTCCGGTTTCCTTCACCATGATATAACTGAGATATTGTTGAAAGTGGCATTAAATACCATCAAACAAACAAACATGTATGTTCTTATCTCATTTTGAAGCCCCTTAACATTTTTACAATATTATGTTTTGATTTTTTTTTAAATTATGTTTTGTTCCGTCTTAGGCAAAATAAAAATTTTGTAGTTTTGTCCTTTTCTGACAGATCTGTTGCTTAAATGACATGTTTTACAGTTGAACAATTTAGGCCTAAATTACCCCAAAAATTGTTGATTTGCCATTTACAGATTTATATAATAGGTAGCCTGGGTAGGTAGGTAGGACGGAAAGTTATTTAATGTTTGCGTCACCCATTAATAACACATTTTTTTAAATAAAATTTGCTTTAATTGAAAAAATTGTTAAAATAAATTTAAGAAAAAAACCTCAACATTTTTTTAAATTCAAATAAAAAAATGTTTTTGTAGGATCATTTTTGGTGTATAATTTTGTTAAGCCAAAACTTCAGTGTTTACTATATTTTTTTCAATTCATAAAGGAACTGAAATAAAATGAAAAGGGAAAAACATTGTAATAACTTATCTAATTGATAACAAGAACCTGTTGTTTCTCCCCATCCCCCATATTGTATGTAATCCAAAACTTCAGTGTTTACTATATTTTTTTTCTCAATTCAATTCCTAAAGGAACTGAAGTAAAATGAAGAGGGAAAACAATCCAATAATTTTTCTAATTGATAACAAGAACCTGTTGCTTCTCCCCCATCAGTTAATGTATCTACTGGACAGTAAATAATTGGCAAAAAACATGTCTGACATGTGGAAATAGCTTAATGGGAATTCAAATCAGAAAACAGCTCCGATAGTCTGTAAACAGATAGTATATAATGTGTAAGATGTTAGTTAGTATTCCCTTAACTCTCTCCTAAATATTTTCTTTCAACGCTGGTGATTTATGACACTGTTAGCTGACCATAGTTTATAGTCTTGGCAAAGACAGCGGAAAGGGTTGTAAAACAGAAACTTGATATTTTCATTGAAAAGTATATTGTCTTAGGATGATGAAGCCATTCTGATGAAAGTATTTGAAATGAAGATAGATTGTTTAGAGTAAAAAGCAATAAAATATGGGAACATCAAAGGAAAAATATCTTAGATAATATTAAATTGATGGAAATTGTACTGAATGTTTAGGTAACAATTTATTACGTAGATATGGGTAGATATGGCGTTAATTGGTGATTTTTCTTCTTTGTTTATGGTACTCATTGTGAGGCAAACATCATGTTGGTATTTAACTGTGGTTCCGCATGAACGAACAAAAATGGTTTCGGCAATAAAAATAAGTAAGCTTTGCATTTAAATCAGTCAACAAATAGTTTAGTACGGTATGGGTATGCCGAGTTAGAGAGTACTACATTGTGTATGTATATATACAGAGGAGGGTGAGCATCTGCTGGTATTAGAGGGATGGCATATTATCGCTAGTGATACAGATAATCTGTGTTGAAAGTTCCAATTAGATAACACTTCTATCAAGTCTCATGTTGAAAATATTGTGATATCAGATGGCATGACTATGAGGAGAGGGTCAATTTGAACAGAGACTAGCCCTCAAGGAAAATGTGATCTGAATCAATCTTATGTCCAGTATGCAGAAACAAATTTAAACTTAGTTGTTTCAAAGTCAAACCGGGCGAAATTTTTACTTTCATATTTCTATTGTGCAGTCAGTGACTATCACCGCTAAGGTTGTGAGTTCAAATCCTGCTCATGGCGAGGTGTACTCAATACAACATTATGTTACTTGCCACAGGTTGGTGGTTTTCTCCAGGTACTCTGGTTTCCTCCACCAATAAAACTGACTGCCACGATATAACTGAAATATTGTTGAAAGTGGCATTCAACACCATAACTCTTGAAATTTTCAAATTATCCAGGATTAATAGACCTTTTGCACATTTTCAACTTGATTCTAAAATTATACATTTTTGAATGTTTTTATGTTTTGATGCAGGCAAAATGGTCTCATTTCATGCAAAGTTCAATGAAAATAACATATATTTTTCCAATATTCTGTACCAAATTTTGCTATAAAAATATTTGCTGTAAAATTATCTTCTAGTTAATATAAAGTAAAAAAAACCTGCAAATTATAAGAAAATTCTTGGTCTTTTCTGTTTTTTCTGCCATTTTGCCGTCATAAGGGAAATAAGTCCTAGAAAAAGCCAAAATGTATAATTTTAGAATGAAATCAAGAATATGTAAATACTCTTTTGAGCTGAAAGCTGTTACTGATAAATCAAATTTTTAGTATTTAGCTATCAAAGGACCATGGTTTGACTAAATACTTTAGAATAATTTTAGCAAAATTTAGAAAAAAAATCCTCTAAAATGGAGGATACATGTGTTCATAATCTTGTGGACAAAAAATCTTGTATAATTTTTTTACATTAACATTAGACTAATGGATTGTATTGTCAATATTTGACACATGAAACAAAAGTTGACCCAAGGACTTTAACCTTTATATTTTTATCAGTGACAGCATCTCTCTCTATGGCTTAACCCAGCTTACCATAGTTAATCCTTGGACTTGGAAAAATGCATTAATATTTTTTGTATTTTCTGACAGATTTCTGACATTTCCAAGGCTTTTCTTGTTGGCTATTTTTAAGCTGAAGTGACAGCACAAGTGTAATTCCTTTATAATTTCATCATCTAATAGTGATTTCAGATGGTTACTAGCTGTGCAGGGAAAAAAATGGCATATCCCAGCATGCAACATTTCTGACTTAAAAATTTCATATCAATCTAGTAAATTGTTATCATGATAGCTTCCTAGTACAAAAATCTTTATGCCCAACAAAATTTATCTTTCCTAATTCAAGGTTGAGATGAAGTAGAATATTAAAATGTCCTGGTATTTTAGATTTTTTAAAAATATTTTATCATATTTCATTATGAAAAGAAATGTAAAGTGTTAACGAACTTTAAATAATCTTGATATGTTGATATTAAATTATCATATAGCTAAATTAAGGGGAAATAATCCTTGTAGTCGGAAATTGAATTATTTAAATTATAAATTAAAGGGACATAACCCTTGAAGTTAAGTGTTTTAGATGATTTGGAAATAGATTGTGAACAGTCATACTTTAAAGTTATACAGATGCTCAGATTGATTTTTTGTTGTTTATATTAAAAGTTGCCAATATTCGATGTTTTATACTAATAAAATGTTGTGAACAAAAAGCCAGGTTTAAAAAATAGGTTATAATGTCGTAATTAGTGAAAAGAATTTGAATGTTTGTTGGTGAAATCGCCATTAACACACCTAATTATAAGTCGGCTGTCTTTTCCGAAGTTTACCGGACACTGATAACTTCTATAAATAACCAGAAAGCATGTTGCAGGTAAATATTGGTTAAAATTAATATAATTTAAGAAATATATCTATGAAATTGGATCCCGGGGTAATCAGTTAATATTATATAATGGTATTTAGTAAGAATGACACTTAAAATTGAAAATACGTGATGAAATCAATTAAAACAAACCCAAACTCTGCAAAGGGGCCCGATAAAGGGAAAATTGTAAACAAATTGTATTGCATATTATTGACAACACTTAAGTTGACTTGATTATATTTTTTTAGAAAAAAAACCAGACATGAAGTTCATTATTTTAGTCTCTAATTTAAAAAAGATATCACATAGCGTTTTCTCCTGAAAAAAAAGATTTATAAAAAAAAACTATGATGCAATTCTGTCAAAATACGATTCAGCTGAAAAAAGATATATAAATTATTCTTGCGTGTTGAAAATTGGAGTAGGTCGGTTTAACATCTTTTTTAAATTTTTACAAAAATCTTGCTGAATCCTCCTGTGTCGTTTTCGCGTAGAATCCGTCAATATTTTTATTTATAACATGTGCTTTTTTCAGCAAACAATTTCGCACATGCGCAAACGCTTTACCGAATGAGGTCACTGTGTAGGTCATCAATGGTCATATGATCATATTCATGAATATATGAATATCATGCTGGTAAACATTGAATTCTTTACGGGACACAAGAAAATCAAACAGCAACATATTTCCTTCGTTCCAGGTTAAATACGTATGATATTATGAAAAATTTCAACTGTATAAAACATTGAATATTGCCAACTTTCAATTTAAAAAAAAAATCAATCTGAGCAACTGTATGCCTTTAAACAAAAAAATTTCAATCTGGAATCTTATCTTTTTTTTCTTAAATTACAAATTAAATAAAGTTTTAAATGATGAGGAATAATATGTAATATGGGTGTAACTTGTGCAAATAGAATTATTTATTTTAGATAATTAAAATTGATATATAAGAAATTAGTCACAAGTAAATAAAATGACTAGGCAAAACACTGCAAATTGTTAAAACTGGATCTTAATCTACTGAATTAAGTTCTTTAACTTTTGGCTGTGTTTTGAATTCAAATATTGAATTATCCACATAATTTATTCTAAGAAAAAAATTGGTACTCCACGAATTAAAGGGACATGACAGTCCATACAATCTTTGTATTTAAGCTACAATATTTTATTTACTCTTTGAAAACATACATCTTATGAATGAAAGGTAACATGCATTAGTATTGGATAAGTAATCAATCAGTAAAGATTAATGAATGCTTCAGACAAAAGAGAGATCCTTATCACAAATTCTAGTGATTCATCATACCATCTGCTTTGATGTTCAGCTTTTACTTATAGTGTAAGTATTTCAGAGATTCACTTTGACTTGTCTGTATAAATTGTCATCTTACTTATAATGTAGGTATTTCAGAGATTTACTTTGACTTGTCTGTATAAATTGTCATCTTACTTATAATGTAGGTATTTCAGAGATTTACTTTGACTTGTCTGTATAAATTGCCATCTTACTTATAATGTAGGTATTTCAGAGATTTACTTTGACTTGTCTTTATAAATTGTCATCTTACTTATAATGTAGGTATTTCAGAGATTCACTATGGCTTGTCTGTATAAATTGACATCTTACTTATAATGTAGGTATTTCAGAGATTCACTTTGACTTGTCTGTATAAATTGTCATCTTACTTATAGTGTAGGTATTTCAGAGATTCACTATGGCTTGTCTGTATAAATTGTCATCTTACTTATAATGTAGATATTTCAGAGATTCACTATGGCTTGTCTGTATAAATTGTCATCTTACTTATAATGTAGGTATTTCAGAGATTCACTTTGACTTGTCTGTATAAATTGTCATCTTACTTATAGTGTAGGTATTTCAGAGATTCACTATGGCTTGTCTGTATAAATTGTCATCTTACTTATAATGTAGATATTTCAGAGATTCACTATGGCTTGTCTATATAAATTGTCATCTTACTTATAATGTAGGTATTTCAGAGATTCACTTTGACTTGTCTGTATAAATTGTCATCTTACTTATAATGTAGGTATTTCAGAGATTCACTTTGACTTGTCTGTATAAATTGTCATCTTACTTATAGTGTAGGTATTTCAGAGATTCACTTTGACTTGTCTGTATAAATTGTCATCTTACTTATAGTGTAGGTATTTCAGAGATTCACTATGGCTTGTCTGTATAAATTGTCATCTTACTTATAATATAGGTATTTCAGAGATTCACTTTGACTTGTCTGTATAAATTGTCATCTTACTTATAATGTAGGTATTTCAGAGATTCACTTTGACTTGTCTGTATAAATTGTCATCTTACTTATAATGTAGGTATTTCAGAGATTCACTTTGACTTGTCTGTATAAATTGTCATTTTACTTATAGCGTAGGTATTTCAGAGATTTACTTTGACTTGTCTGTATAAATTGTCATCTTACTTATAATGTAGGTATTTCAGAGATTCACTTTGACTTGTCTGTATAAATTGTCATCTTACTTATAATGTAGGTATTTCAGAGATTCACTTTGACTTGTCTGTATAAATTGTCATCTTACTTATAATGTAGGTATTTCAGAGATTCACTTTGACTTGTCTGTATAAATTGTCATCTTACTTATAATGTAGGTATTTCAGAGATTCACTTTGACTTGTCTGTATAAATTGTCATCTTACTTATAATGTAGGTATTTCAGAGATTCACTTTGGTTTGTCTGTATAAATTGTCATCTTACTTATAGTGTAGGTATTTCAGAGATTCACTTTGACTTGTTTGTATAAATTGTCATCTTACTTATAATGTAGGTATTTCAGAGATTCACTTTGGCTTGTCTGTATAAATTGTCATCTTACTTATAATATAGGTATTTCAGAGATTCACTTTGACTTGTCTGTATAAATTGTCATCTTACTTATAATGTAGGTATTTCAGAGATTCACTTTGACTTGTCTGTATAAATTGTCATCTTACTTATAATGTAGGTATTTCAGAGATTCACTTTGACTTGTCTTTATAAATTGTCATCTTACTTATAATGTAGGTATTTCAGAGATTCACTTTGGCTTGTTTGTATAAATTGTCATCTTACTTATAGTGTAGGTATTTCAGAGATTCACTTTGACTTGTCTGTATAAATTGTCATCTTACTTATAGTGTAGGTATTTCAGAGATTCACTTTGACTTATCTGTATAAATTGTCATCTTACTTATAATGTAGGTATTTCAGAGATTCACTTTGGCTTGTCTGTATAAATTGTGATCTTACTTATAATATAGGTATTTCAGAGATTCACTTTGACTTGTCTGTATAAATTGTCATCTTACTTATAATGTAGGTATTTCAGAGATTCACTTTGACTTGTCTGTATAAATTGTCATCTTACTTATAATGTAGGTATTTCAGAGATTCACTTTGACTTGTCTGTATAAATTGTCATTTTACTTATAGCGTAGGTATTTCAGAGATTTACTTTGACTTGTCTGTATAAATTGTCATCTTACTTATAATGTAGGTATTTCAGAGATTCACTTTGACTTGTCTGTATAAATTGTCATCTTACTTATAATGTAGGTATTTCAGAGATTCACTTTGACTTGTCTGTATAAATTGTCATCTTACTTATAATGTAGGTATTTCAGAGATTCACTTTGACTTGTCTGTATAAATTGTCATCTTACTTATAATGTAGGTATTTCAGAGATTCACTTTGACTTGTCTGTATAAATTGTCATCTTACTTATAATGTAGGTATTTCAGAGATTCACTTTGGTTTGTCTGTATAAATTGTCATCTTACTTATAGTGTAGGTATTTCAGAGATTCACTTTGACTTGTTTGTATAAATTGTCATCTTACTTATAATGTAGGTATTTCAGAGATTCACTTTGGCTTGTCTGTATAAATTGTCATCTTACTTATAATATAGGTATTTCAGAGATTCACTTTGACTTGTCTGTATAAATTGTCATCTTACTTATAATGTAGGTATTTCAGAGATTCACTTTGACTTGTCTGTATAAATTGTCATCTTACTTATAATGTAGGTATTTCAGAGATTCACTTTGACTTGTCTATATAAATTGTCATCTTACTTATAATGTAGGTATTTCAGAGATTCACTATGGCTTGTCTGTATAAATTGTCATCTTCCTTATAGTGTAGGTATTTCAGAGATTCATTTTGGCTGGTCTGTATAAATTGTCATCTTCCTTATAATATAGGTATTTCAGAGATTCACTATGGCTTGTCTGTATAAATTGTCATCTTACTTATAATGTAGGTATTTCAGAGATTCACTTTGACTTGTCTGTATAAATTGTCATCTTACTTATAATGTAGGTATTTCAGAGATTCACTTTGACTTGTCTATATAAATTGTCATCTTACTTATAATGTAGGTATTTCAGAGATTCACTATGGCTTGTCTGTATAAATTGTCATCTTCCTTATAGTGTAGGTATTTCAGAGATTCATTTTGGCTGGTCTGTATAAATTGTCATCTTCCTTATAATATAGGTATTTCAGAGATTCACTATGGCTTGTCTGTATAAATTGTCATCTTACTTATAATGTAGGTATTTCAGAGATTCACTTTGACTTGTCTGTATAAATTGTCATCTTACTTATAATGTAGGTATTTCAGAGATTCACTTTGGCTTGTCTGTATAAATTGTCATCTTACTTATAATGTAGGTATTTCAGAGATTCACTTTGACTTGTCTGTATAAATTGTCATCTTACTTATAGTGTAGGTATTTCAGAGATTCACTTTGACTTGTCTGTATAAATTGTCATCTTACTTATAATGTAGATATTTCAGAGATTCACTTTGACTTGTCTGTATAAATTGTCATCTTACTTATAATGTAGGTATTTCAGAGATTCACTTTGACTTGTCTGTATAAATTGTCATCTTACTTATAATGTAGGTATTTCAGAGATTTACTTTGACTTGTCTGTATAAATTGTCATCTTACTTATAATGTAGGTATTTCAGAGATTTACTTTGACTTGTCTTTATAAATTGTCATCTTACTTATAATGTAGGTATTTCAGAGATTCACTTTGACTTGTCTGTATAAATTGTCATTTTACTTATAGCGTAGGTATTTCAGAGATTTACTTTGACTTGTCTGTATAAATTGTCATCTTACTTATAATGTAGGTATTTCAGAGATTCACTTTGACTTGTCTGTATAAATTGTCATCTTACTTATAATGTAGGTATTTCAGAGATTCACTTTGACTTGTCTGTATAAATTGTCATCTTACTTATAATGTAGGTATTTCAGAGATTCACTTTGACTTGTCTGTATAAATTGTCATCTTACTTATAATGTAGGTATTTCAGAGATTCACTTTGACTTGTCTGTATAAATTGTCATCTTACTTATAATATAGGTATTTCAGAGATTCACTTTGACTTGTCTGTATAAATTGTCATCTTACTTATAATGTAGGTATTTCAGAGATTCACTTTGACTTGTCTGTATAAATTGTCATCTTACTTATAATGTAGGTATTTCAGAGATTCACTTTGACTTGTCTATATAAATTGTCATCTTACTTATAATGTAGGTATTTCAGAGATTCACTATGGCTTGTCTGTATAAATTGTCATCTTCCTTATAGTGTAGGTATTTCAGAGATTCATTTTGGCTGGTCTGTATAAATTGTCATCTTCCTTATAATATAGGTATTTCAGAGATTCACTATGGCTTGTCTGTATAAATTGTCATCTTACTTATAATGTAGGTATTTCACAGATTCACTTTGACTTGTCTGTATAAATTGTCATCTTACTTATAATGTAGGTATTTCAGAGATTCACTTTGGCTTGTCTGTATAAATTGTCATCTTACTTATAATGTAGGTATTTCAGAGATTCACTTTGACTTGTCTGTATAAATTGTCATCTTACTTATAGTGTAGGTATTTCAGAGATTCACTTTGACTTGTCTGTATAAATTGTCATCTTACTTATAATGTAGGTATTTCAGAGATTCACTTTGACTTGTCTGTATAAATTGTCATCTTACTTATAATGTAGGTATTTCAGAGATTCACTTTGACTTGTCTGTATAAATTGTCATCTTACTTATAATGTAGGTATTTCAGAGATTTACTTTGACTTGTCTGTATAAATTGTCATCTTACTTATAATGTAGGTATTTCAGAGATTTACTTTGACTTGTCTTTATAAATTGTCATCTTACTTATAATGTAGGTATTTCAGAGATTCACTATGGCTTGTCTGTATAAATTGACATCTTACTTATAATGTAGGTATTTCAGAGATTCACTTTGACTTGTCTGTATAAATTGTCATCTTACTTATAGTGTAGGTATTTCAGAGATTCACTATGGCTTGTCTGTATAAATTGTCATCTTACTTATAATGTAGATATTTCAGAGATTCACTATGGCGTGTCTATATAAATTGTCATCTTACTTATAATGTAGGTATTTCAGAGATTCACTTTGACTTGTCTGTATAAATTGTCATCTTACTTATAATGTAGGTATTTCAGAGATTCACTTTGACTTGTCTGTATAAATTGTCATCTTACTTATAGTGTAGGTATTTCAGAGATTTACTTTGACTTGTCTGTATAAATTGTCATCTTACTTATAATGTAGGTATTTCAGAGATTCACTTTGACTTGTCGGTATAAATTGTCATTTTACTTATAGCGTAGGTATTTCAGAGATTTACTTTGACTTGTCTGTATAAATTGTCATCTTACTTATAATGTAGGTATTTCAGAGATTCACTTTGACTTGTCTGTATAAATTGTCATCTTACTTATAATGTAGGTATTTCAGAGATTCACTTTGACTTGTCTGTATAAATTGTCATCTTACTTATAATGTAGGTATTTCAGAGATTCACTTTGACTTGTCTGTATAAATTGTCATCTTACTTATAATGTAGGTATTTCAGAGATTCACTTTGACTTGTCTGTATAAATTGTCATCTTACTTATAATGTAGGTATTTCAGAGATTCACT
Source organism: Bathymodiolus septemdierum (assembly GCA_963383655.1). Lineage (NCBI taxonomy): Eukaryota > Metazoa > Mollusca > Bivalvia > Mytilida > Modiolidae > Bathymodiolus > Bathymodiolus septemdierum. Next base: position 36,416,337 of record OY726528.1, read on the forward strand.
TTGGTTTGTCTGTATAAATTGTCATCTTACTTATAGTGTAGGTATTTCAGAGATTCACTTTGACTTGTTTGTATAAATTGTCATCTTACTTATAATGTAGGTATTTCAGAGATTCACTTTGGCTTGTCTGTATAAATTGTCATCTTACTTATAATATAGGTATTTCAGAGATTCACTTTGACTTGTCTGTATAAATTGTCATCTTACTTATAATGTAGGTATTTCAGAGATTCACTTTGACTTGTCTGTATAAATTGTCATCTTACTTATAATGTAGGTATTTCAGAGATTCACTTTGACTTGTCTATATAAATTGTCATCTTACTTATAATGTAGGTATTTCAGAGATTCACTATGGCTTGTCTGTATAAATTGTCATCTTCCTTATAGTGTAGGTATTTCAGAGATTCATTTTGGCTGGTCTGTATAAATTGTCATCTTCCTTATAATATAGGTATTTCAGAGATTCACTATGGCTTGTCTGTATAAATTGTCATCTTACTTATAATGTAGGTATTTCAGAGATTCACTTTGACTTGTCTGTATAAATTGTCATCTTACTTATAATGTAGGTATTTCAGAGATTCACTTTGACTTGTCTGTATAAATTGTCATCTTACTTATAGTGTAGGTATTTCAGAGATTCACTTTGACTTATCTGTATAAATTGTCATCTTACTTATAATGTAGGTATTTCAGAGATTCACTTTGGCTTGTCTGTATAAATTGTGATCTTACTTATAATATAGGTATTTCAGAGATTCACTTTGACTTGTCTGTATAAATTGTCATCTTACTTATAATGTAGGTATTTCAGAGATTCACTTTGACTTGTCTGTATAAATTGTCATCTTACTTATAATGTAGGTATTTCAGAGATTCACTTTGACTTGTCTGTATAAATTGTCATTTTACTTATAGCGTAGGTATTTCAGAGATTTACTTTGACTTGTCTGTATAAATTGTCATCTTACTTATAATGTAGGTATTTCAGAGATTCACTTTGACTTGTCTGTATAAATTGTCATCTTACTTATAATGTAGGTATTTCAGAGATTCACTTTGACTTGTCTGTATAAATTGTCATCTTACTTATAATGTAGGTATTTCAGAGATTCACTTTGACTTGTCTGTATAAATTGTCATCTTACTTATAATGTAGGTATTTCAGAGATTCACTTTGACTTGTCTGTATAAATTGTCATCTTACTTATAATGTAGGTATTTCAGAGATTCACTTTGGTTTGTCTGTATAAATTGTCATCTTACTTATAGTGTAGGTATTTCAGAGATTCACTTTGACTTGTTTGTATAAATTGTCATCTTACTTATAATGTAGGTATTTCAGAGATTCACTTTGGCTTGTCTGTATAAATTGTCATCTTACTTATAATATAGGTATTTCAGAGATTCACTTTGACTTGTCTGTATAAATTGTCATCTTACTTATAATGTAGGTATTTCAGAGATTCACTTTGACTTGTCTATATAAATTGTCATCTTACTTATAATGTAGGTATTTCAGAGATTCACTATGGCTTGTCTGTATAAATTGTCATCTTCCTTATAGTGTAGGTATTTCAGAGATTCATTTTGGCTGGTCTGTATAAATTGTCATCTTCCTTATAATATAGGTATTTCAGAGATTCACTATGGCTTGTCTGTATAAATTGTCATCTTACTTATAATGTAGGTATTTCAGAGATTCACTTTGACTTGTCTGTATAAATTGTCATCTTACTTATAATGTAGGTATTTCAGAGATTCACTTTGACTTGTCTATATAAATTGTCATCTTACTTATAATGTAGGTATTTCAGAGATTCACTATGGCTTGTCTGTATAAATTGTCATCTTCCTTATAGTGTAGGTATTTCAGAGATTCATTTTGGCTGGTCTGTATAAATTGTCATCTTCCTTATAATATAGGTATTTCAGAGATTCACTATGGCTTGTCTGTATAAATTGTCATCTTACTTATAATGTAGGTATTTCAGAGATTCACTTTGACTTGTCTGTATAAATTGTCATCTTACTTATAATGTAGGTATTTCAGAGATTCACTTTGGCTTGTCTGTATAAATTGTCATCTTACTTATAATGTAGGTATTTCAGAGATTCACTTTGACTTGTCTGTATAAATTGTCATCTTACTTATAGTGTAGGTATTTCAGAGATTCACTTTGACTTGTCTGTATAAATTGTCATCTTACTTATAATGTAGATATTTCAGAGATTCACTTTGACTTGTCTGTATAAATTGTCATCTTACTTATAATGTAGGTATTTCAGAGATTCACTTTGACTTGTCTGTATAAATTGTCATCTTACTTATAATGTAGGTATTTCAGAGATTTACTTTGACTTGTCTGTATAAATTGTCATCTTACTTATAATGTAGGTATTTCAGAGATTTACTTTGACTTGTCTTTATAAATTGTCATCTTACTTATAATGTAGGTATTTCAGAGATTCACTTTGACTTGTCTGTATAAATTGTCATTTTACTTATAGCGTAGGTATTTCAGAGATTTACTTTGACTTGTCTGTATAAATTGTCATCTTACTTATAATGTAGGTATTTCAGAGATTCACTTTGACTTGTCTGTATAAATTGTCATCTTACTTATAATGTAGGTATTTCAGAGATTCACTTTGGTTTGTCTGTATAAATTGTCATCTTACTTATAGTGTAGGTATTTCAGAGATTCACTTTGACTTGTTTGTATAAATTGTCATCTTACTTATAATGTAGGTATTTCAGAGATTCACTTTGGCTTGTCTGTATAAATTGTCATCTTACTTATAATATAGGTATTTCAGAGATTCACTTTGACTTGTCTGTATAAATTGTCATCTTACTTATAATGTAGGTATTTCAGAGATTCACTTTGACTTGTCTGTATAAATTGTCATCTTACTTATAATGTAGGTATTTCAGAGATTCACTTTGACTTGTCTATATAAATTGTCATCTTACTTATAATGTAGGTATTTCAGAGATTCACTATGGCTTGTCTGTATAAATTGTCATCTTCCTTATAGTGTAGGTATTTCAGAGATTCATTTTGGCTGGTCTGTATAAATTGTCATCTTCCTTATAATATAGGTATTTCAGAGATTCACTATGGCTTGTCTGTATAAATTGTCATCTTACTTATAATGTAGGTATTTCACAGATTCACTTTGACTTGTCTGTATAAATTGTCATCTTACTTATAATGTAGGTATTTCAGAGATTCACTTTGGCTTGTCTGTATAAATTGTCATCTTACTTATAATGTAGGTATTTCAGAGATTCACTTTGACTTGTCTGTATAAATTGTCATCTTACTTATAGTGTAGGTATTTCAGAGATTCACTTTGACTTGTCTGTATAAATTGTCATCTTACTTATAATGTAGGTATTTCAGAGATTCACTTTGACTTGTCTGTATAAATTGTCATCTTACTTATAATGTAGGTATTTCAGAGATTCACTTTGACTTGTCTGTATAAATTGTCATCTTACTTATAATGTAGGTATTTCAGAGATTTACTTTGACTTGTCTGTATAAATTGTCATCTTACTTATAATGTAGGTATTTCAGAGATTTACTTTGACTTGTCTTTATAAATTGTCATCTTACTTATAATGTAGGTATTTCAGAGATTCACTATGGCTTGTCTGTATAAATTGACATCTTACTTATAATGTAGGTATTTCAGAGATTCACTTTGACTTGTCTGTATAAATTGTCATCTTACTTATAGTGTAGGTATTTCAGAGATTCACTATGGCTTGTCTGTATAAATTGTCATCTTACTTATAATGTAGATATTTCAGAGATTCACTATGGCGTGTCTATATAAATTGTCATCTTACTTATAATGTAGGTATTTCAGAGATTCACTTTGACTTGTCTGTATAAATTGTCATCTTACTTATAATGTAGGTATTTCAGAGATTCACTTTGACTTGTCTGTATAAATTGTCATCTTACTTATAGTGTAGGTATTTCAGAGATTTACTTTGACTTGTCTGTATAAATTGTCATCTTACTTATAATGTAGGTATTTCAGAGATTCACTTTGACTTGTCTGTATAAATTGTCATTTTACTTATAGCGTAGGTATTTCAGAGATTTACTTTGACTTGTCTGTATAAATTGTCATCTTACTTATAATGTAGGTATTTCAGAGATTCACTTTGACTTGTCTGTATAAATTGTCATCTTACTTATAATGTAGGTATTTCAGAGATTCACTTTGACTTGTCTGTATAAATTGTCATCTTACTTATAATGTAGGTATTTCAGAGATTCACTTTGACTTGTCTGTATAAATTGTCATCTTACTTATAATGTAGGTATTTCAGAGATTCACTTTGACTTGTCTGTATAAATTGTCATCTTACTTATAATGTAGGTATTTCAGAGATTCACTTTGGTTTGTCTGTATAAATTGTCATCTTACTTATAGTGTAGGTATTTCAGAGATTCACTTTGACTTGTTTGTATAAATTGTCATCTTACTTATAATGTAGGTATTTCAGAGATTCACTTTGGCTTGTCTGTATAAATTGTCATCTTACTTATAATATAGGTATTTCAGAGATTCACTTTGACTTGTCTGTATAAATTGTCATCTTACTTATAATGTAGGTATTTCAGAGATTCACTTTGACTTGTCTGTATAAATTGTCATCTTACTTATAATGTAGGTATTTCAGAGATTCACTTTGACTTGTCTGTATAAATTGTCATCTTACTTATAATGTAGGTATTTCAGAGATTCACTTTGACTTGTCTGTATAAATTGTCATCTTACTTATAATGTAGGTATTTCAGAGATTCACTTTGGTTTGTCTGTATAAATTGTCATCTTACTTATAGTGTAGGTATTTCAGAGATTCACTTTGACTTGTTTGTATAAATTGTCATCTTACTTATAATGTAGGTATTTCAGAGATTCACTTTGGCTTGTCTGTATAAATTGTCATCTTACTTATAATATAGGTATTTCAGAGATTCACTTTGACTTGTCTGTATAAATTGTCATCTTACTTATAATGTAGGTATTTCAGAGATTCACTTTGACTTGTCTGTATAAATTGTCATCTTACTTATAATGTAGGTATTTCAGAGATTCACTTTGACTTGTCTATATAAATTGTCATCTTACTTATAATGTAGGTATTTCAGAGATTCACTATGGCTTGTCTGTATAAATTGTCATCTTCCTTATAGTGTAGGTATTTCAGAGATTCATTTTGGCTGGTCTGTATAAATTGTCATCTTCCTTATAATATAGGTATTTCAGAGATTCACTATGGCTTGTCTGTATAAATTGTCATCTTACTTATAATGTAGGTATTTCACAGATTCACTTTGACTTGTCTGTATAAATTGTCATCTTACTTATAATGTAGGTATTTCAGAGATTCACTTTGGCTTGTCTGTATAAATTGTGATCTTACTTATAATATAGGTATTTCAGAGATTCACTTTGACTTGTCTGTATAAATTGTCATCTTACTTATAATGTAGGTATTTCAGAGATTCACTTTGACTTGTCTGTATAAATTGTCATCTTACTTATAATGTAGGTATTTCAGAGATTCACTTTGACTTGTCTGTATAAATTGTCATCTTACTTATAATGTAGGTATTTCAGAGATTCACTTTGGTTTGTCTGTATAAATTGTCATCTTACTTATAGTGTAGGTATTTCAGAGATTCACTTTGACTTGTTTGTATAAATTGTCATCTTACTTATAATGTAGGTATTTCAGAGATTCACTTTGGCTTGTCTGTATAAATTGTCATCTTACTTATAATATAGGTATTTCAGAGATTCACTTTGACTTGTCTGTATAAATTGTCATCTTACTTATAATGTAGGTATTTCAGAGATTCACTTTGACTTGTCTGTATAAATTGTCATCTTACTTATAATGTAGGTATTTCAGAGATTCACTTTGACTTGTCTATATAAATTGTCATCTTACTTATAATGTAGGTATTTCAGAGATTCACTATGGCTTGTCTGTATAAATTGTCATCTTCCTTATAGTGTAGGTATTTCAGAGATTCATTTTGGCTGGTCTGTATAAATTGTCATCTTCCTTATAATATAGGTATTTCAGAGATTCACTATGGCTTGTCTGTATAAATTGTCATCTTACTTATAATGTAGGTATTTCAGAGATTCACTTTGACTTGTCTGTATAAATTGTCATCTTACTTATAATGTAGGTATTTCAGAGATTCACTTTGGCTTGTCTGTATAAATTGTCATCTTACTTATAATGTAGGTATTTCAGAGATTCACTTTGACTTGTCTGTATAAATTGTCATCTTACTTATAGTGTAGGTATTTCAGAGATTCACTTTGACTTGTCTGTATAAATTGTCATCTTACTTATAATGTAGGTATTTCAGAGATTCACTTTGACTTGTCTGTATAAATTGTCATCTTACTTATAATGTAGGTATTTCAGAGATTCACTTTGACTTGTCTGTATAAATTGTCATCTTACTTATAATGTAGGTATTTCAGAGATTTACTTTGACTTGTCTGTATAAATTGTCATCTTACTTATAATGTAGGTATTTCAGAGATTTACTTTGACTTGTCTTTATAAATTGTCATCTTACTTATAATGTAGGTATTTCAGAGATTCACTATGGCTTGTCTGTATAAATTGACATCTTACTTATAATGTAGGTATTTCAGAGATTCACTTTGACTTGTCTGTATAAATTGTCATCTTACTTATAGTGTAGGTATTTCAGAGATTCACTATGGCTTGTCTGTATAAATTGTCATCTTACTTATAATGTAGATATTTCAGAGATTCACTATGGCGTGTCTATATAAATTGTCATCTTACTTATAATGTAGGTATTTCAGAGATTCACTTTGACTTGTCTGTATAAATTGTCATCTTACTTATAATGTAGGTATTTCAGAGATTCACTTTGACTTGTCTGTATAAATTGTCATCTTACTTATAGTGTAGGTATTTCAGAGATTCACTTTGACTTGTCTGTATAAATTGTCATCTTACTTATAGTGTAGGTATTTCAGAGATTCACTATGGCTTGTCTGTATAAATTGTCATCTTACTTATAATGTAGATATTTCAGAGATTCACTATGGCTTGTCTATATAAATTGTCATCTTACTTATAATGTAGGTATTTCAGAGATTCACTTTGACTTGTCTGTATAAATTGTCATCTTACTTATAGTGTAGGTATTTCAGAGATTCACTTTGACTTGTCTGTATAAATTATCATCTTACTTATAGTGTAGGTATTTCAGAGATTCACTTTGACTTGTCTGTATAAATTGTCATCTTACTTATAGTGTAGGTATTTCAGAGATTCACTTTGACTTGTCTGTATAAATTGTCATCTTACTTATACTGTAGGTATTTCAGAGATTCACTCTGACTTGTCTGTATAAATTGTCATCTTACTTATAATGTAGGTATTTCAGAGATTCACTTTGACTTGTCTTTATAAATTGTCATCTTACTTATAGTGTAGGTATTTCAGAGATTCACTTTGACTTGTCTGTATAAATTGTCATCTTACTTATAATGTAAGTATTTCAGAGATTCACTTTGACTTGTCTGTATAAATTGTCATCTTACTTATAATGTAGGTATTTCAGAGATTCACTTTGACTTGTCTATATAAATTGTCATCTTACTTATGTAGGTATTTCAGAGATTCACTATGGCTTGTCTGTATAAATTGTCATCTTCCTTATAGTGTAGGTATTTCAGAGATTCATTTTGGCTGGTCTGTATAAATTGTCATCTTCCTTATAATATAGGTATTTCAGAGATTCACTATGGCTTGTCTGTATAAATTGTCATCTTACTTATAATGTAGGTATTTCAGAGATTCACTTTGACTTGTCTGTATAAATTGTCATCTTACTTATAATGTAGGTATTTCAGAGATTCACTTTGGCTTGTCTGTATAAATTGTCATCTTACTTATAATGTAGGTATTTCAGAGATTCACTTTGACTTGTCTGTATAAATTGTCATCTTACTTATAATGTAGGTATTTCAGAGATTCACTTTGACTTGTCTGTATAAATTGTCATCTTACTTATAATGTAGGTATTTCAGAGATTCACTTTGACTTGTCTGTATAAATTGTCATCTTACTTATAATGTAGGTATTTCAGAGATTCACTTTGACTTGTCTTTATAAATTGTCATCTTACTTATAATGTAGGTATTTCAGAGATTCACTTTGGCTTGTTTGTATAAATTGTCATCTTACTTATAGTGTAGGTATTTCAGAGATTCACTTTGACTTGTCTGTATAAATTGTCATCTTACTTATAATGTAGGTATTTCAGAGATTCACTTTGACTTGTCTTTATAAATTGTCATCTTACTTATAATGTAGGTATTTCAGAGATTCACTTTGGCTTGTTTGTATAAATTGTCATCTTACTTATAGTGTAGGTATTTCAGAGATTCACTTTGACTTGTCTGTATAAATTGTCATCTTACTTATACTGTAGGTATTTCAGAGATTCACTCTGACTTGTCTGTATAAATTGTCATCTTACTTATAATGTAGGTATTTCAGAGATTCACTTTGACTTGTCTTTATAAATTGTCATCTTACTTATAGTGTAGGTATTTCAGAGATTCACTTTGACTTGTCTGTATAAATTGTCATCTTACTTATAATGTAAGTATTTCAGAGATTCACTTTGACTTGTCTGTATAAATTGTCATCTTACTTATAATGTAGGTATTTCAGAGATTCACTTTGACTTGTCTATATAAATTGTCATCTTACTTATAGTGTAGGTATTTCAGAGATTCACTTTGACTTATCTGTATAAATTGTCATCTTACTTATAATGTAGGTATTTCAGAGATTCACTTTGGCTTGTCTGTATAAATTGTCATCTTACTTATAATATAGGTATTTCAGAGATTCACTTTGACTTGTCTGTATTAATTGTCATCTTACTTATAATGTAGGTATTTCAGAGATTCACTTTGACTTGTCTGTATAAATTGTCATCTTACTTATAATGTAGGTATTTCAGAAATTCACTTTGACTTGTCTGTATAAATTGTCATTTTACTTATAGCGTAGGTATTTCAGAGATTTACTTTGACTTGTCTGTATAAATTGTCATCTTACTTATAATGTAGGTATTTCAGAGATTCACTTTGACTTGTCTGTATAAATTGTCATCTTACTTATAATGTAGGTATTTCAGAGATTCACTTTGACTTGTCTGTATAAATTGTCATCTTACTTATAATGTAGGTATTTCAGAGATTCACTTTGACTTGTCTGTATAAATTGTCATCTTACTTATAATGTAGGTATTTCAGAGATTCACTTTGACTTGTCTGTATAAATTGTCATCTTACTTATAATGTAGGTATTTCAGAGATTCACTTTGGTTTGTCTGTATAAATTGTCATCTTACTTATAGTGTAGGTATTTCAGAGATTCACTTTGACTTGTCTGTATAAATTGTCATCTTACTTATAATGTAGGTATTTCAGAGATTCACTTTGGCTTGTCTGTATAAATTGTCATCTTACTTATAGTGTAGGTATTTCAGAGATTCACTTTGACTTGTCTGTATAAATTGTCATCTTACTTATAATGTAGGTATTTCAGAGATTCACTTTGGCTTGTCTGTATAAATTGTCATCTTACTTATAATGTAGGTATTTCAGAGATTCACTTTGACTTGTCTGTATAAATTGTCATCTTACTTATAGTGTAGGTATTTCAGAGATTCACTTTGACTTGTCTGTATAAATTGTCATCTTACTTATAATGTAGGTATTTCAGAGATTCACTTTGACTTGTCTGTATAAATTGTCATCTTACTTATAATGTAGGTATTTCAGAGATTCACTTTGACTTGTCTGTATAAATTGTCATCTTACTTATAATGTAGGTATTTCAGAGATTTACTTTGACTTGTCTGTATAAATTGTCATCTTACTTATAATGTAGGTATTTCAGAGATTTACTTTGACTTGTCTTTATAAATTGTCATCTTACTTATAATGTAGGTATTTCAGAGATTCACTATGGCTTGTCTGTATAAATTGACATCTTACTTATAATGTAGGTATTTCAGAGATTCACTTTGACTTGTCTGTATAAATTGTCATCTTACTTATAGTGTAGGTATTTCAGAGATTCACTATGGCTTGTCTGTATAAATTGTCATCTTACTTATAATGTAGATATTTCAGAGATTCACTATGGCGTGTCTATATAAATTGTCATCTTACTTATAATGTAGGTATTTCAGAGATTCACTTTGACTTGTCTGTATAAATTGTCATCTTACTTATAATGTAGGTATTTCAGAGATTCACTTTGACTTGTCTGTATAAATTGTCATCTTACTTATAGTGTAGGTATTTCAGAGATTCACTTTGACTTGTCTGTATAAATTGTCATCTTACTTATAGTGTAGGTATTTCAGAGATTCACTATGGCTTGTCTGTATAAATTGTCATCTTACTTATAATGTAGATATTTCAGAGATTCACTATGGCTTGTCTATATAAATTGTCATCTTACTTATAATGTAGGTATTTCAGAGATTCACTTTGACTTGTCTGTATAAATTGTCATCTTACTTATAGTGTAGGTATTTCAGAGATTCACTTTGACTTGTCTGTATAAATTATCATCTTACTTATAGTGTAGGTATTTCAGAGATTCACTTTGACTTGTCTGTATAAATTGTCATCTTACTTATAGTGTAGGTATTTCAGAGATTCACTTTGACTTGTCTGTATAAATTGTCATCTTACTTATACTGTAGGTATTTCAGAGATTCACTCTGACATGTCTGTATAAATTGTCATCTTACTTATAATGTAGGTATTTCAGAGATTCACTTTGACTTGTCTGTATAAATTGTCATCTTACTTATAGTGTAGGTATTTCAGAGATTCACTTTGACTTGTCTGTATAAATTGTCATCTTACTTATAATGTAAGTATTTCAGAGATTCACTTTGACTTGTCTGTATAAATTGTCATCTTACTTATAATGTAAGTATTTCAGAGATTCACTTTGACTTGTCTGTATAAATTGTCATCTTACTTATAATGTAGGTATTTCAGAGATTCACTTTGACTTGTCTATATAAATTGTCATCTTACTTATGTAGGTATTTCAGAGATTCACTATGGCTGGTCTGTATAAATTGTCATCTTCCTTATAGTGTAGGTATTTCAGAGATTCATTTTGGCTGGTCTGTATAAATTGTCATCTTCCTTATAATATAGGTATTTCAGAGATTCACTATGGCTTGTCTGTATAAATTGTCATCTTACTTATAATGTAGGTATTTCAGAGATTCACTTTGACTTGTCTGTATAAATTGTCATCTTACTTATAATGTAGGTATTTCAGAGATTCACTTTGGCTTGTCTGTATAAATTGTCATCTTACTTATAGTGTAGGTATTTCAGAGATTCACTTTGACTTGTCTGTATAAATTGTCATCTTACTTATAATGTAGGTATTTCAGAGATTCACTTTGACTTGTCTGTATAAATTGTCATCTTACTTATAATGTAGGTATTTCAGAGATTCACTTTGACTTGTCTGTATAAATTGTCATCTTACTTATAATGTAGGTATTTCAGAGATTCACTTTGACTTGTCTTTATAAATTGTCATCTTACTTATAATGTAGGTATTTCAGAGATTCACTTTGGCTTGTTTGTATAAATTGTCATCTTACTTATAGTGTAGGTATTTCAGAGATTCACTTTGACTTGTCTGTATAAATTGTCATCTTACTTATAATGTAGGTATTTCAGAGATTCACTTTGACTTGTCTTTATAAATTGTCATCTTACTTATAATGTAGGTATTTCAGAGATTCACTTTGGCTTGTTTGTATAAATTGTCATCTTACTTATAGTGTAGGTATTTCAGAGATTCACTTTGACTTGTCTGTATAAATTGTCATCTTACTTATAGTGTAGGTATTTCAGAGATTCACTTTGACTTATCTGTATAAATTGTCATCTTACTTATAATGTAGGTATTTCAGAGATTCACTTTGGCTTGTCTGTATAAATTGTCATCTTACTTATAATATAGGTATTTCAGAGATTCACTTTGACTTGTCTGTATAAATTGTCATCTTACTTATAATGTAGGTATTTCAGAGATTCACTTTGACTTGTCTGTATAAATTGTCATCTTACTTATAATGTAGGTATTTCAGAAATTCACTTTGACTTGTCTGTATAAATTGTCATTTTACTTATAGCGTAGGTATTTCAGAGATTTACTTTGACTTGTCTGTATAAATTGTCATCTTACTTATAATGTAGGTATTTCAGAGATTCACTTTGACTTGTCTGTATAAATTGTCATCTTACTTATAATGTAGGTATTTCAGAGATTCACTTTGACTTGTCTGTATAAATTGTCATCTTACTTATAATGTAGGTATTTCAGAGATTCACTTTGACTTGTCTGTATAAATTGTCATCTTACTTATAATGTAGGTATTTCAGAGATTCACTTTGACTTGTCTGTATAAATTGTCATCTTACTTATAATGTAGGTATTTCAGAGATTCACTTTGGTTTGTCTGTATAAATTGTCATCTTACTTATAGTGTAGGTATTTCAGAGATTCACTTTGACTTGTCTGTATAAATTGTCATCTTACTTATAATGTAGGTATTTCAGAGATTCACTTTGGCTTGTCTGTATAAATTGTCATCTTACTTATAGTGTAGGTATTTCAGAGATTCACTTTGACTTGTCTGTATAAATTGTCATCTTACTTATAATGTAGGTATTTCAGAGATTCACTTTGACTTGTCTGTATAAATTGTCATCTTACTTATAGTGTAGGTATTTCAGAGATTCACTTTGACTTGTCTGTATAAATTGTCATCTTACTTATAATGTAGGTATTTCAGAGATTCACTTTGGCTTGTCTGTATAAATTGTCATCTTACTTATAGTGTAGGTATTTCAGAGATTCACTTTGACTTGTCTGTATAAATTGTCATCTTACTTATAATGTAGGTATTTCAGAGATTCACTTTGGCTTGTTTATATAAATTGTCATCTTACTTATAGTGTAGGTATTTCAGAGATTCACTTTGACTTGTCTGTATAAATTGTCATCTTACTTATAGTGTAGGTATTTCAGAGATTCACTTTGACTTGTCTGTATAAATTGTCATCTTACTTATAATGTAGGTATTTCAGAGATTCACTTTGGCTTGTTTATATAAATTGTCATCTTACTTATAGTGTAGGTATTTCAGAGATTCACTTTGACTTGTCTGTATAAATTGTCATCTTACTTATAATGTAGGTATTTCAGAGATTCACTTTGACTTGTCTGTATAAATTGTCATCTTACTTATAATGTAGGTATTTCAGAGATTCACTTTGACTTGTCTGTATAAATTGTCATCTTACTTATAATGTAGGTATTTCAGAGATTCACTTTGACTTGGCTTTATAAATTGTCATCTTACTTATAATGTAGGTATTTCAGAGATTCACTTTGGCTTGTTTGTATAAATTGTCATCTTACTTATAGTGTAGGTATTTCAGAGATTCACTTTGACTTGTCTGTATAAATTGTCATCTTACTTATAATGTAGGTATTTCAGAGATTCACTTTGACTTGTCTTTATAAATTGTCATCTTACTTATAATGTAGGTATTTCAGAGATTCACTTTGGCTTGTTTGTATAAATTGTCATCTTACTTATAGTGTAGGTATTTCAGAGATTCACTTTGACTTGTCTGTATAAATTGTCATCTTACTTATAATGTAGGTATTTCAGAGATTCACTTTGGCTTGTCTGTATAAATTGTGATCTTACTTATAATATAGGTATTTCAGAGATTCACTTTGACTTGTCTGTATAAATTGTCATCTTACTTATAATGTAGGTATTTCAGAGATTCACTTTGACTTGTCTGTATAAATTGTCATCTTACTTATAATGTAGGTATTTCAGAGATTCACTTTGACTTGTCTGTATAAATTGTCATTTTACTTATAGCGTAGGTATTTCAGAGATTTACTTTGACTTGTCTGTATAAATTGTCATCTTACTTATAATGTAGGTATTTCAGAGATTCACTTTGACTTGTCTGTATAAATTGTCATCTTACTTATAATGTAGGTATTTCAGAGATTCACTTTGACTTGTCTGTATAAATTGTCATCTTACTTATAATGTAGGTATTTCAGAGATTCACTTTGACTTGTCTGTATAAATTGTCATCTTACTTATAATGTAGGTATTTCAGAGATTCACTTTGACTTGTCTGTATAAATTGTCATCTTACTTATAATGTAGGTATTTCAGAGATTCACTTTGACTTGTCTGTATAAATTGTCATCTTACTTATAATGTAGGTATTTCAGAGATTCACTTTGGTTTGTCTGTATAAATTGTCATCTTACTTATAGTGTAGGTATTTCAGAGATTCACTTTGACTTGTTTGTATAAATTGTCATCTTACTTATAATGTAGGTATTTCAGAGATTCACTTTGGCTTGTCTGTATAAATTGTCATCTTACTTATAATATAGGTATTTCAGAGATTCACTTTGACTTGTCTGTATAAATTGTCATCTTACTTATAATGTAGGTATTTCAGAGATTCACTTTGACTTGTCTGTATAAATTGTCATCTTACTTATAATGTAGGTATTTCAGAGATTCACTTTGACTTGTCTATATAAATTGTCATCTTACTTATAATGTAGGTATTTCAGAGATTCACTATGGCTTGTCTGTATAAATTGTCATCTTCCTTATAGTGTAGGTATTTCAGAGATTCATTTTGGCTGGTCTGTATAAATTGTCATCTTCCTTATAATATAGGTATTTCAGAGATTCACTATGGCTTGTCTGTATAAATTGTCATCTTACTTATAATGTAGGTATTTCAGAGATTCACTTTGACTTGTCTGTATAAATTGTCATCTTACTTATAATGTAGGTATTTCAGAGATTCACTTTGGCTTGTCTGTATAAATTGTCATCTTACTTATAATGTAGGTATTTCAGAGATTCACTTTGACTTGTCTGTATAAATTGTCATCTTACTTATAGTGTAGGTATTTCAGAGATTCACTTTGACTTGTCTGTATAAATTGTCATCTTACTTATAATGTAGGTATTTCAGAGATTCACTTTGACTTGTCTGTATAAATTGTCATCTTACTTATAATGTAGGTATTTCAGAGATTCACTTTGACTTGTCTGTATAAATTGTCATCTTACTTATAATGTAGGTATTTCAGAGATTTACTTTGACTTGTCTGTATAAATTGTCATCTTACTTATAATGTAGGTATTTCAGAGATTTACTTTGACTTGTCTTTATAAATTGTCATCTTACTTATAATGTAGGTATTTCAGAGATTCACTATGGCTTGTCTGTATAAATTGACATCTTACTTATAATGTAGGTATTTCAGAGATTCACTTTGACTTGTCTGTATAAATTGTCATCTTACTTATAGTGTAGGTATTTCAGAGATTCACTATGGCTTGTCTGTATAAATTGTCATCTTACTTATAATGTAGATATTTCAGAGATTCACTATGGCGTGTCTATATAAATTGTCATCTTACTTATAATGTAGGTATTTCAGAGATTCACTTTGACTTGTCTGTATAAATTGTCATCTTACTTATAATGTAGGTATTTCAGAGATTCACTTTGACTTGTCTGTATAAATTGTCATCTTACTTATAGTGTAGGTATTTCAGAGATTCACTTTGACTTGTCTGTATAAATTGTCATCTTACTTATAGTGTAGGTATTTCAGAGATTCACTATGGCTTGTCTGTATAAATTGTCATCTTACTTATAATGTAGATATTTCAGAGATTCACTATGGCTTGTCTATATAAATTGTCATCTTACTTATAATGTAGGTATTTCAGAGATTCACTTTGACTTGTCTGTATAAATTGTCATCTTACTTATAGTGTAGGTATTTCAGAGATTCACTTTGACTTGTCTGTATAAATTATCATCTTACTTATAGTGTAGGTATTTCAGAGATTCACTTTGACTTGTCTGTATAAATTGTCATCTTACTTATAGTGTAGGTATTTCAGAGATTCACTTTGACTTGTCTGTATAAATTGTCATCTTACTTATACTGTAGGTATTTCAGAGATTCACTCTGACTTGTCTGTATAAATTGTCATCTTACTTATAATGTAGGTATTTCAGAGATTCACTTTGACTTGTCTTTATAAATTGTCATCTTACTTATAGTGTAGGTATTTCAGAGATTCACTTTGACTTGTCTGTATAAATTGTCATCTTACTTATAATGTAAGTATTTCAGAGATTCACTTTGACTTGTCTGTATAAATTGTCATCTTACTTATAATGTAGGTATTTCAGAGATTCACTTTGACTTGTCTATATAAATTGTCATCTTACTTATGTAGGTATTTCAGAGATTCACTATGGCTTGTCTGTATAAATTGTCATCTTCCTTATAGTGTAGGTATTTCAGAGATTCATTTTGGCTGGTCTGTATAAATTGTCATCTTCCTTATAATATAGGTATTTCAGAGATTCACTATGGCTTGTCTGTATAAATTGTCATCTTACTTATAATGTAGGTATTTCAGAGATTCACTTTGACTTGTCTGTATAAATTGTCATCTTACTTATAATGTAGGTATTTCAGAGATTCACTTTGGCTTGTCTGTATAAATTGTCATCTTACTTATAATGTAGGTATTTCAGAGATTCACTTTGGCTTGTCTGTATAAATTGTCATCTTACTTATAGTGTAGGTATTTCAGAGATTCACTTTGACTTGTCTGTATAAATTGTCATCTTACTTATAATGTAGGTATTTCAGAGATTCACTTTGACTTGTCTGTATAAATTGTCATCTTACTTATAATGTAGGTATTTCAGAGATTCACTTTGACTTGTCTGTATAAATTGTCATCTTACTTATAATGTAGGTATTTCAGAGATTCACTTTGACTTGTCTTTATAAATTGTCATCTTACTTATAATGTAGGTATTTCAGAGATTCACTTTGGCTTGTTTGTATAAATTGTCATCTTACTTATAGTGTAGGTATTTCAGAGATTCACTTTGACTTGTCTGTATAAATTGTCATCTTACTTATAATGTAGGTATTTCAGAGATTCACTTTGACTTGTCTTTATAAATTGTCATCTTACTTATAATGTAGGTATTTCAGAGATTCACTTTGGCTTGTTTGTATAAATTGTCATCTTACTTATAGTGTAGGTATTTCAGAGATTCACTTTGACTTGTCTGTATAAATTGTCATCTTACTTATAGTGTAGGTATTTCAGAGATTCACTTTGACTTATCTGTATAAATTGTCATCTTACTTATAATGTAGGTATTTCAGAGATTCACTTTGGCTTGTCTGTATAAATTGTCATCTTACTTATAATATAGGTATTTCAGAGATTCACTTTGACTTGTCTGTATTAATTGTCATCTTACTTATAATGTAGGTATTTCAGAGATTCACTTTGACTTGTCTGTATAAATTGTCATCTTACTTATAATGTAGGTATTTCAGAAATTCACTTTGACTTGTCTGTATAAATTGTCATTTTACTTATAGCGTAGGTATTTCAGAGATTTACTTTGACTTGTCTGTATAAATTGTCATCTTACTTATAATGTAGGTATTTCAGAGATTCACTTTGACTTGTCTGTATAAATTGTCATCTTACTTATAATGTAGGTATTTCAGAGATTCACTTTGACTTGTCTGTATAAATTGTCATCTTACTTATAATGTAGGTATTTCAGAGATTCACTTTGACTTGTCTGTATAAATTGTCATCTTACTTATAATGTAGGTATTTCAGAGATTCACTTTGACTTGTCTGTATAAATTGTCATCTTACTTATAATGTAGGTATTTCAGAGATTCACTTTGGTTTGTCTGTATAAATTGTCATCTTACTTATAGTGTAGGTATTTCAGAGATTCACTTTGACTTGTCTGTATAAATTGTCATCTTACTTATAATGTAGGTATTTCAGAGATTCACTTTGGCTTGTCTGTATAAATTGTCATCTTACTTATAGTGTAGGTATTTCAGAGATTCACTTTGACTTGTCTGTATAAATTGTCATCTTACTTATAATGTAGGTATTTCAGAGATTCACTTTGGCTTGTCTGTATAAATTGTCATCTTACTTATAATGTAGGTATTTCAGAGATTCACTTTGACTTGTCTGTATAAATTGTCATCTTACTTATAGTGTAGGTATTTCAGAGATTCACTTTGACTTGTCTGTATAAATTGTCATCTTACTTATAATGTAGGTATTTCAGAGATTCACTTTGACTTGTCTGTATAAATTGTCATCTTACTTATAATGTAGGTATTTCAGAGATTCACTTTGACTTGTCTGTATAAATTGTCATCTTACTTATAATGTAGGTATTTCAGAGATTTACTTTGACTTGTCTGTATAAATTGTCATCTTACTTATAATGTAGGTATTTCAGAGATTTACTTTGACTTGTCTTTATAAATTGTCATCTTACTTATAATGTAGGTATTTCAGAGATTCACTATGGCTTGTCTGTATAAATTGACATCTTACTTATAATGTAGGTATTTCAGAGATTCACTTTGACTTGTCTGTATAAATTGTCATCTTACTTATAGTGTAGGTATTTCAGAGATTCACTATGGCTTGTCTGTATAAATTGTCATCTTACTTATAATGTAGATATTTCAGAGATTCACTATGGCGTGTCTATATAAATTGTCATCTTACTTATAATGTAGGTATTTCAGAGATTCACTTTGACTTGTCTGTATAAATTGTCATCTTACTTATAATGTAGGTATTTCAGAGATTCACTTTGACTTGTCTGTATAAATTGTCATCTTACTTATAGTGTAGGTATTTCAGAGATTTACTTTGACTTGTCTGTATAAATTGTCATCTTACTTATAATGTAGGTATTTCAGAGATTCACTTTGACTTGTCGGTATAAATTGTCATTTTACTTATAGCGTAGGTATTTCAGAGATTTACTTTGACTTGTCTGTATAAATTGTCATCTTACTTATAATGTAGGTATTTCAGAGATTCACTTTGACTTGTCTGTATAAATTGTCATCTTACTTATAATGTAGGTATTTCAGAGATTCACTTTGACTTGTCTGTATAAATTGTCATCTTACTTATAATGTAGGTATTTCAGAGATTCACTTTGACTTGTCTGTATAAATTGTCATCTTACTTATAATGTAAGTATTTCAGAGATTCACTTTGACTTGTCTGTATAAATTGTCATCTTACTTATAATGTAAGTATTTCAGAGATTCACTTTGACTTGTCTGTATAAATTGTCATCTTACTTATAATGTAGGTATTTCAGAGATTCACTTTGACTTGTCTATATAAATTGTCATCTTACTTATGTAGGTATTTCAGAGATTCACTATGGCTGGTCTGTATAAATTGTCATCTTCCTTATAGTGTAGGTATTTCAGAGATTCATTTTGGCTGGTCTGTATAAATTGTCATCTTCCTTATAATATAGGTATTTCAGAGATTCACTATGGCTTGTCTGTATAAATTGTCATCTTACTTATAATGTAGGTATTTCAGAGATTCACTTTGACTTGTCTGTATAAATTGTCATCTTACTTATAATGTAGGTATTTCAGAGATTCACTTTGGCTTGTCTGTATAAATTGTCATCTTACTTATAGTGTAGGTATTTCAGAGATTCACTTTGACTTGTCTGTATAAATTGTCATCTTACTTATAATGTAGGTATTTCAGAGATTCACTTTGACTTGTCTGTATAAATTGTCATCTTACTTATAATGTAGGTATTTCAGAGATTCACTTTGACTTGTCTGTATAAATTGTCATCTTACTTATAATGTAGGTATTTCAGAGATTCACTTTGACTTGTCTTTATAAATTGTCATCTTACTTATAATGTAGGTATTTCAGAGATTCACTTTGGCTTGTTTGTATAAATTGTCATCTTACTTATAGTGTAGGTATTTCAGAGATTCACTTTGACTTGTCTGTATAAATTGTCATCTTACTTATAATGTAGGTATTTCAGAGATTCACTTTGACTTGTCTTTATAAATTGTCATCTTACTTATAATGTAGGTATTTCAGAGATTCACTTTGGCTTGTTTGTATAAATTGTCATCTTACTTATAGTGTAGGTATTTCAGAGATTCACTTTGACTTGTCTGTATAAATTGTCATCTTACTTATAGTGTAGGTATTTCAGAGATTCACTTTGACTTATCTGTATAAATTGTCATCTTACTTATAATGTAGGTATTTCAGAGATTCACTTTGGCTTGTCTGTATAAATTGTCATCTTACTTATAATATAGGTATTTCAGAGATTCACTTTGACTTGTCTGTATAAATTGTCATCTTACTTATAATGTAGGTATTTCAGAGATTCACTTTGACTTGTCTGTATAAATTGTCATCTTACTTATAATGTAGGTATTTCAGAAATTCACTTTGACTTGTCTGTATAAATTGTCATTTTACTTATAGCGTAGGTATTTCAGAGATTTACTTTGACTTGTCTGTATAAATTGTCATCTTACTTATAATGTAGGTATTTCAGAGATTCACTTTGACTTGTCTGTATAAATTGTCATCTTACTTATAATGTAGGTATTTCAGAGATTCACTTTGACTTGTCTGTATAAATTGTCATCTTACTTATAATGTAGGTATTTCAGAGATTCACTTTGACTTGTCTGTATAAATTGTCATCTTACTTATAATGTAGGTATTTCAGAGATTCACTTTGACTTGTCTGTATAAATTGTCATCTTACTTATAATGTAGGTATTTCAGAGATTCACTTTGGTTTGTCTGTATAAATTGTCATCTTACTTATAGTGTAGGTATTTCAGAGATTCACTTTGACTTGTCTGTATAAATTGTCATCTTACTTATAATGTAGGTATTTCAGAGATTCACTTTGGCTTGTCTGTATAAATTGTCATCTTACTTATAGTGTAGGTATTTCAGAGATTCACTTTGGCTTGTCTGTATAAATTGTCATCTTACTTATAGTGTAGGTATTTCAGAGATTCACTTTGACTTGTCTGTATAAATTGTCATCTTACTTATAATGTAGGTATTTCAGAGATTCACTTTGACTTGTCTGTATAAATTGTCATCTTACTTATAATGTAGGTATTTCAGAGATTCACTTTGACTTGTCTGTATAAATTGTCATCTTACTTATAATGTAGGTATTTCAGAGATTCACTTTGACTTGTCTTTATAAATTGTCATCTTACTTATAATGTAGGTATTTCAGAGATTCACTTTGGCTTGTTTGTATAAATTGTCATCTTACTTATAGTGTAGGTATTTCAGAGATTCACTTTGACTTGTCTGTATAAATTGTCATCTTACTTATAATGTAGGTATTTCAGAGATTCACTTTGACTTGTCTTTATAAATTGTCATCTTACTTATAATGTAGGTATTTCAGAGATTCACTTTGGCTTGTTTGTATAAATTGTCATCTTACTTATAGTGTAGGTATTTCAGAGATTCACTTTGACTTGTCTGTATAAATTGTCATCTTACTTATAATGTAGGTATTTCAGAGATTCACTTTGACTTATCTGTATAAATTGTCATCTTACTTATAATGTAGGTATTTCAGAGATTCACTTTGGCTTGTCTGTATAAATTGTCATCTTACTTATAATATAGGTATTTCAGAGATTCACTTTGACTTGTCTGTATAAATTGTCATCTTACTTATAATGTAGGTATTTCAGAGATTCACTTTGACTTGTCTGTATAAATTGTCATCTTACTTATAATGTAGGTATTTCAGAAATTCACTTTGACTTGTCTGTATAAATTGTCATTTTACTTATAGCGTAGGTATTTCAGAGATTTACTTTGACTTGTCTGTATAAATTGTCATCTTACTTATAATGTAGGTATTTCAGAGATTCACTTTGACTTGTCTGTATAAATTGTCATCTTACTTATAATGTAGGTATTTCAGAGATTCACTTTGACTTGTCTGTATAAATTGTCATCTTACTTATAATGTAGGTATTTCAGAGATTCACTTTGACTTGTCTGTATAAATTGTCATCTTACTTATAATGTAGGTATTTCAGAGATTCACTTTGACTTGTCTGTATAAATTGTCATCTTACTTATAATGTAGGTATTTCAGAGATTCACTTTGGTTTGTCTGTATAAATTGTCATCTTACTTATAGTGTAGGTATTTCAGAGATTCACTTTGACTTGTCTGTATAAATTGTCATCTTACTTATAATGTAGGTATTTCAGAGATTCACTTTGGCTTGTCTGTATAAATTGTCATCTTACTTATAGTGTAGGTATTTCAGAGATTCACTTTGACTTGTCTGTATAAATTGTCATCTTACTTATAATGTAGGTATTTCAGAGATTCACTTTGACTTGTCTGTATAAATTGTCATCTTACTTATAGTGTAGGTATTTCAGAGATTCACTTTGACTTGTCTGTATAAATTGTCATCTTACTTATAATGTAGGTATTTCAGAGATTCACTTTGGCTTGTCTGTATAAATTGTCATCTTACTTATAGTGTAGGTATTTCAGAGATTCACTTTGACTTGTCTGTATAAATTGTCATCTTACTTATAATGTAGGTATTTCAGAGATTCACTTTGGCTTGTTTATATAAATTGTCATCTTACTTATAGTGTAGGTATTTCAGAGATTCACTTTGACTTGTCTGTATAAATTGTCATCTTACTTATAGTGTAGGTATTTCAGAGATTCACTTTGACTTGTCTGTATAAATTGTCATCTTACTTATAATGTAGGTATTTCAGAGATTCACTTTGACTTGTCTGTATAAATTGTCATCTTACTTATAATGTAGGTATTTCAGAGATTCACTTTGACTTGTCTGTATAAATTGTCATCTTACTTATAATGTAGGTATTTCAGAGATTCACTTTGACTTGTCTGTATAAATTGTCATCTTACTTATAATGTAGGTATTTCAGAGATTCACTTTGACTTGTCTGTATAAATTGTCATCTTACTTATAATGTAGGTATTTCAGAGATTCACTTTGACTTGGCTTTATAAATTGTCATCTTACTTATAATGTAGGTATTTCAGAGATTCACTTTGGCTTGTTTGTATAAATTGTCATCTTACTTATAGTGTAGGTATTTCAGAGATTCACTTTGACTTGTCTGTATAAATTGTCATCTTACTTATAATGTAGGTATTTCAGAGATTCACTTTGACTTGTCTTTATAAATTGTCATCTTACTTATAATGTAGGTATTTCAGAGATTCACTTTGGCTTGTTTGTATAAATTGTCATCTTACTTATAGTGTAGGTATTTCAGAGATTCACTTTGACTTGTCTGTATAAATTGTCATCTTACTTATAGTGTAGGTATTTCAGAGATTCACTTTGACTTATCTGTATAAATTGTTATCTTACTTATAATGTAGGTATTTCAGAGATTCACTTTGGCTTGTCTGTATAAATTGTCATCTTACTTATAATATAGGTATTTCAGAGATTCACTTTGACTTGTCTGTATAAATTGTCATCTTACTTATAATGTAGGTATTTCAGAGATTCAATTTGACTTGTCTGTATAAATTGTCATCTTACTTATAATGTAGGTATTTCAGAGATTCACTTTGACTTGTCTGTATAAATTGTCATTTTACTTATAGCGTAGGTATTTCAGAGATTTACTTTGACTTGTCTGTATAAATTGTCATCTTACTTATAATGTAGGTATTTCAGAGATTCACTTTGACTTGTCTGTATAAATTGTCATCTTACTTATAATGTAGGTATTTCAGAGATTCACTTTGACTTGTCTGTATAAATTGTCATCTTACTTATAATGTAGGTATTTCAGAGATTCACTTTGACTTGTCTGTATAAATTGTCATCTTACTTATAATGTAGGTATTTCAGAGATTCACTTTGACTTGTCTGTATAAATTGTCATCTTACTTATAATGTAGGTATTTCAGAGATTCACTTTGGTTTGTCTGTATAAATTGTCATCTTACTTATAGTGTAGGTATTTCAGAGATTCACTTTGACTTGTCTGTATAAATTGTCATCTTACTTATAATGTAGGTATTTCAGAGATTCACTTTGGCTTGTCTGTATAAATTGTCATCTTACTTATAGTGTAGGTATTTCAGAGATTCACTTTGACTTGTCTGTATAAATTGTCATCTTACTTATAATGTAGGTATTTCAGAGATTCACTTTGACTTGTCTGTATAAATTGTCATCTTACTTATAATGTAGGTATTTCAGAGATTCACTTTGACTTGTCTGTATAAATTGTCATCTTACTTATAATGTAGGTATTTCAGAGATTCACTTTGACTTGTCTGTATAAATTGTCATCTTACTTATAATGTAGGTATTTCAGAGATTCACTTTGACTTGTCTGTATAAATTGTCATCTTACTTATAATGTAGGTATTTCAGAGATTCACTTTGACTTGTCTGTATAAATTGTCATCTTACTTATAATGTAGGTATTTCAGAGATTCACTTTGACTTGTCTGTATAAATTGTCATCTTACTTATAATGTAGGTATTTCAGAGATTCACTTTGGTTTGTCTGTATAAATTGTCATCTTACTTATAGTGTAGGTATTTCAGAGATTCACTTTGACTTGTCTGTATAAATTGTCATCTTACTTATAATGTAGGTATTTCAGAGATTCACTTTGGCTTGTCTGTATAAATTGTCATCTTACTTATAGTGTAGGTATTTCAGAGATTCACTTTGACTTGTCTGTATAAATTGTCATCTTACTTATAATGTAGGTATTTCAGAGATTCACTTTGACTTGTCTGTATAAATTGTCATCTTACTTATAATGTAGGTATTTCAGAGATTCACTTTGGCTTGTCTGTATAAATTGTCATCTTACTTATAGCGTAGGTATTTCAGAGATTCACTTTGACTAGTCTGTATAAATTGTCATCTTACTTATAATGTAGGTATTTCAGAGATTCACTTTGGCTTGTCTGTATAAATTGTCATCTTACTTATAGTGTAGGTATTTCAGAGATTCACTTTGACTTGTCTGTATAAATTGTCATCTTACTTATAATGTAGGTATTTCAGAGATTCACTTTGGCTTGTTTATATAAATTGTCATCTTACTTATAGTGTAGGTATTTCAGAGATTTACTTTGACTTGTCTGTATAAATTGTCATCTTACTTATAATGTAGGTATTTCAGAGATTCACTTTGACTTGTCTGTATAAATTGTCATCTTACTTATAATGTAGGTATTTCAGAGATTCACTTTGGCTTGTCTGTATAAATTGTCATCTTACTTATAATGTAGGTATTTCAGAGATTCACTTTGACTTTTCTGTATAAATTGTCATCTTACTTATAATGTAGGTATTTCAGAGATTTACTTTGACTTGTCTGTATAAATTGTCATCTTACTTATAATGTAGGTATTTCAGAGATTCACTTTGGCTTGTCTGTATAAATTGTCATCTTACTTATAGTGTAGGTATTTCAGAGATTCACTTTGACTTGTCTGTATAAATTGTCATCTTACTTATAATGTAGGTATTTCAGAGATTCACTTTGGCTTGTCTGTATAAATTGTCATCTTACTTATAGTGTAGGTATTTCAGAGATTCACTTTGACTTGTCTGTATAAATTGTCATCTTACTTATAATGTAGGTATTTCAGAGATTCACTTTGGCTTGTTTATATAAATTGTCATCTTACTTATAGTGTAGGTATTTCAGAGATTCACTTTGACTTGTCTGTATAAATTGTCATCTTACTTATAGTGTAGGTATTTCAGAGATTCACTTTGACTTGTCTGTATAAATTGTCATCTTACTTATAGTGTAGGTATTTCAGAGATTCACTTTGGCTTGTCTGTATAAATTGTCATCTTACTTATAATGTAGGTATTTCAGAGATTCACTTTGACTTGTCTGTATAAATTGTCATCTTACTTATAGTGTAGGTATTTCAGAGATTCACTTTGACTTATCTGTATAAATTGTCATCTTACTTATAATGTAGGTATTTCAGAGATTCACTTTGACTTGTCTTTATAAATTGTCATCTTATTATTAATGTATAGAGTGCTCTTTGACCTCTCAATAAGGGGTGGTACCAGGTACTGTTATCAGCCTAATATAGTCTTTTGTACCTCCTGATTTTAAAGAGTGTATAAGATATTCATGAATATTCATCACATTTTAATAAGATAGTACCGCCTGTAAATAGTGAAGTACTTGTAGACCTGAAAAATATTGAAAACCCTGTGTTTTAATAGCAGAAGTATTTTTTTTTAAGTCTATGTTAATTTTATTGACTTGAATTTCATTAAGGGGAGCATGTATATAAAATATTGATTTTCAACGATCAGCAGTCTTCGCACAAACTTACTTGCCCAAAGCCCAGGACAAGTAAAACTGGATTCAGACAAGTGAAAATTACGAAAGAATTTGTTTGAAAATATAGAATTTTTTTCTAAATTTGGTCTTCGAGCAAGTAGTCTAGGTGGAAAAATTTAAGACAATGACTGGTAGAGGTATTTTTTTTATAGTCTATATTAATTTTACGGATTTGAAATTCATTGAAAGGAGTATGTTTATATAATAGATGTCCAACAGTCAGTGATGAAGTTCACATTGTGATGTATTTTCCAATAGCATTGTATATTTGTCATGTAGGAGTGAAAATATTGTTTAAATATTATGTCACTGTGTCTCTCTAAATTTTTCCCCCGCTTTCTCCATCTGTCCGTCATGAAAGTTTGTACTGCAACTCCTCCTACATTTTAACACTTTGTATGCTGGTCTATTACGACAGTGAAACCTGTCTAATCCAACACACCAAGGGACCAGAGAAATATGTTGGATTGTACAGGATGCCGGAATACTCGGGGTTTCATTTTAGTAAACAGAAATACTTTGGGGCATAAATTTTTGTCTGATATCACAGGATGGTGGAAAACACACACAGGTGTCAGATTGCACAAATTCCACTGTATTTAGAGAATGGAAAATATTGTTATAGCATTATGCTCAGACTACTTTGTAAGGAGTTTTTGCCATTTTTGACTTCTAGAACAACCTTTCAACCGGCAGGTCTGTGGTTTCCTCCACCAATATAACTGACTGTCACGATATAGTTGAAATATTGTTGAAACCGGCATTAAACACCCTAACCCTAACTCTTTAATTCTATATGGATTGTAGACTTGAAATTGAAGGGAGTATGTTTATATTGCAGGGGTCCTATGGTCAATGAAGTTTCCCATTGTCATGTATTTAAGAATATAGCTGACTTATAGTGTCATTCACATTGCTATACTTGATGAGGATGTGTTCAGTGATAGATTTTTCATCGTAAGATCGGCAGCATAATAATAATTATTAATAAAAATAGATCTCTGCACTTGCTCGCTTATTTATTTATTTATTTATTTTTTTGCTTGGACAAACAAAAACATGAGCAAGTGTGAAGATCTGATTTTAATTAGAATGGTAAAAGATTCTTTTCTGATGAAAAAAACCACAATGTAATTTCATTTAATGGGTAATATACAAACATGCAATTAATATTTAAAAATTAATCCTCAGCTATGTTTTCAACATTTGTTGCTCAATTTCCT
The DNA here is from genome assembly GCA_963383655.1 of Bathymodiolus septemdierum. Classification (NCBI taxonomy): domain Eukaryota; kingdom Metazoa; phylum Mollusca; class Bivalvia; order Mytilida; family Modiolidae; genus Bathymodiolus; species Bathymodiolus septemdierum. The sequence goes on from OY726528.1 coordinate 36,444,103, forward strand.
TCTCTGACGTTTTTCGACACATAAATATTCTTGGATTTTCTATTTTCTTAGCTGACAAATCTATTTTTTGCATCCTCTTGACTGACCAGTATGATTAGCTCGGTGATGTTTATGATATGGTACAGCATGCAAACGTCTGAAAATAGATTCATAGGAGTTATTATTGTTTTAAGAGTTGTGAAGGAAATAAAAATCCTGAAAGCAGAGATATTCCTTGTAGGGAAACATATTGATGAGCCTCAAACAGAAGGTTAAGAGTCCCACTAATGCATTTTTTTAAACTTTTTTTTCTTTGCTAATTTTTGTAAAAATGGTGAGTTGCAAGCACAAGTGAGGACTCGTCTAGATGAGTTGCAAGTATCTCTGTTGAAAGTGCACACATATTTCACTTTTTGGGGAGGTTGCAGGATGGGAAAGGAAGAGGAGGTGACAAGAAAAACACTTATTTTTATGTGTAGGCATTGGAAATATAAAACTGAAAATGGCAAATTCAATCATTTTTCAACATTTGATAAATATTTGGATAAACAAATCCCAAAAATCTAAAAAGTGGAAGAATTACTTGAAAATTACCATGGACATTTGTTCTTGCCTGTCTGGAGACAAACTTGAAATATTTTTTGTCAACTCTCGACAAAAGATGGAGTGTTTAAATGCACGTTTGCATTTTAGGTAAATGTTTATGTTGCCATTTTGTATTGCCAGTAGCTTATACTTATTAAGTAGGCAAATCTTGTCAGTCATAATATATATAAGATGAATGTCATGAAAATAAATATCATAACTTGTAGAAAGTTTTCAAGCTTTGAGGATATGCATTACTGTACTTATATTCATTATCTTTGTTATCACAGAATTCTAAGGGGAAAAAAAGAAAGGAAGCTGGACTGTTTTGCCTCCCTCTTTTCAAGTTTCTCTCTATGGTATTTGCGGAATTCTTAAAAAAGAAACATTTTCCCTTATGTCAAGGAAGCTGGACTGTTTTGCCTCCCTCTTTTCAAGATTCTCTCTATGGTATTTGCGGAATTCTTAAAAAAGAAACATTTTCCCTTATGTCAAGGAAGCTGGACTACTTTGTCTCCCCCATTTCAAGTTGCTGAATGACTTTTGAGTTAACATGTTGGAAATTTTATGGCTGGATAATTATATGACCCAGTTTGTTGAAGATAAAAACTAGGGGTCATATTGCGTTAATGAATAATAATTACTCTTTAGCCTGACTGGATTTTCCATTTTATTGTTGTAAAATTGCTAAACCCATAAATGTTATCCTTTAAGACTAGTCAAAAAGGCTAGCTTATTTGTAAGAGCTTAACTTTAAGTGATTTATTCACTTCAAAATTCATTTGGAAGCCAATGAGCAACATAAAAATGCTTTATCACTAATGCAAATTTTAGGGGATGCCTCATCATGTGACATTTTATGACTGGACCATTTCTTCCTCCATCCCTAAAGAGTTTGTCCAATGCATGCTTGTTTGTAGTTATAACCCCCTTGTTTGCCATAAACCATTTTCTTGTCAATCTTCAGAAGTGTGCTGTATCCGCTGCACTGTAATTAAAACATACTAAAGACCAATAAAAATTGTCCCATCTCTTCAAAATAAACCAACCAAAAAAATGTAAGGTTAATCAAAATTTGAATAATTGTCTTAATAGAGGGGGTAAAATGAGGGCCATCGTTCAAAATTCTTCAAAATGTAGCTTTGAAAGTTTTCGACATTCTCATCCGTTATGGCAACCGAAACCATTTTCAATTCTGTATCCAGTTAGTACACTTGTAAAATAAAACATGAACTAATGTCCAAAAATAGATTTGACCTAATAAAACTCCTCCTTCTTCCTCGACTAATAATCCTTTTCGGTATCATCGCTGATTACATCTTGATTATTGTCTAATTACAGGATGGTATTTTGTAATATAAAGTTTTTAACATTTATCTGTCATAAGATTTGTCATGTATGAAGAAAATGATTTCGTTAGAATTAATAGGATTACTTGATTACTGATTAAATCTAGATTAAAGTCTGCCTTTTGGTTTAGAGGGATATCATTATTACTAATATTTTATCTCCGGATAATTATTCTGCAGGGGGAAATGACTCCTTCACTTTGATCAGCTGTTTGAAGAAAATTGTTTATCTTAATTAACAAAACAAAAATTGATTTTATCGAGCAATTAGTTCCTAGAGCATATTAATACGCCGAATATAAACAGTTTGTCATATTTTAATAATAATTTGTTGCTATTTAAAGAGGCATTAGGTACGATTTTGACCAAAAAAAAAATGTTTTGGAAATTGGTAAATAGCTTTAAAATGATGAAATAAAGGTAAATATTTCACATTAAACAGCATATCGTACCACTTTTCGCCTTTTGAGAACGAAAATTACCATCGATTTATTATTTCCTTGCAAGCAAATAATTTGACCTCGCTTTCTCCGTATGCAACTGACCTTACTAGTGACAGGTAAAAACGAATAATTTGTATTTTGTCGCTGGAGGGAACCACCGACCATGGGCAAGCAATTGGTATAATTTATCACTTGTGGCTGCAAGTCGAGTGCACCCTTTTTTGTAATTTACAAAGCCGGGCGTGAACCCATGCCGTATTGGTGATAGGCTTGTATGAGTTGTTAGGTAATCCAACTACCTAACTCACTGAGCCACCTGGGTTCCGTTTTAAAGATAGAAATGTTTGTAGTTCATTTATAAGGATAGGTTGTCATAGCCGATTTTGGCTCTTTTGGTTTACTAGATCCCAAAGACTTATTTAACTTTCCTTTCTTTTATGACCATGAAGATAGCTGATGATGGTTATTCTAGAAACGGTTTGTGTACAATGAATTCAATACGTTTTTATTGGCTATCCTGTTTAAACCCTTTGGTTTACTTGCTCCCGAAAACTTGTATTTTTTGTCTTTCCAGTCTTTTTTTACCATGTGTGTACTTGAAGGTTATTTTAGAAATGGTTTGTGCAAATCTAACTTTATTGGTCCCTCTTGTGTGTGCAATAAGGGTCCGTCCAGTTACATCTTAAGATCCTCTGTAATTTTGTAATTGGTGTGTGGAATAAAGGGTCCGTCCAGTTACATTTTACGATCCTATGTAATTTTGTAATTGGTGTGTGGAATAAAGGGTCCGTCCAGTTACATTTTACGATCCTATGTAATTTTGTAATTGGTGTGTGGAATAAAGAGTCCGTCCAGTTGCATTTTACGATCCTATGTAATTTTGTAATTGGTGTGTGCAATAAGGGGTCCATCTAGTTACATTTTACGATCCTATGTAATTTTGTAATTGGTATGTGGAATAAAGGGTCCATCTAGTTACATTTTACGATCCTATGTAATTTTGTAATTGGTGTGTGGAATAAAGGGTCCATCCAGTTGCATTTTATGATCCTATGTAATTTTGTAATTGGTGTGTGGAATAAAGGGTCCATCTAGTTACATTTTACGATCCTATGTAATTTTGTAATTGGTGTGTGGAATAAAGGGTCCATCCAGTTACATTTTATGATCCTATGTAATTTTGTAATTGGTGTGTGGAATGAGGAGTCCATCTAGTTAAATTTTACGATCCTATGTAATTTTTTAATTGATATGTGCAATAAAGGTTCCATCCAGTTACATTTTATGATCCTCTGTAATTTTTTTAATTGGTATGTGCAATAAAGGGTCCATCCAGTTATATTTTACGATTCTATGTAATTTTGTAATTGGTGTGTGGAATAAAGGGTCCATCTAGTTACATTTTACGATCCTATGTAATTTTGTAATTGGTGTGTGGAATGAGAGAGTCCATCTAGTTAAATTTTACGATCCTATGTAATTTTGTAATTGGTATGTGCAATAAAGGTTCCATCCAGTTATATTTTACGATCCTCTGTAATTTTGTAATTGGTATGTGCAATAAAGGGTCCATCCAGTTATATTTTACGATCCTATGTAATTTTGTAATTGGTATGTGCAATAAAGGTTCCATCCAGTTATATTTTACGATCCTCTGTAATTTTGTAATTGGTATGTGCAATAAAGGGTCCATCTAGTTACATTTTACGATCCTATGTAATTTTGTAATTGGTGTGTCCAATAAAGGGTCCATCCAGTTATATTTTACGATCCTATGTAATTTTGTAATTGGTGTGTGGAATAAAGGGTCCATCTAGTTACATTTTACGATCCTATGTAATTTTGTAATTGGTGTGTGGAATGAGGAGTCCATCTAGTTAAATTTTACGATCCTATGTAATTTTGTAAGTGGTATATGCAATAAAGGTTCCATCCAGTTATATTTTACGATCCTATGTAATTTTGTAATTGGTATGTGCAATAAAGGTTCCATCCAGTTATATTTTACGATCCTCTGTAATTTTGTAATTGGTATGTGCAATAAAGGGTCCATCTAGTTACATTTTACGATCCTATGTAATTTTGTTATTGGTGTGTGCAATAAAGGGTCCATCCAGTTATATTTTACGATCCTATGTAATTTTGTAATTGGTGTGTGGAATAAAGGGTCCATCTAGTTACATTTTACGATCCTATGTAATTTTGTAATTGGTGTGTGGAATGAGGAGTCCATCTAGTTAAATTTTACGATCCTATGTAATTTTGTAAGTGGTATGTGCAATAAAGGTTCCATCCAGTTATATTTTACGATCCTCTGTAATTTTGTAATTGGTATGTGCAATAAAGGGTCCATCCAGTTATATTTTACGATCCTATGTAATTTTGTAATTGGTATGTGCAATAAAGGTTCCATCCAGTTATATTTTACGATCCTCTGTAATTTTGTAATTGGTATGTGCAATAAAGGGTCCATCCAGTTACATTTTACGATCCTATGTAATTTTGTAATTGGTATGTGCAATAAAGGTTCCATCCAGTTATATTTTACGATCCTCTGTAATTTTGTAATTGGTATGTGCAATAAAGGGTCCATCTAGTTACATTTTACGATCCTATGTAATTTTGTAATTGGTGTGTGCAATAAAGGGTCCATCCAGTTATATTTTACGATCCTATGTAATTTTGTAATTGGTGTGTGGAATAAAGGGTCCATCTAGTTACATTTTACGATCCTATGTAATTTTGTAATTGGTGTGTGGAATGAGGAGTCCATCTAGTTAAATTTTACGATCCTATGTAATTTTGTAAGTGGTATGTGCAATAAAGGTTCCATCCAGTTATATTTTACGATCCTCTGTAATTTTGTAATTGGTATGTGCAATAAAGGGTCCATCCAGTTATATTTTACGATCCTATGTAATTTTGTAATTGGTATGTGCAATAAAGGTTCCATCCAGTTATATTTTACGATCCTCTGTAATTTTGTAATTGGTATGTGCAATAAAGGGTCCATCTAGTTACATTTTACGATCCTATGTAATTTTGTAATTGGTGTGTGCAATAAAGGGTCCATCTAGTTATATTTTACGATCCTATGTAATTTTGTAATTGGTGTGTGCAATGAGGAGTCCATCTAGTTAAATTTTACGATCCTATGTAATTTTGTAATTGGTGTGTGGAATAAAGGGTCCATCTAGTTACATTTTACGATCCTATGTAATTTTGTAATTGGTGTGTGCAATAAAGGGTCCATCTAGTTATATTTTACGATCCTATGTAATTTTGTAATTGGTGTGTGCAATGAGGAGTCCATCTAGTTAAATTTTACGATCCTATGTAATTTTGTAATTGGTGTGTGGAATAAAGGGTCCATCTAGTTACATTTTACGATCCTATGTAATTTTGTAATTGGTGTGTGGAATGAGGAGTCCATCTAGTTAAATTTTACGATCCTATGTAATTTGTAATTGGTATGTGCAATAAAGGTTCCATCCAGTTACATTTTACGATGCTCTGTAATTTTGTAATTGGTATGTGCAATAAAGGTTCCATCCAGTTATGTTTTACGATCCTCTGTAATTTTGTAATTGGTGTGTGCAATAAGGGGTCCATCTAGTTACATTTTACGATCCTCTGTAATTTTGTAATTGGTGTGTGCAATAAGGGGTCCATCTAGTTACATTTTACGATCCTATGTAATTTTGTAATTGGTGTGTGCAATAAGGTGTTCATCTAGTTATATTTTACGACCCTATATAATTTTTTAAATGGTATGTGCAATATGGATTCCATCTAGTTACATTTTACGATCCTATGTAATTTTGTAATTGGTGTGTGCAATAAGGTGTCCATCTAGTTATATTTTACGACCCTATGTAATTTTTTAATTGGTATGTGCAATATGGATTCCATCTAGTTACATTTTACGATCCTATGTAATTTTGTAATTGGTGTGTGCAATAAGGTGTCCATCTAGTTACATTTTACGATACTATGTAATTTTGTAATTGGTGTGTACAATAAGGTGTCCATCTAGTTATATTTTACGACCCTATGTAATTTTTTAAATTGGTATGTGCAATATGGATTCCATCTAGTTACATTTTACGATCCTATGTAATTTTTTAATTGGTATGTGCAATATGGGGTTCATCTAGTTACATTTTACGATCCTATGTAATTTTTTAATCAGTATGTACAATAAAGGTTCCATCCAGTTATATTTTACGACCCTATGTAATTTTGTAATTAGTATGTGCAATATGGATTTCATCTAGTTACATTTTACGATCCTATGTAATTTTTTAATTGGTGTGTGCAATAAGGGGTCCATCTAGTTATATTTTACGATCCTATGTAATTTGTACAATAAAGGTTCCATCCAGTTATATTTTACGACCCTATGTAATTTTGTAATTGGTATGTGCAATATGGATTCCATCTAGTTACATTTTATGATCCTATGTAATTTTGTAATTGGTGTGTGCAATATGGGGTCCATCTAGTTACATTTTACGACCCTATGTAATTTTGTAATTGGTGTGTGCAATATGGATTCCATCTAGTTACATTTTATGATCATATGTAATTTTTTAATTGGTGTGTGCAATAATAATGTCCAGTTACATTTTAAATTATTTTTCACATTTATTGAAATTTTCAACAAATAACAGGGATCAGCCATGACAACCTATTTTAAGTTTTAATTAAATATAGACTGCAACCACAAATTCAGTTTTTATGACATTTATTGTAAGCCAGCACATCGGACTGCATCAGAGCAATCTTGTGAAATCAAAGATCCAGACACAATGCTAGAATATAATTTGCCAATCAGGATTATTGAATAGTGTAAGTAAAATCTGGGACTGATTTCAACTACTCTACAATTAATTCTGCTCTGTTGTGTGGTTTGATAGATTTATTATTTGTTAGGCTTCTCCTGAGATTGGGCAATAATCAAACCACTCTAGGATTCAATGACAAGGTTAAAACAAATTTAATCAGTATTTCCATTCAATATAAATTCAATCAAGAGAATTTCTCTCCAATAATCTTAATTACATTCTTTTCTGTTGAAATTATAGATATGTGAAAAAGTATGATAGTATTTTTTTTCACTGTGGAAGAAAATCTTAGAAATAAGTTAATTAGGCTTAGTGTTGGCTTGTCTATCAAACGTTTCAATGATTTTTCTATCTTCTGCTGAAGAGATATCACTGGGGTTACAATAACTGCAGTTAAGTTTGGCTACCCATCAGAGAATTTTCTCTTGTGGATCAGCATGAAATTGGCTCCTCTGAAATGAGGCTCAATATATACTTGATCGAGTTGACAACGAAAACATATTTTCAAAGATGGTTCCGACTTGAATACTTTGATCTAATCGGAGCAGAAAGTTTACTGTGACTTTAAGAAGGCAAACATTTTTTTTTTTAAATGCCTCCATCTTTGTTTTTGATCTAAAATTTTGAAATTTTTGAAAGTTCCCCATTTGGAGCATCTGATGTCATCACCTATTTTCAGCTTGATCATACCTTGAAGAAAAAAACTGCCACAATTGTGATAGGTTCTTAGTTAATTGACTTTAGCTACATCAGTTTTAATGATTGCTAATTGCCGTTTTCTGAATACCTGAATTTATAACTTTTACTTCTTCCTCTGTAATGTTGATTTTTTTTGTCTCCAATTACAAATTAAATATGTTTTCACTTGAAATCAATAAGCTTTTAAGATATCGATAAGAAGCATAGATCAAAAATAGAGTACATTTCCAGGTTGTTTCTTAAGAACTTGAAGGAAATAAAAATAAAATTGAGGATGATAGTCAAGAGAATATTGACTAAAGCCCGGTATACACGATGCAAGTTTTGCATCCAAGTCTCCATTCAAGTTTCTTGAATTCAAGTTTTTTGATCGTGTATACCATACAAGAAACTTGAATCAAAAAACTTGAACAGACATGGATGGAATAGAAATGCATCCTATTTTTTTCCAACTTGGATGGAACTTGGATGGAGATTGGCCAATCAGAAGACAGAATCCTTATCAGCATCAGTTTGTGAATGTAAATAATAACAACTACACGTGTTGTGCAAAGATGGCGGGTAAAGAGGAAACTCCCAACATGCAAGAAAAAGACAGTTACATGGACTAATGAAATGATTGAAGATCTAATAGACTTCATAGAAATACATCCCATCGTCGCCTTCGAAGCCATTTACGAGCCCATATTGACCTCTTTTTGGAGCTTAATCTCCTTCGCAGTACAATTGTACATAATAATGCAATACAAAGGGAAGCACCCTCCTCTCCTCCCAGAAATGCCATTTTGTTTGTTGTATCTCCCGCCAAAACTTGTGTGTATTCATCAAAATTTCTTGCATCGTGTATACACAAACTTGAATTCAAGTTTTCTTGATCCAAGTTTTCTTGAATGGAGACTTGGATGCAAAACTTGTATCGTGTATACCGGGCTTAAGATTGCTGAACCATTACTGGAATTTATCAGACCACGAATGAGATTTTTTTTATCTATTCGATTGGGAGCTGAGAAACAATCAAATTAAAATGATTTTTTTTCTTTTTTTTTGTGATATACATTGTACTAACATTAGTTTTTTTCCTCCCCACCCCCATCCCCCTAGGAAAAGTCGTGATCATATAAAATAGTTGGAGTTACCAGGGTTGGATCCAGGATTTCAAGTTAGAGGGGTGTGCACTTAAAAAAATTGCGCCAAGCGGAGGGAGGTGCCAAAATTTTTGGGGTATTTCGTGTGAAAAATTACAATTTTACGCCAAAAAATTATATCTTTTCCAATTGCGGAGGGAGGCGCGAAATTTTTTGGGGTATTTTGTGTGAAAAATAACGATTTTACGCCAAAAAATCATATTTTTTTCCAATTTTAGGGAGGGCACATGCCGGGTGCGCCCCCCACTGGATCCGCCCCTAGTTACAACTACCAAAGCAATCAGTGCCTATAACCAATGGAGTTGCAAGTTCGAATCCCGCTCATGCGAGATGTACTTGATACAACATTATGTGATAAAGTTTATCGGTGACTTGCGACAGGTCAGTGGTATTCTCCGGATACTCCGGTTTCTACCACCAATAAAACTGAACGCCACGATATAACTGAAATATTATTGAAAAGTGGCATTAAACACCGTAGCCCTAACAATGAGCCTCCCCCTTTACAAAAGATAGAAAGAAATATGTCGTTAACATTTAATTTCAATTTAATTAATTAGCTAAACAATTCCATACCTTTACAACTAGGAAGTGGGAGGTGATTAATTGTCTATGTGACCACTACTGTCTTTTCGACAATAAGGAGTGGCAGCTGCCCTGGTCACGGCTGTATGGTAGTGGCAAGGTGTACTTGATACAATTCTATGTGATAAAGTTTGACAGTGACTTGTGACAGGTCTGTGGGTTTTTATCTGTACTACAATAAGGTTCTATGTTTGTTGTATCTTTAACTAGGGATGAAGTATATTTGAATGGTTTCATAACAAATTTAACAAACATTCTGAAATTCTCTAGAATTTAGCATAAATTAAAAAGGTGCCGTTATGGTCGTGATCGAATGGTAGTTGGTTTACAACTACTTATGCAATAAGTGCCCATCACCGCTCATGGTGAGGTGTACTCAATACAACATTGTGAGTTCGAACCCCCTATCAGTACGAGGTGTACAACATTATGTGATAAAGTTTGTCCATGACTTGCGACAGGTTAGTAGTTTTCACCGTGTACTGTGGTCTCCTCCAACAGTAAAACTGACTGCCACAATATAACTGAAATATTGTTGAAAAAGGAGTTAAAACACTATACCCCTAAACAAAATCTTTAGTTTTTGTTCCAGCTGATAAAACAGCTAACAACGTTGTTGTTGTATGATGTAAATATATTTCCAAATTTTAAAACAGCAAATGGTCATCAACTCAAAAACTTTTCAAAATATGCCTATTTCTTAGATAGATATTATCATTAAACATGTTTATTTACTCAACCTCTAAGTGCCACATCACCTCTTAGAAATATTCTTACTATGTACTGCCTACCAAAATTGCACGAACAACCTTTTTTTTCAAATATCAGCCTCAAGCAAATGTTCTACCACGAAAATTTCTATTTTCATTTGAAAGTATTGTATATTGTAGTTGTATTTTATTGTCAACTATTCCACAAGTGGGCCCATTGTTTTTTGTTAGAAATAAAACATTCTTCTTCCTGAATTCTCTATAGAACGATTAAATTAAATAATGGTTTTGTATCTGTTTATTTATTGACAAAATCCCAAAACTCTTCTTTTTGTGTTAAAATATGATGTTTTGTCACAAAATCATGTTTTTAAGTTTCATTTGTATCGCAATAAAAATATGGTTAGCATGATAAGGCATTCTCTAGATGATAGACACCTCATGGTAAAACCACAAGTACTTTATGATCCATTTAAATGTAGTTCTAACATAAATGTCATTTTGTTTTCCTAAGCAGTGTACAAGTTGATAATGTATTGATACAGAGCATATTTTACATTTCTATGTTATTACATAATATTGTCATTTTCTCTATTGGGAACTTTCAAAATAGTTGAAGAATTTGTCAATTAAAAGTTTTAATTTTATTGTCTATGAGTGTGACCCAATTCAATTTAAAATACAGTCAAACCTGTATATAAAGGGCACTGAAAGGGAACCTGAACAAGTACCCTTTATGGGCAAGTTGCCCTTTATATGCATTACTCAAATATTTCTTTAGAAATCCAAAATCTTTACATATTAAGGTAGTAGGCCTGGGGTATGGGAGATAACTCTATTTTCAGTGTCTTCTCAAATATATGATCATCTGTGCGTTTGAAAATTCCCCCTCAATTCCAAGCTTCTTGGTGACAAAGATTGTTTACATTGGATATGGCCAGTTAAAAAAATGACTCCTTTTCCTTTTACCTTTCCATAGATGTGCTCCTAAGTGGGAATGAACTTGAATTGTATATAAAATGAAGCCTCATTCAGAATTTTCACAAATGAGTTTTTAAAATTTTTGTAACCACACATCAAATATTTTTCATTTTCAGATCATTGCTGGTATAATATTCATTCCCTTTTATAAGGCCAACACCCCTCTCTCATCAGGCCTGATTTCAGATTCACTAAGATAATAAAATATTACTAAATCCCCCCTCAAGAGAGACCAACTCGCTTATAAGGCCACTCCCACCAAAGACACCCCTCTAATCAGGCCAGATTTCAGATGCACTAAGATATTGAAATACTACTAAATTGTCCCCTTCAACTGAGACCACCCCTTCAAACCACATTTTCATTGCAGAAGGCATGGCAAATACGGTATGGTACATACATGTAGTACCCCTGCCCCTAAAGGTTAAGTGGTTGGTCGCTTCTATATGGGTCAGGGTTATGGTGTTTGATGCCACTTTCAACAACATTTCAGTTATATTGTTGCAGTCAGTTTTATTGGTGGAGGATATCGCAGTACCCACAGATAAACCATGGACTTGCCACAAGTCATTGACAAACTTTATCACATAATGTTGTATCAAGTACACCTCACCATGAGCGGGATTAGAACTCACAACATTTGTGGTGATAGGCACTGATTGCATACTAGTAGGTAGTTGTAATTCCAACTACCATGCGATCACGACCATGACGTCTCCCCCCCCCCCTTTTGTATAAATCAATCAGTCATTACTTCCTTATAATTACCTGTTCTATTTATAGACATCATATGTATATATTTAGTAATTACTAAGCATTACCTATGAGGTAATTAAAGTGAAATTAAAGTTAATATTGATGGTAGTTCAACGTCTGCCAATTAATGATTTCTCCCCATAATTCTCACTTGGAAATTATTGTGTAAATAGATAAATGTCAATTATGATTACGATATTTTCCATTACAAAGTTGCCTTGTATTATCAAATCTGTTTAATCTAATTCTCTTTATACTTTTATTGAACAGTGTTTATTGATGAATTAAGGCGATATCTGCAATTTTAGTTTTTACAGGTACGGTATTCATGTATAAATATAAAAAAAAAAAAAATTGTTGGAAAAATATGCTATCAAAGATTTCGCAAATTAAAAAAAAAAGATGGAGAATTTTTTTAATTAAATTTTTTTTGTTTTGTTATAAAAATGCTATCAAAAGGTTTCACAAATTTAAAAAGAAAAGAGAATTTTAATAATTTTAAACTCCAGAGGTTCTTGAATTTGTTTGACAGGTGTCAACTTTGTGTAGAGATGATCAAGTTACCGGGTTTTGCCCTGATCTTGGATTACAAACTGGTATTGATATAATTTCTGACAAATAAATTCATCATTAGATATAAATAATGCTATCAATAAATTTGTTTGAAAAAAAGCACTTTATTGATCTTGAATAAGGTCTTTGTAAATGTTTACGGAGGTTTTTTGAATGAGAGCCATATTTAGTATTGAAATCTTTTCTAATTTCATCAAAGGTAAGCGAATTTAAATCATAATATTGAAATAGAAAGGCAATTGACATCTATGGGCATACAAACCTATGGGTATAATTATGAAATAGAAAAGAAAGTGACAACCACAAACTATGGGCTTAAGCTTAATTATGTGAATCAGGGCCATGATTAAGTGTCATGTGTTCACTTTGCCAAGGGTAACTGATCCATATTTTGCATTCAAAAGTTTTAAGACCTTCTTTTTTTATTCCTCTAAATTTAAAATGAAGTCAACTACTAATGTAATTAAGTCTCTGATGATATTATAAGTTCTAAGCTTCCTAGTGACCTACTATGATTATTTGGACGGTCAGTAAATAGTTGCGAACCCTTCAACTATTTACTGACCGTCCAAATAATCATAGTCGATCACGGGAGCTTAGAACATTTTTGTACGATGTTGCTGATCTATAACTTGAAACAGTAACTAAGTTTTTTCCACGAACTATGTTTGATGGATTTTCTTGGAAGTTCTAAGGCTAAATACGTAATGGTCACTAGACAAAATTAAGCACCGCCCACTGACCTTCTGTAATTTTCCATCTGCATCATTTCGTAAATGCACGTTTATCTATCGTCTGCATCGTTATTTTTATGAATGGAATTTTCCACTGGCCAGTAAAGCGTATTAATCTTATTCTCTAGATTTCCATATATGGCTCTCCCTATTATTGTTATCTTTAGGAATGATTTTATCCAATCATAGGTCGTCAAATAAATGCAACATCATACAATTTTTTTTTAATGAATTGAAAATTGCAATTTTTGTAGTTTTATGTAATTAAATGCATTCTCGGTTATTAAAAACGTAGAAATCAATAAAAAAAAGTTGATACTTGTATATATTAAAACCAAAAAAAATCAAATATTCCAAAGGCGATATTTATAGTGTATTGATTGTTATGAAAAGATCATGAAATAATGATTAAGAAGGCAAGATTTGGGAGACAACTGTTTTAAGTAGTTTTAACTTGTGTCTTGCCCTTTTGTCTTTTTGAACAATAAAATATGTTTAAAGTAAGATATTTCTACAAATATATATTAAAAAAACTTTGAAATCTTCAGGACAATTGTCAGTTTTATCAAAATTTCATCAGGACATTCTTTCTTAATTTAATTAAACTAATTTTTATAAAGTTTTTCAGGACAATTTGAGAAATAGGTGGGTAAATGTCCTGAGACCGGTGCATAGCTGAATCATTAACATTTAATGTTATATCATAGAATTCATGTCTAAAAGATAAACTTGATTATGAATTGTTAAATTTTAACCTCGTAAACATAATTAATTTCGAAATTACACAAAAAAAACATTTCTGAATTATTTTCCATTAATTGTATGAGAGATAAGAAGTTTCATTGTAAATGAAACATAAAAATGACAGAATTTAAGATCCTTTTTTCTTGTTTATTGACTTAAAAGGGGGGGTGAAACAAAGACTTTGTTTTTTCCGACTATTTATCAGTTAACACGGGTGTCATATTCAGAACATTTTATAACCCAATGGCTTTTAATATTGCCGATTTTAATCTTTTTATGCTAATAACATATTTTTGTGCAAAGATTAACAACAGAGATACAACAAATTAAATGTTGAAATATTGTAAACTTCCAAAATCGTACTTAAAATTGTACTTTAACTATAGTGCTAGTATATAAACTATGATGTAATTTAAGATAAAATTATTATAAATTATTATGTGTGAAGTTATGATTTAACATTACATGCATTAGAAACCATATCTTTTTTATGACTTTGTACCATGTTGCACTTTAATTTTATTGTGATGTTTGCCGACATTATTTTTATACAAATAAATTTAATGGAAAAATTACAATGCTATTAGAACTATTGGTGTGATGAATCAAGTATGACAATTGAAACATAGTTCCTTCAAAATTATACATTTTATCGATTTTGCGATTCAATTTTGAAACTTTTCCCGACTGTAGTATTATTTGTTTTTCATTTTATTACAGGAAAGAAAATCTGTCTTTGTAATTCATAGGTGATGCCATCCGTATAAGGAAGTTAATGTTTGCAATGTAATATTTTTAACTCACTTGAGTATCTAGGCTCATGTGAGTTTTTCTGATAGAAAAGCGAGCAGTGTCCATCAGTCCGTATGTCCTAAACTTTTCACATTTTCGTCTTCCTCTTCAGAACCAGGTCATGCCCTGACCCACCAAACTTACCACAAATATTTCTTTTAGGGTTCCTGAAGAAGCTTTGTATCTACAGAGTGCTTTGAAATCCAAAATGGCTGCCCTGGCTTCTGATTAGCTGAGATATTTTTCGACTTCTTCTGTAGAACTACTGCATACGAAGTCACCAAACTTGTCAGATATGTTCTTATATGGATCCTGAAGAAGTGTTGATACTTTTCAAAGTGATTTGAAATTTTTTTAAATTATCTTTCTGGCTTCTGATTGGATGGGTTATTTTTTACTTCTTTCTAAAACTACTTCATGTAAAATCACTGGACTTGCCAGAGATGTTTCTCTAGAAGTTCCTAAGAAATGTTGTTTCTCTTCAAAGCAATCTGAAATTCAAAATGGTTGCCTGGCCTCTGATTGGCTGAGACATTTATAATTTTTTTCTCCAGAAGAAATGCATACCAAGATTTTCAGAAATGCCCCTGTTTAATTATGGCTAAAAATTGCAAAATGTTTTGTCAATCAAATTGTTAGATCAGTTTTAGGTATATGGTTAATTCAAACTCATATTATCTTGAAACAAATAAAATTAATAAGATTTTTTTTATAGTTCTATATATGAGTTAGGGTTATGGTATTTAACTCCAATTTCAACAATATTTCAATTATATCGTGGCAGTCAGTTTTAATGGTGGAGGAAACCGGAGAAAACCACAGACCTACAGCAAGACACTGACAAACTTTATTACGTAATGTTGTATCAAGTACAGTAATACACCTCACCATTATATATATGAGTTGAAATGCTGGAATGAAAATATGGCCATAGTGCATGAGTTATCTCCCCTTTCATCACTTGATTTACAAGAAAAGCACTTTTGGGGAAAAGTATATATTTGAAAATATATAAGAATCACTACAAAAATAAATTGATCGAAAGTACGTTCTTGAAGAGAGAGCATTGATACTAAGAATTTCTGTTACCTCATCAAGATAAAATGTTTAAAATTGTGTGTGGTCTTGAATATATATGATGTCATAGTGGTTTTTTTTACGTTTAATTACTTTAAATGTGTGATGTCAACAATTAGCCAGTAGTGTTTTTAATCTGTATAGCAGGTTATAAAAAATTTGTAGATTTTGCAACTTTTACCAGAGAGGTTTTTTTTAATCTTTCTTTGAACTGTCAGCCATGGAAGATTTTTTTTCATCCATATGTTGGTTTTTTGAAATATATATCTGAAAATTATATTCTTGAAACCTGTGCCCCTGTCATTCAAAGATTATTTTTATAGTTAGTAGAAAAAAAAAATGATATTAATGATGTTAAGTTTAATGTTCTTTGAGTGAAAAAAATGATATTAATGGTTTAATAAATGATCTTTTAGTTCAATGGCATGTACAAATACAGTCAAGCATGCCCATTTGATCACCTCTGTTAAGCAGTCATCTGTATTTAAAGGTCACATTTTCTTGTCTTGTCATAGAAAATGCAAGTTTGACTGCACATGTATTTAGAAAATATGAGGTGTGAATGTCATACCGTATTTGAGGTTTTTCATTTTTAACTTTCAACTTGTGTGCAATTTCACAAATAAATGAAAATTTACAAATTTCTGATATTTTAGAAATATTTTCTATTCATTTGTAATTTACAACTAAAACTTTACATATAAATAATTTAAAAAAAAGGCCAGAATTCTGATAATTTAGAAATATTTTGCAGTCATTTTAAATAAACAGCTTAATTTACAACTAAAATTCTGTTCTGTTTCTCCAACAGAAAGTCACTACTTTATACGTGTACTCCTAATTAAGCAACAACTTTATGTATAAGTCATCCTAGTCTCCAGTTCCCATTGTAGTGCTTTTTCATAATTGATTAAATCTTTATTAAAAGATCACCTGCATTAAGAGGACAATTGTACATTTTTCCCCATAGGGAATTTACCTATTTTTCCCCATAGAGGACAAAAAAGTAATGATTTTTCTTTATTTTGATAAAATTGCTAGTGGCATCAAATAGTTAAAAATAGAAACTTGAGATGATAAACATGAGAATGACGTGACTAGCGTTTTATTGTATATATGGTTTTAGATTGACTTCGCTAGTAATTTGATCAATTGATGACAATATCAGTTTACAGTACCCTATTCTTATTTGTTGTGGACGAGAATTCAATTCAGAAAATTTTCTTATCGTACATACGAACGAGTGTTTCACTTTTATGTCTTGATGAAGGTCAATTCTCCGGCAGAAGTAATGTAATTTCGTTGTTATTTCTGATATTTTCCAATGTTGTTTTCGGTGTTGTATACCGTTTACATACAGTCATTAAATAGATAATATATTTTCTCATTTTCCAATTTCATAGCAGGATAGCATTGATGAAGTTCCATTATTGGAAAGATAATTGATAATCTGCAGTAACGTGGATACTATAATTGTGGTAGACAGTGATTTCCCTTGCGTTTTACTTTCACAATAAGTTACTGTGTTAATTGGGAACTTAGGTCCGTCATTTTTTTGTGATGGGTGAAATTTCTACAATATTTATCTGGTTTTAGCCAATAATTTGACATTTAAGCCTTCTTACTTTCCACATTTTGGTTTGATAATTGCAACTTGAGAGAAAAATTGTTTCAGATTTGCATGTATGTACATTTTTCTGTAGATTGTTGCAGCTTGGGAAAAAAAAACTGTTGCTGAAGATTGGCATTTTTCACAATTTTACTCGATAGATTATGTTCGTTAATTCATACAGCTTCGGGAAATAATATGTTGCAGATCTGCATTTAAGCATTCTTGCTCTGAAGATCTTTGTTTGATAAAATGCAGAATGGGGAAAATTTCTCTTTGCACTACCAACCGAAAGATTTGCTTGATAAGCAAATGGATTCGTAAATAGAAACTTATTATGGCAGTTTAGATGTTTCATGTTACTGTCAATAGATTACATTACTCTATCTCTGTCAGAAATATCGATCCATATTTTCGTCAGGTTTCCAGTACGTTTTTGTTATATACAGTATAACTCCCAATAGTATCAAATGAATAACTCTCGGTGAAGTTTGATATCGTGACTTCATGCTGTTATGTCAGCGTAGCGACTCCTTTACTTATCTGCCCTATCTGGTGTATTAATTCTTTTTATGGACTTAATATTGCCTAAAGAGAGCTACATGTCTATAAACAAAACATTGTTTTTAATGCCAGCTATATTTTATGTCTTCTAATAAACTTGATGTAAATTCTACAGTTATCAGGAGTTTTTCCTTTAGGGTATATAATATTTTCCTTTCAAAAGAAATAAACTTTACAAACACATAATGGTACTTTTTGTGAGAATATTGTGAAATCTTCAAATCACATCTGGGTTTTGCATTTGAAGTGTAAGAAACTTTGAAACTTAAGTGAAGTTACTTAAACTGTTACCGTAGATAAGCAAGTGTACCTGGTACCAGTAGGATAGAGTTATAGTTATTGTTGTTTAGCTAATGTAGAGGGAGGATGGATGGTTATTTGGTCACAAATAATGTTCAAATTATGTCATGACAGCCTTAAGAAATAATTCTGGATACTATGAGAATCTGTCGGTTAACGTCATCGACTTTTGACCACACCCATAACAACACAGACACGGGTTAACCAAGTGTAAAGGTTTCTAGACACGTGCCCATGTCAGGGTTTCACCACCCAGTTTGATTTAACTGACCATGTTTTCCTTTCCTCCCCTATTAAGTATGGAAGTCATGACATAGGGGCCAAAAAATACCTTTGTTTCCAGTAACCCTACAGACTCTAATTTTCAGCACTTATCTACTTTATTTGTATTTTTTGTTTTGTTTGTCTTCATCCTGTGTCTTGTGTACCCAATATTGCTAATTTCTCTGCATTGTCCTTTTTTTAATTGTCCCTTTGGTGTTCTCTAATGATTATTTAAAGTTTTTATTGTCATTTTGATACAAGCACTGTTAAAGTTTTTATTGTCATTTTGATACAAGCACTGTTAAAGTTTTTATTGTCATTTTGATACAAGCACTGTTAAAGTTTTTATTGTCATTTTGATACAAGCACTGTTAAAGTTTTTATTGTTATTTTGATACAAGCACTGTTAAAGTTTTTATTGTTATTTTGATACAAGCACTGTTAAAGTTTTATCATTTTGATACAAGCACTGTTAAAGTTTTTATTGTCATTTTGATACAAGCACTGTTAAAGTTTTTATTGTTATTTTGATACAAGCACTGTTAAAGTTTTTATTGTCATTTTGATACAAGCACTGTTAAAGTTTTTATTGTTATTTTGATACAAGCACTGTTAAAGTTTTTATTGTCATTTTGATACAAGCACTGTTAAAAGTTTTTATTATCATTTTGATACAAGTACTGTTAAAGTTTTTATTGTTATTTTGATACAAGCACTGTTAAAGTTTTTATTGTCATTTTGATACAAGCACTGTTAAAGTTTTTATTGTCATTTTGATACAAGCACTTAAAGTTTTTATTGTCATTTTGATACAAGCACTGTTAAAGTTTTTATTGTCATTTTGATACAAGCACTTAAAGTTTTTATTATCATTTTGATACAAGTACTGTTAAAGTTTTTATTGTTATTTTGATACAAGCACTGTTAAAGTTTTTATTGTCATTTTGATACAAGCACTGTTAAAGTTTTTATTGTCATTTTGATACAAGCACTTAAAGTTTTTATTGTTATTTTGATACAAGCACTGTTAAAGTTTTTATTATCATTTTGATACAAGTACTGTTAAAGTTTTTATTGTTATTTTGATACAAGCACTGTTAAAGTTTTTATTGTCATTTTGATACAAGCACTGTTAAAGTTTTTATTGTCATTTTGATACAAGCACTTAAAGTTTTTATTGTCATTTTGATACAAGCACTGTTAAAGTTTTTATTGTCATTTTGATACAAGCACTGTTAAAGTTTTGTCATTTTGATACAAGCACTGTTAAAGTTTTTATTGTCATTTTGATACAAGCACTGTTAAAGTTTTTATTGTCATTTTGATACAAGCACTGTTAAAGTTTTTATTGTCATTTTGATACAAGCACTGTTAAAGTTTTGTCATTTTGATACAAGCACTGTTAAAGTTTTGTCATTTTGATACAAGCACTGTTAAAGTTTTTATTGTCATTTTGATACAAGCACTGTTAAAGTTTTTATTGTCATTTTGATACAAGCACTGTTAAAGTTTTGTCATTTTGATACAAGCACTGTTAAAGTTTTTATTGTCATTTTGATACAAGCACTGTTAAAGTTTTTATTGTCATTTTGATACAAGCACTGTTAAAGTTTTGTCATTTTGATACAAGCACTGTTAAAGTTTTTATTGTCATTTTGATACAAGCACTGTTAAAGTTTTGTCATTTTGATACAAGCACTGTTAAAGTTTTTATTGTCATTTTGATACAAGCACTGTTAAAGTTTTTATTGTCATTTTGATACAAGCACTGTTAAAGTTTTTATTGTTGATACAAGCACTGTTAAAGTTTTTATTGTCATTTTGATACAAGCACTGTTAAAGTTTTTATTGTCATTTTGATACAAGCACTGTTAAAGTTTTTATTGTCATTTTGATACAAGCACTGTTAAAGTTTTTATTGTCATTTTGATACAAGCACTGTTAAAGTTTTTATTGTCATTTTGATACAAGCACTGTTAAAGTTTTTATTGTCATTTTGATACAAGCACTGTTAAAGTTTTTATTGTCATTTTGATACAAGCACTGTTAAAGTTTTTATTGTCATTTTGATACAAGCACTGTTAAAGTTTTTATTGTCATTTTGATACAAGCACTGTTAAAGTTTTTATTGTCATTTTGATACAAGCACTGTTAAAGTTTTTATTGTCATTTTGATACAAGCACTGTTAAAGTTTTTATTGTCATTTTGATACAAGCACTGTTAAAGTTTTTATTGTCATTTTGATACAAGCACTGTTAAAGTTTTTATTGTCATTTTGATACAAGCACTGTTAAAGTTTTTATTGACATTTTGATACAAGCACTGTTAAAGTTTTTATTGTCATTTTGATACAAGCACTGTTAAAGTTTTTATTGTCATTTTGATACAAGCACTGTTAAAGTTTTTATTGTCATTTTGATACAAGCACTGTTAAAGTTTTTATTGTCATTTTGATACAAGCACTGTTAAAGTTTTTATTGTCATTTTGATACAAGCACTGTTAAAGTTTTTATTGTCATTTTGATACAAGCACTGTTAAAGTTTTTATTGTCATTTTGATACAAGCACTGTTAAAATTTTTATTGTCATTTTGATACAAGCACTGTTAAAGTTTTGTCTACCTGTCTACCAACCCCATTTTTTTTTTCTAGAATCTGAATG
Source organism: Bathymodiolus septemdierum (assembly GCA_963383655.1). Taxonomy (NCBI): domain Eukaryota; kingdom Metazoa; phylum Mollusca; class Bivalvia; order Mytilida; family Modiolidae; genus Bathymodiolus; species Bathymodiolus septemdierum. The sequence goes on from OY726528.1 coordinate 36,465,501, forward strand.
AAAACACAGGTATTTTTTATTTTTTGTGGCGTCACTTAGGTGAAAAAATTGCTAAAAGCACCTGATGATATGTTTCCAGAGTAATAACAATGAGTCAAATAGGGATACTTGTGGTGAAATTTGATATTGGGCTAATTACCTGCATTATATACTGTACATGACGCAGCATATAGAACAATTGCAGATTCCATTTTAATGAACAAATTTTGAAATGCATGCATGTCCATGAGTTTATTCTTTGTGCACAAGTGATTTTGCTTTTGCCGGATATTAATTTTATTTCACCTAAGGGTACCAATGAATAGCAGCCACAAATTTTTTTATATAATTTTTTGGACTAATTTTTAATTACAAAAACTTGTCGTGATGGTAATTAAATGCATTATTGCCATTGGCTGGTTAAAATTATTGCTGGAACTCTTAAAACGTGCATGCTCTTGTTTTGTCATGTAATCGTGACTCATTTTAAAGAATCAGTCACACTTTTATCTAATGGTGTCCTGCGGCAGTCTGTAATTCCTTTCTGCACTTGTTTCATTGTGCAGATCTTTGAAAGTCTTCATCAATTGTTTGAAGTCCGACAAAATTTAACGAATAGAGATATTTGCCTGGAGCAACATTCAGTTTTCTTGTTCTGAAGCACAGCTGGCATTTTTTTATAAAGTGGACAAAAGGACCTTACAAAAAATTACTTCTTCTGAGGTATAAAAGTGGATTATTTTGACATAGAGGTAGAAATCTGAGCTGTATAAGTCATATGCTTTTTTATGGTGAGAAAGATGTCTTATCGTTTTTATATGATCCTTTAAACTTTTTGTTTGAAACATAAAAATAGAAATAAATTTTCAGCTATGAAAACTGTATAGAACTGAAAAATTGTCTAATATTAAAATAAAAACGTAGATATCAAATTTAGTGTACACGACTCGTTTCAGGAATAATCCTCCTTCAAAAGTCAAAAGGTTGGCAAGTCAAATAATCTTAAAAAGTTTTAGGAACAATTAAACCAAAGGGCCTTAACAAGATTGCCAAAATCGGCTAAATCTGTATTTAGTGACTTATATGACCCTATTTCAATGTTCCCATGGTAGGTCACGTGAGATAAGCTTGATTGTAAAAAATACTGTTGAAGACACTGACATGCCAAGCTAAATTAGAATTCTTGGGTACACAAATTTCCATGCTTTCTTACATAATTTTTTAAATACAGTAGTTTCCTCCCCCACCCCCTCTTACAAGACTACCCCCTTCTGCAATGAAAAAGTGGCCTTATATGAAGGTGACCTCTCTGTAGGGGGGGGGAGGGGATATTTAATAGTATTTTTCTATTTCAATGCATCTGAGAGATGGCCTGATGAGAGGGGTGTTCTTTGCTGTGACAGAAGGGGCCTTATAAGAGGGGTATTCTTTGCTGTGACAGAAGGGGCCTTATAAGAGGGGTAGAAAAATTGGGGGGAAATGGAGTTACTATCGACATATGCCACATTTTTGTGCCAGGACCTGGATTTTTTACGCCCTATGTCCTGGTCTGTTTTCTGTACAATGAGTTGAGGGGAGATCTCAGAGGTGATTGTCCTTTTTATAGATATTGGTGGGATTGTTGACCATCACCGTTTAAATGTTTCTTTCCATTATGTATGTACACTAAATACTCTAACGATTTGATGGACTATAACGTGTCAAAATTTGTGGGTTTAATATTAAGACTCACTGGGGAGATATGTATTTTATAATAGTTTCTGGAGACGAAGAATTCATAAAACCCCAGACCTTCCACTTGAAAAATAAGATTGATATACTAATTTGATGAGAGATGAGTGCAATAAAACGGTAAATCAAAGCTAGAAATAACATCATAAAATTTATAAGATTTTTTTACGATTTCATTGCATTAAATTGATAAACAGTGTTGTAAATATCACGTAATGTTACATATAGTATTCGTAAAAAAACATGGGGGTTTGGTGCCTGCCGTATATTACATTCAATTCAAAAATAAACATCCTTACAATAAAATGACTTGTTTTACAGGGCACCAGTCATGTATCAGGGTGCCAGAACAGATAATATGTTGATTTTATCTGGTAACATAGTGTCTGGAAGCGTGTCTTTACAGGATAGGGGGATGTATTTGGTTTTTTTAAAGACAGGAGGGCAGATGTTTATCCATTCAGAATGTTCAAATGTATTTGATTCATGTATAGAAGAATGGAATGAAAAATAAAAGTTGGATAAAATAAAGATTTTTTTGTTATTTTGAAATTTTCACATTGTTTATGCAATAACATTTTATCATTAGATTTTAATGATATTACACTGGACGAATTACACTGTAAAAGGATTTAATTCAAGGATATCAGGTTTTTATTAAAACTATGGTTTTTAATTGAAAGACGGGGGATTTTAAAATTGATTTTCTGTTTTTATGATATAACATGAGTAGTTATCAATTTATATTACGAATTTAGTTTGTTACACATATTTTCATTGGTTCTTCAGCCCTGAATGTCAGCATATATTCGGAAAACAGACGGGGTATATATTTCAGTCCCCAAAAACGACTAAAACATGGACGACAAAACATTACGCTTCACTGAATCAATGGTATAATACGGAATAATAAATGTATTTTTACCAAATTAAATGCTGTTTTTATACTCAAAACGGCTGCATGAACAAAAAAATATTACAACGGTTAGTTCCGTCACAAATACCTGATCGATTCAGCAAACTCCTATGTTCCACGGCTGTACCATAACAAATAAACAAAACGTTGAGCCTTGAAAACTTTCGACGTCATGGGGCCACACCAAGGTTTTATTTACATGTTTACATTTAAATTATTGAAACTGTTTCGCAAACCCGTTGTTTTGTTATGTGATATATTGATGTTATATTTATAAAGTTTATAAAATTTACTACATATGAAACTGTATTGATTTAGAAATTTAGTACATTATTTTCCTTCATGAGACACCCCATACATGAAATAGGACGCGACACATATTTTGACGTCATTGAAGAATGACATCAAAGTTACGGAAACGGACATCTAGAGATATGAAAAATGAAAAGAAAAGAGGCAAATTTATTTAATACAGCTGGATGTTGTATTTAAAAAAAAACAATGGTTAAATCCATAATATATCTGTTATTCAGCTATCAGATAGGGTATATAATGTGACATTCCCAGCTTATGATATATATTCCCTTCAGCTGCACCTCAGGGAATATAGATCCTAAGCCGGGAATGTCACATTATATACCCTGTCTGATAGCTGAATAACGTATAATATTATATTTTAGAACTAGATTTCTTTTAATATTAGAAATTCAATATTTTTCGCTATTTTTTTTATTTTAACTTATCTTGCCAAGCCCACCAGGAAATATAATGTTTGAAATTCTCGCTCCTGAGTTATATTTCCCGGTGATGATTTCCAGTTTAAACCAATCTATTGTAGACAGACGACAAAGGTCAAAACGTTAGCAACCTAGATTACTTAAAATTTATTGCTGTTTGTCTCATTTAGTATGTCAACTTACACTTATTAATTTTTTCTATAGTTTTGATCAATTATTTTACTATTAAAATATGATATAACAAATATTCGATGTGACTGGTCAATATAGAAGAACATTTTCCCTCGGTACCTTGAATTGCATGGGTGTGTTATATTGCCCGACGCCAACGGCGGAGGGTAATATAACACATCCATGCAATTCAAGGTACCAAGGGAAAATGTTCTTGTATATTTACCACAATCACATGGAATATTTGTATGATATTTAGGGCAGCTTATACAAGAGTTCTAGAGAAAATATATTTACGGCAGCGAATCCAAGCTTTTATAAAAAAAAATAAAAAAACAAAAAAAAGGAACAGGGCTACACGTTTTGTCTCTAAAAGGGGTGCACAGACAAAAAATTATGACAAAAAATCGTGATAAATTAAAAAATAAATTCAGATAAGGGGAGGGGAAATCTGCCTATGATTTATATATATTGCAATTTAGGATAACGTATAGTATGTCACATGCTGGCAATATTTGTCCTTCTAGATAACAGGAAAAAAAATTCATTTGTGTTTCTTACAGAACGTTAATAGAATGACATAAATAACTTGTAAGAACAGTAGCTCCCTTCTTGTATGGACATCTGTGATGAAAATGTGGCCTTCTAAGAGGAGTGGTGTCCCTTGAGAGAAGCAATTTAGTACCATTTTGTTATCTCAGTGCATCTGAAATCATGTCGTACTGAAAAAAGGAGGTAGACTTTGGTGGGAGTGGCTTTATAAGAGAGAACTTTGAAACTAATTGCTCTTTCTGACCAATATTGTGAAACAATTACAGTCAAACCTGTATTAAGAGGTCACCTTTGGCACAAAGAAAAAGTGGCCTTTTAAGACAGGTGACCTCTTAAAAGAGGTTCAATTCATATGAAATTTTATATGACAGGACAAGAAAATGGTGACCTTTTAATACAGGTGACTGCTTAATAGAGGTGATCACATGGGCAGACTTGACTGTATAAAAATACTTTTGTTTGTTTTTTGGTCTGATGAGAGAGGTGACCTTTCGTGGGAGTTGCCTTATAAGAGGCAACTTCTGAAGCTTGTTTTTTCTGACCGATTTTGTATATATAACAATTTTAACACTGTACAATACCGATGTTCTTTTTTAAAGTACACATATCCTTTTCAAAATCTTAAAATTAATTAAGTTCCCAGAAATAAGAATGTCACTAAATGTGCTTCCATCTTGTATCCTTGAGTAAAATTGCATATTTTAACACTGTGTGGTTTCACTATTGCAGTTTTATTATTTCATCTGCCATTTTCAGTGACATATTACATTAGATTCAATATTTTTGAGTTCCAAAGAGATTTTACAAAATGCCAATACCTGTACCTTGTTTCTTGACAGATATAAAAAAATAAGAAAAGAGAAAAAAAAAGTATTTTACAGCAAATTTACTAGTAAGGGAAGATTTGTTTTAATATTTAGGTTTATGCCATTAACACTATTTTCAACAATATTTCAGTAATATCTTGGGAGTTAGTTTTATTGGTGGAGGAAACCAGAGTACCTGGAGAAAACCACTGACCTGCCTCAAGTCAATGACAAACTTGATCATATAATTTTGTATCAAGTACACCTCGCCATGAACGGGGTTCGAACTCACAACGTTAGGGTGATAAGCACTAATTGCATAGATAGTTGTAAATCCAACTACCATACGATCTTGACCACCACAGCACCAAGATTTGTTTTAAAGATTTGTAGATGATGTAGTATGATTTTAGGGTTACAATTTTGAGTATCGGGATATCTTTATTTTTTTTTATCTTTGTATAATGTTGAAATTAAGATCCTTTAGGAAATTCTTGTAGAACTGCAGTCATTGCAATTTTATCCATCTCTCCTTTCCTATCCAATGTTAAATTTTCAAACATTTAAACCAGTTTTTAGGATGTTTGTTTTTTGCAAGTGTATAACTATGAATCTTCTTCACAAGTTATACTTGCCTCACGTGCGGTAAATCATGGTTTTTGAGCCCCAGTCGGGTCAAATCAAGGACTATGAAATTGGCATTTGTTGCTTCTTGGCTAAGCATGCAGCATTGAGGAGAAAGAGCAAAGACTGGTTGGCTCAGAATTAGAATAATGTGTCAGAGTGGGATGTTGTTTCAGTGAGCTAGCACTTTAAAAATCCAACTAAGCGTGTTGTGTCGGTGTAATATAAAGCGGATCTTATCATCATCTCGTTAAAAATTAACTTGTTCTCACCACGATATAGCTGGAAAATTGCTGAGTTGGCATTAAACAACAATCACTCACTTATTTACAAGTTATAAAATAAGCTTTTATTGTAGTGATCTGAAAAATAAGATGGCAATCCATGGTTAAATTGTCAACAGATCTGATTGGCAATCTAATTAAAATTAGCTCTACGCACTTGCTCCCTATTTTCTATCGTTTTTTTTTTTGGGTCACCGCGTGTATAAAAAAAAAATGATAAAAATAGGGAGCAAGTGCGTAGAGCTAATTTTAATTAGATTGATCTGATTGGCTGAAGTAAAATTTGTTAGAAAAAAAAAATGTAATTGATAAATAGTGAGAATATGGTCTTGATGGAAGACACTTTTCTCTGAGCATGCTTAATATATTTTTATCATTATACAGACACCAATACATTGCAATATTTCTTACAGTACTATACTGGTACGTGTGAAATGAAAGTAAAATATATTTTTATACTGCCGATCGATCATTTATTATTACGGAAGCTAATGAAACACCATCATGTCTAGAGCTTACGAAAACATGTAACCAGAAATGCATCTCATGCTTAAGATGTGCAATAAATATGCAAACTTAATAGGCCCGAGTATTTACATGCATATTTAATGCCTCATCTTAAGTGTTATGGCATTACCATGGAGACTGTACTTATACCAATATGATAGAACACAAAGATTTGTTTGTTTTCTAAGCTTTATAACAAACTTTCTAATTGTTTTAGTATAAGATTTTTTATTGCTTTACAATTTTTGACATACAATATCTGTTTCTAAATTATTCATATTCATGTGTTATTTGAGTTTCTATCAGATGTTTAGTATGTTGGTTCATTGTACATCTATTTTTAGTTCTGTCTGGGATTTTAATACATTGGTACATGCATGGATTAATTTTTAAAAATAATTCTGTTAAATTTTAGTATGAGGTTACTAGCCTTGACCTTTGAAGCAAGATCAAATATTTGATATTTCATTGTACAACTTTTATATTCTGTATGTATAAGTATTAGGGCATGACAGAGTGTCACATATAAAAATAAGGTCAGTATAACCTTGACTTTTGACCACAAGGTCAATTACTGGAAATTGATCTTGCTGACATGTATTAATGTCAAGGTCAAATAATTTTTTTTTTTTTTTTTGTGTTTCTGAGGCCAAATTAAAGGGATTTTTTTTAAATTAATAGTTTGTATGCTACACTGAATTCAAAGGGAGTCAGGATTATTACCCAGCATTCATTATTATTTTTCACTGACAAAGTAGAATAATGAAAATTTCAAACAAGAAGATTTTGTATTCTGTTATCAGGGAAAAACATTCCTCATGTCCTGACTCTAGACATTGATGTTTACTGAAGCAACAAAAGTTTTCAGATTGAAGACAAGAAAATTGAAACAGAACTCGTTAAAATTTAAGTTTGCCAAAAATATGTCATTCAAATTTAAAAAAGACCTACGTCCTTTATTTAATTTATCAGATAAATAATAATAAAAAGATGAATGTGAGTTAAATAAAGTTAAACATTTGAGAGATTTATCTTCAAATTCGAGTAGTTGAAATGATTTTCGTCTGTAAAAATTTGAATTGGCCATTTTTTGCCCTTATAAAACTGTTTTAAAAAGTGATTGTTGTCATTAAATGGCTATTAACGCGTTCTCTGCAAATATTTTATTGGGTGGAAGATTTTTTACATATACAAAAAATCTTGTTATGTAATAAAAAGGGCCATCAGAATGTTGAAATGGTAATGATTTTTATAGAAAGTACTTTAAATAAAGATTTTTTTTGTGTTCAAAATCTGACAGAAGAAATAGAAAGAGAATAAATATCAATTCTTATCTTGACACAAATTTTGCTTGCTAACAATGTTAAGTCATTTATAGATTTGAAAAGAAGACATCTATATGCCCTTGGAGGGTATAAATGTCGGACGTGGGTAAGAATGATGTTATCGCACTCGTGGAATGGCATCAAGTTCTAAAGTTATTGTTTTCAATGTCAGCTACTACTTTACCAATCCAAGGTTACGGACTCTACAAAAAAAAAACTCTTGCCTATGTTCGTAATAGTCCTTCTCTTTGAAAACACCGAAACTTTAACTGAAATATTTTTGTTTATGTATGGTACTTGACAAAATTTGCGTTTTCTGTATTGATTCGAAATCCAGGACGGCAAAAACCATGGGCACCTTTTTCTTAGAAATTACAACATTGATTGAACTTAATCAGTACAAAAAAATCATTTGATAATATAGTGAAACCTGTCTAAACCGAACCCTCCATGGGACAAACTTTTGTGTTTGGAATAGACAGGTGTTCAGTTTATACAGGTTAAATAAATAATGTTTTCCTACATTTAGTCTTTATTTAAAGATTTGATTACACAGGATTTTATTTTTATTTTCAGGGTGCTGTTCAGACAGGTTTCACTGTAAACAGAAACAGGGATACAGGCTCAGTGTAAGTGATAAGTTTACCAATTGCTTGCCCAGGGTCGGTGGTTCTCTCTGGGTACTCCTGCTTCCTCCACCACTAAAACTGGTCGCCATGATGATATAGCTGAAATATTGCTGAAAGTGGCGTTAAAACACCAAAAAATCAATCAATCAATTGAACATTTATATTTTGACTTTTTTGTATTATTCACTTTAACTGGTATTTTACTTTGCATGAATTCCTTTTCAAAGCATACAATCTCCAATAGAAGCAACCAAGACAGTAGAACAAAGGCATTACAGTACTCTTATTTAGTTATCATTCTCCCAACAGAGGTTAAAATAAGCCATTCACTTCTAATGGCATCCTAAATGTCTACTTGGAGAAACTTGTCAACTTCATTAAGACGTGTCTGAAAGCTGTGGTATTTCTTGTCTGTGTTGTTAATTGATTTTGTTTTCTTATCTCTGAAAATTGCTGTTTACAAAGGGTTCTACCTAATTAAGACATTTATGTACCATTTCTTAGATTTCCAGCTTTTGCCTTTAAATGTCATTGCTATGGATACAATCCGGGTCATAAAGTTCAGCTTCATTACAAAGATGGACATTAATATAAACTTTCAATTAATCTAGATGAAGCTAGATGGTCAACAGGAAGTAGATGACAGGTGAATTACTAGACTGGTTTATCTGTCTGATATATTTTACTTCTCAGGAAAGGGATAGTTACAGTTAATAGGTAGCTGGCTCTATCTATTTTCTTGTCCTTGTTATCATTGTTCATTATTTTAATAGAGAGTTATTCTGTTTGATGAGAGGTGGCTTATTTCAATTTTCACATTTTTCCATCAAGAGTTATGGGCCTTTATTTACAAAACATGTCCACAATTCCTTTATCGGATGATAACCCAAGTTTGCTTTGACCGAATAATTTGAAATTTTTAGACATTGTTAGGAGCGCTGTTTTATCTACTTTGTAATAAATCACCTTGACCTCAATCTGGACATATGATGTAATGAGGAAGGCCCTTTCTAAATATAGTTAGGGGATCATATGGCAGTTAGATTTACAACTACATATGCAGTTAGTACCTATCACCCCTAAAATTGTGAATTTGAACCCCATTCATGGCAAGGTGTACTCAATACAACATTATGTGATAAAGTTTGTCAATGACTTGCGACAGGTCAGTAGGTTTTTTTCCGGGTCCTCTGGTTTCCTCCACCAATACAACTGACCGCCACAATATAGCTGAGATATTAGTGGCGTTAAACACCATAAACCTAACCCCCAAATTGACTACCACAATATATGACATATTGTTGAAAGTGGAATTGAACATTCATCATTCATATCATATATTTTTCTCCACATATCAGATTTTACCAAAAGAACAATGGTAAATTAGAATTCTTTCATTCCGTGCTCAACATTTTGTGAGGGGAAAAAAGCCACCTGAATTATTCATTGCACTGCAGATCTCATTAAGATAACGCTGAATTTTAATTTTCTAAACCACTGAAGCTGCATTTTAACAATATAACGATAAAACTATAAAATTTTAGCGTAAAACAAATAAATATATTTTCTCTCTAATGGTCGCACATTTAACAATTGATAATTGTGCAGGTAGCTTGTGAATAAGTGTTTCTTGAAACATGTATTAAATCTAAAAAAAATTAATGCCTGCACTTATCGATAATTACTGAAAATAATGGGAGTTATCATAATTGCCACGTTAAAAATACGAAATTGGTAAATACATCATAACTCGCTACTTCTACGAACAGTTAGTGCATGCCTGACAACTAATTTAAAATATCCAGTTATTAACAGATCAAACCGTTGTATGCTTTGGTTATGTCGTTGGAACAGCCCCAAAACAATATATATAAATTTGTTGGGTTATTATCGCCAATTAACTTCCTAAATTATCTGATACATATACCACTGTGTTAGCTGTAATTTATGAACACAAATTCTTGCTAATTTCATCATTTTGGGGGGGGGGGGGGGGGGGGTATTTTCGACAGTTTTTATTTTTCTATTTTTTTTTTGCTGTTGTTTTTTGTTTGTATTTTTTTGTTTTTGTTTTTGTTTTTTTTTATGATGATGACGATATTTTAATTATTTGTTTGATTCCAAAGGTTTGTCACCTTCAGAAGAACATCACTATTTTTCTACATTTTCTTTTTTCTTTACTGCTTCGTGTTGTCTGTTATAATATTCTATTTTTAGATCATAATAGAAAGTATTTGAAAGGCTTAAAGAATATCTATTCAATAGAAGGATTTGCTGAAAAGGTCAACCTAGAAAATAGCCTTGATAGGTTTTAATGACATCATGTTTACACATTCATATGACAACAGCACACAAAATCACAAGAAAATAGCCTTATTGATAGGTGTTAATGACATCATGTTTACACACTCGTATGACAACAACACACGAAATCACAAGAAAATAACCTTATTGATAGGTTTTAATGACATCATGTTTACACACTCGTAGAACACCAACTCACGAAATCACAATCCTGATAGACAAACAAATGCCCACGAAACATAAAATCTAACAGACAGTATAAACTTAAACAAAAATGCAGGAGTAAGACCAGTAATATTGGTCATATTGAGTATGATTTTTGTACAGTAATACTTCTCTTACAAGACCATCCCTGGACAATATAATTCCTTCCGTCAATATCGTTCTGTGTATGGTATCAATGGGACATGTAACATTATGAAACAGAAGAACTTCTTATCAGTAAGAAAGGATACTGATGTAAATGAACAGGAGTGAATATCCAACACCACACATAGACTCATATTAAAGGGAAGGAACTGTGCTTTCACTGCTGTTCTACATTTCACAATTACAGTAGGGATTTCAACTATGAGCATAACTCATACCCTAAAATAAGCGTGAAATGATCCCTAGCCTGCAGTTGAGTTGTACTCTTGACATCAGCTGATAAATACTACATCTGGACATCTTCCATGTGTTAATGTTATATGGTGTATTACCCAGATGCTGGGTTATCAACATGAAAACAAAATCTGGGTGAAGTAATCTTATAAATACAGTCATCATTATGCCCTACATCACATGACATGGCCACAAAAACAGACAAGAAACAATCACAAGACATGCCTACCCTGCTGGAACACCCGAGTTCATCCCGGTTTTTAGTGGGGTTCGTGTTGCTCGATCTTTAATTTTATGTGTAATGTTCTGTAGATCGTTGTTTGTCCTTTTTCTTTTGGTCATTGTGTTGTCTGTCCTTTGATTTACAGATTCTGATTACCCTTTGGTATCTTCAAACTACATGTATGTATATTTCCTAAGGTATTACAATTCAAAATGTATAAGCATATGTAGAGGACATCACTTTGGAGGGTTTAGTGACAATGTTGTTTTTAAGTGTTGACATCACTTTGGAGGGTTTAGTGACAATGTTGTTTTTAAGTGTTGACATCACTTTGGAGGGTTTAGTGACAATGTTGTTTTTAAGTGTTGACATCACTTTGGAGGGTTTAGTGACAATGTTGTTTTTAAGTGTTGACATCATTTTGGAGGGTTTAGTGACAATGTTGTTTTTAAGTGTTGACATCACTTTGGAGGGTTTAGTGACAATGTTGTCTTTAAGTGTTGACATCACTTTGGAGGGTTTAGTGACAATGTTGTTTTTAAGTGTTGACATCACTTTGGAGGGTTTAGTGACAATGTTGTTTTTAAGTGTTGACATCACTTTGGAGGGTTTAGTGACAATGTTGTCTTTAAGTGTTGACATCACTTTGGAGGGTTTAGTGACAATGTTGTTTTTAAGTGTTGACATCACTTTGGAGGGTTTAGTGACAATGTTGTTTTTAAGTGTTGACATCACTTTGGAGGGTTTAGTGACAATGTTGTCTTTAAGTGTTGACATCACTTTGGAGGGTTTAGTGACAATGTTGTTTTTAAGTGTTGGTACATTCAGGATTTATATTTCCTGTAACATACATTTGTATGGCCTGTGGTGGGTAACTGGAAGTGGGAGGGGGTCTTACATAAATTAACAGATTAGTCAAACAAAAAAGATAAAAATGGTCCATAACTCTATAGCACTTTATAGGTGTGAAACCTATAATTAATTTCTTTAAAGTTTTCTACTAAATTTGTGTTTTTTCGAGTCTACCTGGCCATTTTATCTTTTTACCTTTTGAAGACCATACATTTTCTGAAACGTCCATGATTCCTCTACGTTCTGTCAAAATATCAGGCCATGTTTAAAGTCTTGCAGTGAAATGCCAGGCTATGGAAAATACCTACTCTAAAAATAGCTCTGTCATCCCCCAGAAATTCCCTATTTATAGGTCATGCATCAAATCCTCCATATCCATATTAAAATACAACTAAATCAATCAAATTTGGGCTCAAAATAATCCTTATACATTTAACTTCAATTATCAATTTAATTATTCCATTCCATTCAGTATTTGTCACAATACAACAAAGTGAAAGGAACTTTTTCCTTTAAAAGGGACTACTTTTGTATATGTTTTTAGCTCTGATTGGTTGAATTACTGGTTTGACACCTAAAGAGCAACAAAACTTGCTTCTCCAACCCTTTATTGGCCTTATTTCTATTCCTTAGGCAATATCAACCACAAAGAACCTCATAAGGTATGTGGCTGTCTAATATTTGCAAGTATAAGTGTTCAAATGCAAAGGTACCTCCTTGAAGATTTTTAATGAAAACATCTCCATTTACAGCTGTTGAGTTCAGACTGTGATTGATTGATTGATTGGTTGGTGTTTAACGTCCAGCAAGCAATTTTTCAGCTATATTCAGGACCAGAACATTTAAAAATTTAAACGCCACGGGACTCGAAACAAGGAAAGATGATGGGTAGGGACGGATAATTTTGCCAGTGCAACAGGTCTCTTATGGACCACTCATCATGAGCATAATGCTCATAATGAGCTGTTACACTGGGTTCTTTAACGTGCGGAGAGGGTGGCAATCTCTCAACACGGGACCTCAGTTTTATTTACGTCTCATCCGCAGGACGGGTTGGTTGTGAATGTCTACATCCCGCACAACCGACGGACGCCCCTTCAAGCCGAAGAAGCTCTCGGTCCCATTTCTATACCCTGGGGTTCCCACGGGGTTGACCCCTTTTAGAGGACTAGGGCGGAGAAACCTGGTGCCTATTCTACCCCCGGCACACCCTCTATGTGTAATATACCAAAACTTACCTATTCTCTTATATATTACAGTTATTAAGCTAATTTCTAACATAATAAGCAATTTCTACACATATATATGCCTCAGTTGTATATTTAATAGCTAAATACTTTGAAATGTTTACATTTAGCCCCCCCTTTTTTTGTCCCATAAAATCAGTTCACATCATTCTTAATTTTGTTAATTCATGCTTTAACCCCATAAATTATGTAGTTTAAGGCATAAAATAAGTTTTTGTATATAGATCTACAGTTGAAATTCCTTCTAATTCCATCAAATATGCAAAAATATGATTTATTGATATTCAAGTTTTGGAATTTCTTATGGTACAAAACTATAATTACAAAACTATAATTTCCCCCAAAATTCAATAAATATATGCTTCCACATCATTTTTTCCCACTGTTTAAGTAAGCTGGATGTTCAAATGTACTGTTACAGCCAAATAATACTCTAAAACATGAAATCCAAATTGACAATTTGAAAAATTTACAGAAAATGCTAAGCAGTGAAAATAATTTTTCTGGGATCACTTAAATTATCAGGTTTTTACTACATAATTTTCAATTAAAACTGCTCTCTATAGCCTTATATTATTTTATGAGTACATTGTACATGTATTCTAACTGAAACTATCAAAATTTACCAGGAAAAAATTGTAGGATTGAAAAAAATCCAATCATGATATCGCCATATTCTATATTTAAAGTCAACAAACTGGTGCATGATGAAATTTTTAAAATTCTTAATATCAACCATATTTTCAATATTATATGCCCTTCTACTGCAAAAACACATTCAATAACATATTCCCAATAATTATAAAGTCATAAATAACAATAAAATGAGTTGCAATACCCTCTGTCCATGTATATCCAGTGTTTGGGAGCAATATTCCAAAATATTACATAACATGCATTTTGACCATGTAATCTGACACCACAATGCATTTTGTAACATTTTTGTATGAAAAATGTCACTGTGTCTGTTGTGACATTATTAGGCTAATTTGAACATGATAGCAACAAAAGTTCAATTTGATGTTTTTTAACTTAAGGTGTGAAATCTATAATTAATTTCTTTGAAGTTTTCTACTAAATTTGTGTTTTTTCGAGCCTACCTGGCCATTTTATCTTAAGTTTAACCTTTCGAAGACCATACATTTTCTGAAACGTCCATGATTCCTCTACGTTGTCAAAATATCAGGCCATGTTTAAAGTCTTGCAGTGAAATGCCAGGCTATGGAAAATACCTACTCTAAAAATAGCTCTGTCATTCCCTAGAAATTCCCTATTTATAGGTCATGCATCAAATCCTCCATATCCATATTAAAATACAACTAAATCAATCAAATTTGGGCTCAAAATAATCCTTATACATTTAACTTCAATTATCAATTTAATTATTCCATTCCATTCAGTATTTATCACAATACAACAAAGTGAAAGGAACTAGCTCTGATTGGTTGAATTACTGGTTTGACACCTATAGTAGAGAGATAAGAGAAATTATTGGCTGAGTGTTATATATTTAAGATCCAATTTCATAACTTTGCAATGTAAATTTTGAATTAAAAAAAAAGAACATTTCAAAATAAAAAAAAATCATTTTTACAGAAAAGAGGTAAACTCATATGAACTATTGGGTAATTCAACTGACAGAGTATTTATTCTTTTTGATCTGTCTCTCTAAAATATTTTCCCCATGTTCCACTGAACATAATATAACACATCTTCTTCTCTGCCTCCCTGCCAACACTAGATGTGTTTTACAACATATACACATCAAGGTTGGATACACCAGGTAATTCCGGATACAGTGACCCAGTAGAATATAAAGCAGTGTAGAATAATACAACATAAGTATAAAAAATACAAAGTCAGGTTTGGGATAACTAACCACAGTTTATTTCAAAGCATAATTCAAAATTGAAATAATACAAGAATAAGCATGAAAAACAAGTTTTTTTCTACAAATGAATAAAAGATAAACTGATTCTCCAAACAAAAATGTCCAAACTGGAAAACATATATGATAGTAAAAACACACTCTTCATAAACTAATAGTTGTTCTTTCCTCTCTACTGTAAAGTGCTATAGAGTTATGGACCATGTTTGTCTTTGTTTGTTTGCTGAACACTTGGGGGAAAAGTCAAATTTCTCATTACTAAGCAATGAAATGCAATGAAATTGTTCTTTTTAATATTTTTAGTAAGAGGATAGGACCTAAACCTGTTGTAGAATATGCCAAGTTATGGCATTTGTGCAACTTGTACTTAACTGGGATTGTTGCACTTTTGGAATTTGGTTTTTGTTGAATTTCGTTCATTCTATCAGAGGAATACAAGAATATATGTTCCAATTTAATCAGTTTCGATCAACATATGAAAAATGATCTGATTCCAAAAATAATACTTTTCAATATTTTTGTTATTAAAGAATACAAATTGCTTCAGTTTTCCCTGACTGCATTAGAAAAATAAATATGAGACCATTTGACAGATGTATCATATGCATTGTGTTGTTAGTGCAACAATATGAAGAGGAAAGGAGAGAAACAACAAATGCACTTTTTATTGCCCTATAAATAGATAATGGCTGAAAAATCTTAGTTCTGGGTAAATTAATGCCAAGTTTTATGAGGGATTTTAATCAAAATAACATTAGAAGATGCAGAAATTAATGTTTGAATACTGTAGTAATGGATGAATACCATTGTGAGGCTCTACAGGATACAACATTAAATCATTTTAAAAGCTGGTCTGGATCAACATTTATGTGATAAAGTTTGTCATTGACTTGTGGCAGGTCTGTGGTTTTCTCCGGTACTCTGGTTTCCTCCACCAATAAAACTGACCGCCACTGTATAACTGAAATATTGTTGAAAATGGCGTTAAACACCATATTCCTAACCCTAGATCTTAAATTCCTAGTTAACTTTTTTTTTAGCAGGGAAAATACAAATTAACTTTTTCAACTAATCCTCCTGTATTTTCATTGGTTAAGATACTAGGTAGTTATAGACCACTGTTCCACCATCTTTATTAGAAATAATCTTCCTGTATTTTCATTGGTTAAGATACTAGGTAGTTATATACCATATAGACCACTGTTCCACCATTTATATTAGAAATAATCTTCCTGTATTTTCATTGGTTAAGATACTAGGTAGTTATATACCATATAGACCACTGTTCCACCATTTATATTAGAAATAATCTTCCTGTATTTTCATTGGTTAAGATACTAGGTAGTTATATACCATATAGACCACTGTTCCACCATCTTTATTCGAAATAATCTTCCTGTATTTTCATTGGTTAAGATACTAGGTAGTTATATACCATATAGACCACTGTTCCACCATCTTTATTCGAAATCATCTTCCTGTATTTTCATTGGTTAAGATACTAGGTAGTTATATACCATATAGACCACTGTTCCACCATTTATATTAGAAATAATCTTCCTGTATTTTCATTGGTTAAGATACTAGGTGGCTATATACCATATAGAACACTGTTTCACAATCTTCATTAGAAATAATCTTCCTGTATTTTCATTGGTTAAGATACTAGGTACATGTAGTTATAGACCACTGTTCCACCATCTTTATTAGAAATAATCTTCCTGTATTTTCATTGGTTAAGATACTAGGTAGTTATATATCATATAGACCACTGTTCCACCATTTATATTAGAAATAATCTTCCTGTATTTTCATTGGTTAAGATACTAGGTAGTTATATATCATATAGAACACTGTTCCACCATTTATTATAGAAATAATCTTCCTGTATTTTCATTTGTTAAGATATTAGGTAGTTATATACCATATAGAACACTGTTCCACCATTTATATTAGAAATAATCTTCCTGTATTTTCATTGGTTAAGATACTAGGTAGTTATATATCATATAGACCACTGTTCCACCATTTATATTAGAAATAATCTTCCTGTATTTTCATTGGTTAAGATACTAGGTAGTTATATATCATATAGACCACTGTTCCACCATTTATATTAGAAATAATCTTCCTGTATTTTCATTGGTTAAGATACTTGTTAGTTATATACCATATAGACCACTGTTCCACCATCTTTATTAGAAATAATCTTCCTGTATTTTCATTGGTTAAGATACTAGGTAGTTATATATCATATAGACCACTGTTCCACCATTTATATTAGAAATAATCTTCCTGTATTTTCATTGGTTAAGATACTTGTTAGTTATATACCATATAGACCACTGTTCCACCATCTTTATTAGAAATAATCTTCCTGTATTTTCATTGGTTAAGATACTAGGTAGTTATATATCATATAGACCACTGTTCCACCATTTATATTAGAAATAATCTTCCTGTATTTTCATTGGTTAAGATACTAGGTAGTTATATACCATATAGACCACTGTTCCACCATTTATATTAGAAATAATCTTCCTGTATTTTCATTGGTTAAGATACTAGGTAGTTATATACCATATAGACCACTGTCCCACCATTTATATTA
The DNA here is from genome assembly GCA_963383655.1 of Bathymodiolus septemdierum. NCBI lineage: Eukaryota > Metazoa > Mollusca > Bivalvia > Mytilida > Modiolidae > Bathymodiolus > Bathymodiolus septemdierum. The sequence continues at coordinate 36,483,490 of OY726528.1, forward strand.
GAAATAATCTTCCTGTATTTTCATTGGTTATGATACTAGGTAGTTATATATCATGTAGAACACTGTTCCACCATTTATATTAGAAATAATCTTCCTGTATTTTCATTGGTTAAGAAACTAGGTAGTTATATACCATATAGAACACTGTTCCACAATTTATATTAGAAATAATCTTCCTGTATTTTCATTGGTTAAGATACTAGTTAGTTATATACCATATAGAACACTGTTCCACCATTTATATTGAAATTTATCTCACCCCTACAGAAGTCCTCTTATAAGGCCACCCCTTCTGTAATGAAATAGTGGTTTTACAAGAGGGGTGACCTCTCTTGAGGGGAGGGGGGGGAGTGGAGACAAATAATTAAGAAGTATTTTACTATCTCAGTACATTTGAAATCTGGCCTGATAAGAGGAGTGGACTTTGGTGGGAGGGGCCTTATATGAGAGTGGTCTCTTTTTGGGGGGACAATTTAGTAGTATTTTATTCTCTCTGTGCATCTGAAATATTTTTATCATGTTCATTATAGCCCAGCATTTACAAGAAATAAAATACCATCAAATCATGAAGATGTCCACATGAAGAGTTAACGGTGGAATGATATTTAATGTATGAGTAATAGAGGGGACTACTTAACGGTGGAATGATATTTAATGTATGAGTAATAGAGGGGACTACTTAACGGTGGAATGATATTTAATGTATGAGTAATAGAGGGGACTACTTAACGGTGGAATGATATTTAATGTATGAGTAATAGAGGGGACTACTTAACGGTGGAATGATATTTAATGTATGAGTAATAGAGGGGACTACTTAACGGTGGAATGATATTTAATGTATGAGTAATAGAGGGGACTACTTAACGGTGGAATGATATTTAATGTATGAGTAATAGAGGGGACTACTTAATGGTGGAATGATATTTAATGTATGAGTAATAGAGGGGACTACTTAACGTTGGAATGATATTTAATGTATGAGTAATAGAGGGGACTACTTAATGGTGGAATGATATTTAATGTATGAGTAATAGAGGGGACTACTTAACGGTGGAATGATATTTAATGTATGAGTAATAGAGGGGACTACTTTACGTTGGAATGATATTTAATGTATGAGTAATAGAGGGGACTACTTAATGGTGGAATGATATTTAATGTATGAGTAATAGAGGGGACTACTTAACGGTGGAATGATATTTAATGTATGAGTAATAGAGGGGACTACTTAACGTTGGAATGATATTTAATGTATGAGTAATAGAGGGGACTACTTAACGGTGGAATGATATTTAATGTATGAGTAATAGAGGGGACTACTGTACCTGTATTGATATACTAGTAAGAAATAAAACATACATATGGCTATGTAAAAATCCTAAAATTTAGAATTTTGAAATGTAAAATCTAGATTCCCCATCAAATGTTAATAAGATAATAAGCACTCCAGCAAAATAGATTTTGGATTGCTGCATCCCAAATGGGCTCAATCCTTAGTTTTTATTAAATAGATGAAACTATCCTGACATCCGGAAAAGGGTCCTTTTGTTCATCAAGTACATGTACCAGTATTGCCTTTGAAGATATGGTCTCAACTAGTAAATAAATAGATTGTTTGATGTTATTACCAAGGGGCCATCGTGATCATGATCGTATGGTAGTTGGATCTGCAGCTACCTGTGCAATTAGTGCCTATCACCATTACCGTTGAGAGTTCGAATCCCGTCCAGGTGAGGTGCACTCGATACAACATTATGTGATAAAGTTTGTCAGTGACTTGCACCAGGTCAGCGGTTTCCTCCACCAATAAAACTGACTGCCACGATATAACTGAAATATTGTTGAAAGTTGTGTTAAACACTCTAACCCCCTGTTATTACCAAATATTTTAATATGACCACCTATTCGCTTTGCACTATGCTTCTTAGAATACTCAATAAACCATGACCAACACAAATTTAAATGGTGACATGACGTCAGATTTTTTTTAGTACACTTTCCTATTAGAATTGAAATGAATTATGTCATCCCATGATGTATTTTTGATATTGCTATTGATAGAATTTATATTTCCGTAAATTGAATACCTCACTCTGTTGCACTCTACTGGCAGCAACATATTCAAGAAAATATGACATGCCAATGGTAAAATCTCCAATAAACCACAGGCTTTTAGAAATTATTTCTTAAATTAGAAAAATTAGAAGAAAAAGATCCTTTGTTTATGAGTTGCCATCTGAGCATCAAATATTTCTTGTAATGTTGCTATAATATTCCATACTTTGTTGTCGAAAAAATTCAATAAAATTCGTAAATGAATGATTTATGATATAAAATATCAAATTTAAATTTTAAGAATTTCCAATATTATTTTTGTTTTTATGATAAATATAAAATATTCATATCTATAAAATATATACATTTCCATGACATTTGTTATATTCACGATGTTATTGTTTCTGGAAAATTAAAATTGCTACAGGGGGCAGTTATAATTGTTTCATCTAATTTTTCTGATGCTAAGCATCAAATATATTGACGTTATTCTTGCTTATTATACCTTGCAGCACTTTTTCAGCAATATCGTGACTGCCGAGCTTATAATAAGTGAAAAGCACTGACAGAGTTTTAGAAAAATGACATCCTTTGGTAGGCGTCTGGAAATCCTAAAACATGAGGTGGGTAACAAAAGTGAAAACCCTTGTCAGTGGTGTTATATATATATATAGGCTTGTGGTTAGAAGTCGACACCTTTAACCATTTCAGCCATCCATGTCCTCGTTTTGGTGTTAGTCACAAGAATGTTTGGTTGACTCCTATAATCTGTTAACTTTTCACATTTTAATCTTCTCCTCTGAAACCCCATAGCCAAAAGAACTGAAACTTGGTAGGAAGTATCTATGGAAGGTTTTCTATTAAGAGTGCACATTTTGTCCCGATCTGTAAACAAACATGGCCACCAAAGGCAATTCTTGTTTCTGATTGGCCGATTTCTAAAAAGTCTTCTCCTCTGCAACTGCATGGCCAAATGAACTGAAACTTGGTAGGAAGCATCTATGGAAGGTTGTCTATCAAGAGTGCTCATTATTTCCCGATCCATTAGCAAGCATGGCCGCCACAGGCAATTCTTATTTTTGATTGGTTGATTTCTAAAAAATCTTTTCCTCTTGAATCACTTGGCCAAATGAACCGTAACTTGGTAGGAAACATCTATGAAAGGTCCTCTATAAAGATTGCCCATTTCACCCAATTCGTTAACAGACTTAGCCACCACAGGCAACTCTTGTTTCTGATTGGTCGATTTCTAAAAAAATCTTCTCCTCTGAAACCAAAACGCCAAATGAGCATAAATTTGGTAGGAAGCACCTATGGAAGATTCTGTATAAATTTTCCTCGAAACAGACTGAAAAGTGAGCGACACAGGCTCACCCCACTGAACCTCTAGTCTTGTCATGTCATAGAACATTTCATATGAATTGAACCTCTTTTAATAGGTGACCTCTTAATACAGGTTAGACTGTGTAAGATAAAATGTCTCATATACTCATATATAGCTATCAGGTAGAATTTGTTTCTTGTAGACCAATTAGGCCAACGATGAGAAAATCATAATTGATACTTCTTATAAACTTATCAATAATATCAATTAGACTATCGTAATTATCTAAAGAAATTGATGATCTTCATCAACGCTTATTATATCGGCATGTCTTTTCCCCCCAGACATAGAACACAGTAATCTTTTTAATAAAGGACTAAGTGCAGTAAGGTTCTTATTATCAGCCCATAGAATGAAGTTGAAAAAAATATCACAACTAATATTAGATATATTACGCTTGATTTTTAGTAGTATTGGGGTGAGGGTCGGGGGGAGGGGGGTCAACATATGCCAATATGGAGTAGTATGTAGTGACATAAAACCTCATTTTTTTAATATCAACGACATAAGGTCACTTAGATATGACCCATAATAATGGAGTTCTTCAGATCTCCCACACTGTGGCATATCAATGACGGGGAGCAAGTGAGAGGTGTGGTTTTATTCAGGTTGTTGCTTGATCTTTAGTTTTATTTGTAATGTTTTATAGATCGTTGTTTGTCCTTTTTCTTTTGACCATTGTGTTGTCTGTCCTTCTTCGAATTAGGTATTCTGATTACCTCTTTGGTATCTTCAAGCTCGTCTTGCTAGAACCCAGCCCAGTCTGATTTAAAACAGCTCTTATAATATGCTACGCTCGCCCTAAAATATTGCAGAACTCGATTAGAGGTCTTGCCCCGATGGACTATTGACCAGCCAACGAAAACACTACTGGTAAAATCTTAACAGCACTTTTGTCAACTTATTATTATCGCATTGCAAACATAGAGCTCTCTGATTGGTTGATTGTTTCATGAATATTCATATATGAAAGTTCATCTGGATATGACCTCTAATCATGTACTATTAGATGTTAAGGGGGACGTAGCGTATAATAACAGCTGATTTTTATCAGATTAGATCCCAGCCTCAGCGTAACCTTTTTAGATATGCATAGGGCATTATAAATGTTTTTTTATTTTTTATTTTTTCTCACAACAGACTTATTGATTAATTGACTGTTTTTGTAACACAGATGTGTCGTCTCCAAGTAAAATCATACAGAATGTTATAATTGGCCTCGTAAGTTTAGACAGGCTTTAGGTCTTAATGCTGTATTTATTTTAGGAAAAGGAGAATTAATAGAATCAATAAAATAGCAAATATACTGCTTTGAATGTTCATTTGTGTTTCCTGTGAGAAAATAGACAAATTGCACATGGCATTATCTGCGTATTTTGTGCAACGCAGAAATAGCAGTTGTAAATTTAAATGTTTGGCTTGCGGACAAGTACATTGTATTTGTTTTCAGCATCTTTTTGTGTAAAAACTGGGTATAATTTTCCCATTGGATCAATACTTCCTTTGGTTAGGATGTTTTCAGAAGATTGTAATTCTATGCTGCATGCTCTGCATTATTCATTGCAAATAATTTGTGTCCATCAATAAAAACTGATGCTGTCAAATTTGTCATTCAATTTGTTCAGTTAAATGTGTAACTTATAGCATTCTGATGACAGGGGACACAATTTGTAACATGAGTGGGTTATGTCCCTTCACCAAGCAATTTAATTATTACTTACTGATAAAGGGAGATAAATTATGCTGACAGGGGACACAATTTGCAACATGAGTGGGTTATCTCCCTTCACAAGGCAATTTAATTATTACTTAATGATAAAGCCCCCCTTATGGAGATAAAAAAAAAAGGCAATTCTCAAAGGGAGATAATATACTTTTAAGATATGGTTAGAATGTTAAATTTATGTTCCTATGACAACAGGGAATATAGATTCTAAGCCGGGAATGTCACATTATATACCCTGTCTGATAGCTGAGTAACATATAATATATATCAATATTTTAGTACAGTAGTTCCCCTCTTATAAGGCCACACCCACCAAAGACCACCCTTCTTATCAGGCCAAATTTCAGATAGAAAAAAAACCTAAATTAATTTGATATAATTCTTTATTTATTTAATGAGGATTGCCGACAGCCAGTGGTTACGAGCAGTTTTCCTTGACAACTGAATTATCCCCCTCAAGAGAGACCACCCCTCATATAAGACCACTTTTTCATGGTAGCCTTATAATAGCAGGATTACTGTAACATGGAAATACCCATTCACAACAATTTCCAAACCATTTATAGAAAAAATGCATACAGTATGTGATTATAAAACTTTTGCCATCATTGATTAACCAACATGGATTTTATTTCTATTGAATCACTAAAATCGTAACATGAACAGTTGACGCTAGCAAAAATCGTAACATGCACTGTTGACGCTAGCAAAAATCTTTCTCTAAGACACAAGGTTTTAACAGGCTTACTTTTGGTCCTAGTAAAGTTTATCCCTAATTTACTAGTAATACCTTCAAATGTCATTTTTTATGCAGTTGCTCTTTACAATTTGAATACAGAAATAGACCTTGATGCAAATGTTGATCTCTAGGGTAATATTTTTATGATTTTTCATGAGAATCTGATGTTTATATATGTGACAGCTCCCATTATAAATTCATGACATTTTTAACTTTTCAATCTTGACCAGAATTGGTAAAAGCATGAAAGGAATTATTTCCTAAAAAAATAAAGGTCATATAGATATGTGAAAAGAATTACAGTTAAATCTGTATTAAGAGGTCACCTTTGGGACAAAGAAAAAGTGGCCTTTTAAGACAGGTGGCCTATTAAAAGAGGTTCAATTTATATGAAATTTTCTATGACAGGACAAGAAAAAGGTGACCCTTTAATACAGGTGACTGCTTAATAGAGGTGACTGCATTGACAAGTTTGACTGTATTTCCTTAAAAACAAAGTCATACAAATGTTTGTGTCTCTGGAAGGAATTATTTCCTAAAAAAGAGTCATACAGATGCTTGTATCTGTCAGTATATTTAGATATCTTATAAAACATATCAGTGATCAATAATGCTTTATTTGAAATGATTGGTATTGATTTGCGTAGCCTTATTTGATGTCTGCTAAAGGTGCCAGTTCTGGCTAATGAAATTCCTATAGATTGTCAACTGACAGCTCGGTACACTGCTTCCTGTTTTACGAATACCTAAAGCGGTAAGTATTCACCCACGGCAAATATTGTGATACTCTGTAAACAAGGCATGCTTTCTGTCTGATTTGATTCACCTTTTGTTTGAATTGATTTTCTTCTCGTGTTAATAGATTTTTGTTTTGTAAATGAACGAACGTTACGAACGTGGTGTAAAGTAAAGATTTTAAAAAGTCAGGGGTTGACCCTTTTTTTAACAAGGCTGTCTTTTGATGTTGTACTCGAAAAGACAATTTTCGTGACAAAGTAAGGTAATGTGGTGGAAAAAGATCTCCGAGATCATTTTCTAAGATGTGATATTAAATCTTGAAGTTTGTTTTCCAGACAATTTTCGTGACAAAATAAGGTTATATGGGGGGAAAGGGTCACCAAGGTCATTTCCTAAGATGCGATATTAAATCTTGAAATTTTGTTTTTCAAGTTGATCTATCGACCCTCTACATGAATGAAGTTGTTAGAGGAGATACTATTGATTGTTTCAAAGGTTGCATAATGCATTGTAATGGTTTTGCAATATTGAAGATTTTTACAACTTAATCTTTTGAAGTTCTTGAGGAATTTTCTTTAATACTAGTGTTGTTATTCATGTAATTTTATTGATTAATTTGAAAAATGTTACATTTAAATTTCGTTTTAATAAATTTGATCAATTATAATAAAAAAAAAAAATTCAAAAGTGACATAATTTATTTTTAAAGAATTTACAAAGTAAGGTAAATACTTACTTTTTATTGATAATTTTGACATTTTTCCTGTGATCTTACCAAGTGATATTGTCAACAAACTGAGTCTGATTTTGAAATTTATCTGTCTGTATGACTCAAAAAAAATTATGACCTTACCAATGGGACTCACCTCTATACTAATGATAATGTCTGTTTTGACCTTCAAAACTGGTGTTATTCTATTACAAGATTTTATTGTTTGGAACAAAGAGAGGTTACTAGTGTTTTCCACCAATGAAAAAGACCAACAGTATAAGACTGAGTGACATTTATTATGCAGAAAACAAACGTTGTTTGAAATAGTTGAATAGTATTATATGATTCACAGTTGACTAAGCAGTCAGATTGGCTTGGAATATTGGATATATACCGTAATTCATGATTTAACCATTCCTATATGTAAACCGCGTTATATGATGTAATGGTTAGTGTGTTCGCCTGGAGTGTGGTAGATCATAGATTCGAACTTCGGTCGTCAGTTGTGTGAAGGTTAGTGCGTTCACCTTGAGTGTGGTAGGATGTAGGTTCGAGTCCCGGTTGGGTCAAATCAAAGACTAAAATTGTTGTTTCAGTGAACTAGCACTATAAAAATCCAACTAAGTATGTTGATCTATTACAATGAAGTGGATATCATCAGCATCTCATTGAAGTAGAACTTATTCTCGTCATGATATAACTAAAAAATTGCCCACTTTAGTTGGTGCTAAATAACAACCACTCACTCACTATGTATATGTGATGGTTGCATGGTGTGATAACTATATTTTTAAATTCTTCTGGAATACGGGAGCTTTGAGTTTCATGTTTTACATGGAATATCTTTGTAATTGCATACTATTTCTCTCTCAGTTCAGCTGACTGAATTCAGATATTGTTAAGAAACAATAATTTGACTTGTACTTTTAACAGATTTTAAACATAAAAAAATTATTTTTCCCCAATTGTTTTTAGATTCACTTATATAATATATTTGTATCATTCTTTAAGTTTATAAAAATATTAATTTTTTTTTTATTACCGGTAGTTTTCCAATTTAGAACAGGGGAGATCATTTAAAAAAAATCAAAAACTAGACTGAGCTTTTGCAATTTCTCATTTATAATAATAGATTGATACTGCTAACTAGTCGTGAATTAGTGGATAATTTTGATAAGAATGATATTAATAATAAAAACCATTCTGTTTTGAGGGAAAAAAAAGTTTTTCTTCCTGAAATTTTTGGTTGCAATTAAAAATGAATCGGAGAAAATGACTTGTTAATTAGACCAATTTATACAACATTCACTCAAAATCTTGTCTGCAAGTTGTAAAGAGAGACGTGGAAATATTTTTATTTGGGTTTCTCGGCCTCATTCATCATTAGTTTTAAAGAGTCTGTCATCTTTTGACATTCTTTGATTGGAGCAGTCTCCAGGAAGGGGAGACCAATATTTTTCTTTGTTATTCTAAGGCTCATCCTTCATTCTTGCTGAATCACAGTTTTTTTCAATTAAGACATGTTATTTTTGTAGTAAATAAGTAGGGTTTGTATTACACAGGGTTTTAAAAAGAGCTGTCAGTTATACTTGACCAAAGTTTTTAACAAGATATATACCATTTTAAATTTTACTGTCAGGATGATGGATAGGGTCGTATTTTTTTCCTTTTATTTAAAAAACGAGCCTACTTTCAAAATATGTAGTTGTACTCTTTGTAATAACAGTACATGTCATCTTCATAAAAATCAACCTGTAAAGAAACTGGTGATTAAAGTGTCCCTAGCTGCCATTTGGCTTGATGCCTCATTTGCATAAGTGTGATTTGGGATGTCCCACGTCAATATTACGATTTTGAAATGAAAAGATGGCATGACATGATGGAACAAGAGAACAAAGACTTCTTTCAGATCCATTTGAGGTATTACGTTTTTATTTTTGAAATGGCTGGACTTGGACTTTAACCTCATAAGGATCCTATGAAAAAAACATTACATTTATAATCACAAATAAAATGACTGTTGATAATAAAATAACTATTAGTGGTAATTGTTTGATGAGAATAATCCAGATTTCAGATGAACTGAGATAGTAATATACTAGTAAATTGTCCCCCTCAAGAAAGGCCACCCCTCTTATAAGGACACTTATTGGAAAAAGGGTGACCTTATAAGAGAGAGACTATTGTATACATGTTTGATTTAGACAGGTAACTCACTGAATAGCAATTTAACCTCTTCCCAATAAACCCTTATACTAAACAGGTAACTCACTGAATAGCAATTTGACCTCTTCCCAATAAACGGTTTAACCCTTATACTAAACAGGTAACTCACTGAATAGCAATTTGACCTCTTCCCAATAAACGGTTTAACCCTTATACTAAACAGATAACTCACTGAATAGCAATTTGACCTCTTCCTTATAAAGACTTATACTAGACAGATAACTCACTGAATAGCAATTTGACCTCTTCTCCATAAACACTTACACTAGACAGGTAACTCACTGAATAGCAATTCGACCCCTTCCCCATAAACCATTATACTAGACAGGTAACTCACTGAATAGCAATTTGACCCCTTCCCCATAAACCGTTATACTAGACAGATAACTCACTGAATAGCAATTCGACCCCTTCCCCATAAACCGTTATACTAGACAGATAACTCACTGAATAGCAATTTGACCCCTTCTCCATAAACACTTACACTAAACAGGTAACTCACTGAATAGCAATTCGACCCCTTCCCCATAAACCCTTATACTAGACAGGTAACTCACTGAATAGCAATTTGATCCCTTTCCCAAGAACACTTACACTAGACAGGTAACTCACTGAATAGCAATTTGACCTCTTCCACATAAACACTTATACTAGACAGGTAACTCACTGAATAGCAATCTGATCCCTTTCCCATAAACACTTATACTAGACAGGTAACTCACTGAATAGCAATTTGATCCCTTTCCCATAAGCACTTATACTAGACAGGTAACTCACTGAATAGCAATTTGACCCCTTTTCCATAAACACTTATACTAGACAGGTAGCTCACTGAATAGCAATTTGATCCCTTTCCCATAAACACTTATACTAGACAGGTAACTCACTGAATAGCAATTTGATCCCTTTCCCATAAACACTTATACTAGACAGGTAACTCACTGAATGGCAATTTGACCCCTTTCCCATAAGCACTTATACTAGACAGGTAACTCACTGAATAGCAATTTGACCCCTTTCCCATAAATATTTATACTAGACAGGTAACTCACTGAATAGCAATTTGACCTTTTCCCTATCAACACTTGCACTAGACAGGTAACTCACTGAATAGCAATTTGACCCCTTCTCCATAAACACTTACACTAGACAGGTAACTCACTGAATAGCAATTTGACCTCTTCCACATAAACACTTATACTAGACAGGTAACTCACTGAATAGCAATTTGACCCCTTTCCCATAAACACTTATACTAGACAGGTAACTCACTGAATGGCAATTTGACCCCTTTCCCATAAGCACTTATACTAAACAGGTAACTCACTGAATAGCAATTTGACCCCTTCTCCATAAACACTTACACTAGACGGGTAACTCACTGAATAGCAATTTGACCCGTTCTCCATAAACACTTATACTAGACAGGTAGCTCACTGAATGGCAATTTTACCCCTTTCCCATAAGCACTTATACTAGACAGGTAACTCACTGAATAGCAATTTGACCCCTTTCCCATGAATACTTATTCTAGACAGGTAACTCACTGAATAGCAATTGGATCTCATCCCCATAAACACTTACACTAGACAGGTAACTCTCTGAATAGCAAATTTGACCCCTTCTCCATAAACACTTATACTAAACAGATATCTTACTGAATAGCAATTTGACCCCTCCTCCATAAACACTTACACTAGACAGGTAATTCTCTGAATAGCAATCCCCATAACCATTTACAGGTCTGAAAATATGGTGGTCAAAGTTAAAAGTCGTCATTGTCAATTATCACCTTGTTTGTGTTACCTGGCAATTTACAAACACATGATTGAAATGATATGCGAATGACAAATAATTACAAAAACGTCCATATCATAGGAAATCTAAGTTTTGTAGCAATAGCATGATTCATTACGAGCAGAATGTGTCAAAATGGGGACTAATCATTTTATCTAATATTTGAGAAATGAAAAATCCTTTATTCTATATGCAATTAATGTTGTCGCTTATTAATTACAGTCCTGTTGTCATGGTAATGAATTTGTTAACAATGTACAATTTTTTCGTTGTTATAAATTACGTGATCATTATCAAGAACGTAAGCGAACTAATTAGGTAAAAAAACGGAAGTCAATTTTGTGTGGAAGAGTAGGTTTATGCTAATCTAGTTTTCCGCCAATATACATTTGCATTACCTTTTTGCCTAGGATGAAAATGAGTTTGATTAAATCACTATAAATAAAAAGATGGCCTTAAAAGTTGAATTGATCATTAGCATTCAAGAAATATGTTATTAACATTTTTTTTAATCTTCTAAGTAAGGTTACATGAAAGATGTTATATTTTGATGAATAAATAAAAGTCAATATGAAATCAAATAAGTTTGAGTATGCAGTCAAGCCTACCCATGCAGTCACCTGTATTTAAAGGTCAAATTTTTTGTCCTATGAATTCATATGAATTGAACCTCTTTTAAGAGGTCACCTGTCTTTAAAGACCAATTTTGCTATGTCCAAAAGGTGTCCTCTTAATACAGGTTTGACTGTATAGTAATCCTCCTCTTGTAAGGCCAGTCAAAGAGTGGCCTTATAAAAGGGGTGGCCTCCCTTGAAAGTGACAATTTAGTTGTATTTTACTATGTCAGAGCATCTGATATCTGGCCTGAAATGAGAGAGGTAACCTTGGGTGGGAGTGGCCTTATAAGAGAGGGGCTATTGTTTCCATCTTATGTTTTGAAAATTGATATTGACGACTGCTTTGTCAAGGTCAACAAGAACACAACTGAAAAAAACAGCAGTTTGTGTACATCTGTGATTAAATTGTTCTAAATCCACGTGGATTTAATTCTCCTTTTTCAGATTAACGCAAATTCGATTAAATTTGTATTTTTCTGCTTCTCCACTGAGAACCCAGCATTAAGGAGTAAGAGCAAAGACTTGGTTGACTCAGTCAGGATAAAATGTCAGAGTGAGGTGACATGACTACCTGCAGTCTGTTGTTTCAGTGAGCTAGCACTATAAAAATCAAACTGAGCGTGCTGGTCTAGTACTAATTACGTATCATCTTTACCATCTTGTCCATACTATAGTTTAACACTTATTCACTGGGTGTTAAACAACAATCACTGACTTTTTTTTTTTTTTTTTAAACATCTGCAATAAAAGTCTACTGGACTAAATGATGGTTAACAAGAAATTGATTTCATCCTGTGACATTAGCAGCACTAAGCAATCAATCACAATAAGACCATATTATACAGTATTCACTCTCTCATTAAAGACATGCCCCCCCCCCTTTTTTTGTGAGGTCAGATTTTAGATCCCCAGAAAGTAAAATACTACTAAATCGTCTCCCTTAAGAGAAGCAACCCATCTTATGAGGCACACGTTTTCATTGCAGAAAGGGGAGACTACTGTAAATTTGTATTACAATAAGTAATACAATTTAAGGTATTTTGACAAACTTAATGTCTTGGAACATTTCTCTTTTTGGTGGTAGGAGCTGTGGTCATCCGAGTCAACACCCAAAAAATAAATTAGGTGGCTATCATATGGACATTAGTTGAAAAAAAACCATTTGTCATTATATTAGTTTGGAAGATTTTTTCACTCTTGCATTTTATGGGACTAATTCAAATAAAATTTGTCATGTTACGGAAAATACTTCTTTGGAATATTAGTCTTTCCATGATAAGTACGTCTGCAGACAGCTTAACTTCTTTCTTTTAGAATAGGATTCTAGTTTTTAATGGTCTTCCAACGTGTAGTAAATAAATCTGGGCTGGATGAAAAATTATACGGAAGTGTTATCAATATATTTCTGGCGGTGTTTTACATTTTATTACTCCCGTTTGTTCACTGTCTGAATTCTAGCTTTCTAATACAATCCGACCATAGTAATATGATGTTCCTGTAGGGAAAATACTTTGAATATTTCAAAAATATAATTACTATAGTTTTATGTTATATTGTTTTATGTTATTTATTATTATGACGATTTTCCGTTTTGGGGAGAATTTATTTTATACAAGGATTCCGTCTTATGCATTACTATGATTAAGTCGAGTCGTAGTTTTATAGTGTACTTAAGGTTTCCGGGTAATTCTATTCGTTTTAGACGCACATTATTCAAATTTATTGCCGTTCTGTTCAGCAATCCTTTTTTTTTTACTTTTTACAAATCAAAAGCATTCCCATTTATTGAAATTGAGGCTATAATTTGACTTCAAAATGTATAGCGCACTGGGAAATATTTAACTAACGTATTTTAAGAATGGTACGGTATTCCATGGGGAGTATGAAAATTATTAAATGAAATAAAAGATTGGTAGGATATCGATACGGATGGATGAACATGTATTTAAATGAGGCTTTTACCATTTGCAGAAACCCATATTTCAATTAAGATGTTCATTTATATTGCCACTGATCCTATTTTCTGCAGAAACGGAAGTTAGCAGGAATATGTAATCAAACTTTGTAACAATCAATGGATCTGTTTAATTAGTACCCAGCTCACCGGCTGATATTTGTTATAATCTTATGGGTTGATCTATCTGCAGTCTCTGAAGCATGCCTTATTTAGGCGTCAAACAACTACGTTTAAAAAGGATAGATTTCAGGTATTCAACATGCTATGTTTATAAATAATAGGTCGACCAATGTCATTTTATATCTAATGAGTCGCGCTATCGTCAAACAACACATTGTCGTTCACCCAGCACGACTTTCTTCAGGTAGAACCTTGTACTTGACGGGTGGTAGCGGAATATACATAATAGAAATGGCGGAGAATTGATAAATAATTATCTGTGTATTGGTTAAATGTATTGTTATGGTTTTGAAATTAAATAAAACTTGTACTGGCTGACTTGGCGGCAATATAAAAAGACGAAATAATATACTATTTTAAGTGCCCAATTTTTACTTTATGTAAACTAATTGTGATTTGTATAAAAGATGAATTTGAAAGTAATTGAAATGTACTTGATTTAACTCTTATAAAACATCTTGGATGGAGTAATTGGAGTAATTAATTACCTGTAGAGTAATTAATTATCAGGATACATGTAATCGTTATCTCTATGTATATAATAATACTCCCAATTTCTCTTTCTGTATGGCTTATAGGATCCAAAAATTACCTTGCTCTAATGTGGAAGGGAGGCACCATATAGTAGTTGGATTTACAACTACATGTGCAATCAAGTGTCTATAACCACTAATGTTGTGAGTTCGAATCCCGTTCAGGCAAGGTTTACTCTATACAACTTTATGTGATAAAGTTTGTCAGTGATTTGCGACAGGTCAATGGTTTTCTATGAGTACTCCGGTTTCCTCCACCAATAAAACTGACCGCCACGATATAGCTGAAATATTGTTGAAAGTGGTTTAAAACACCGTAATCCAAACCAAACGTATTTAAAAATACACCAATTTCTCTTCTGTACAGTATGCAAAAGTTACGTTGGCCACATGGGGCTTTCTGCAACAGATTTTACGAGAACATATGAAGGGACTAATATTCAGTGGCATAGCTAAGGTTGATGTGTACTCACAACAGACAGTGAGAAGGGTCTGGTGTTCATTCATTGCTCTTAGCATGGTTCAGGATATAGTGTCCTGGCCTTTTGGGGTCTCCTTTCTTAAAATAGAATTTTAGACCATTCATTTACATGTACCGTCAAACCTACCTTAAACGGCACCTCTATATAACAAATCACTGTCTATAAAGGGCAGTCTCATTTTTTCCCATCAATGAATAGTGCATATAATTTCAACCTGTATATAAAGGGCAACTGCTCATAAAAGACACATTTTCAGGTTCCCTTGAGTGGCCTTTATATACAGGTTTGACAATATTGTTTAAAACTTCTAATGATTATACTGAAAAATGTCTTGATGACAAATCAATGATGTACGTACGTGCATTTTGATGTAATTGCAGCTATTCCACTGATATTAATAGATTAATGCTGACCACAAATGGAAGAGTTTGCTCTATTTTTAGACTATGTGGCCAAAGGACAAATAAGGTTTTGCTATCATGTGGCATCAGTTGACTTTCCATTTTCTAATTTTAATCTTCTCTGTAATAACTGGGATAAAATAAGCCAAATTTGATTTGAATGGTTCTTGGGACGTAACACTCTTTTGGTGGTACCTTTTCAACATTATCTATAACAATCATACCAATTATATTCCAAGATGGTAGCTGTTACTAAAAATAGACATTTCTAAAAATGAAAAAAAAAAAACCCATCTACAATATACGCTGGATTTATCTATTTGATGGTTATGGTGTTTAATGCCACTTTTCAACTTTAATAGTGATAGGCACTAATTGCACAGGTAGTTATCAATCCAACTAACATACGATCACAACCACGACGGCCCTTTTAATATCCATTTGAGGGCAACTGTTTACCAGGTAGCAGTTGATATAGAGAGAATATTAAAGATCTGTTTGTAAACTGAATCATTTTGTACATTAAGATCAAAATACATTCCTAATTATTACACCTCCATAAGATGAAAGGATTTATACAGGGCTTTGAAGGCATTCCACTACAGACAAAATATGCATATATCATATTGCAATCAGTGCCTATCACCACTAACTTTGTGAGTTCGAATCCTGCTCATAGCGAGGTGTACTCAATAAAACATTATGTGATACAGTTTGACAGTGACTTGCGACAGCTCAGTGGTTTTCTCCTGGTACTCCAGTTTCCACCACCAATAAAACTGACTGCCACGATATAGCTGAAATATTGTTGAAAGTGGCATTAAACACCATACTCCCAACCCACCTCTCTTTGATCAGACTATTTTTAAGCGAGTTATTGTCCTTTTTTGACATAGAATATTTCATCAAATGGAATATGGGGTTGGGAAGACATTTAATAATTTATACCGAGGTTAGTTGGATAGACATTCATTTGTATGACAACACAATGGTAACACAATATTGTTGGTAGCTGTGTATTAATGAAATGCACATATTAAATTTAACCAATATGTTGAATCACTCTTGACAGAATTACATTTCAAATAAATAAATAAATAAATAAATAAATAAAACCACATTTCATTTTATTAAATCAATTTGAAAATGTCAAATATTTTTTTCAATCATATCCTCAGATTTTAGTTTTTAATTTCGTACTAAATGTGAATTTTATGTAAATTTTTGTGTATTGATAAAAATTGAATATTTTTTAGGGTCATTTACTAAGTGCAAAGTATGAATGGTTTTCTCATTTGGATCCAACCCCATCCAGCTGCATATTTTGATCTCTTAGCTTCCCGGACTTCACTCAGCGATCAAATACAAATTCTTTCATAAATTGATATTTAAAGATATTGGTGCTGTGTTTTCTAGGTCCTGTGATTTCCTCTGCCGATGTCAAGTAATGAATCGGCTGAATCGCTTGGCAGATTATAACTCTGATGGATGGTTTTTTAATGATTGCAATTGTTAAAGTAATCACAAAAAAATCTAGATTCCATCGCCATGGATTTGGCTTTTTGAGATTTCAGTCGTTAAGTTACAATCAGATATGTCTAAACTTAGATCAGACGAAACTTTCTCTTTCACCTTATTTCTAGAATTGTTGACTTTTCTGTGGGATAAGGGTAAAAGATAAAGGCCGATGTAGCGATGAAAGAAAAATTAACTCGCTTGTCAAAGAATATTTTTCGGAATGGCTGCTGCTGATGTATAAAAAATGTCCAGGTTTTTATTTGTATATATATTTTGGGAGTTTGTTAGTGCCCTTGTTACACCTGTTTTCGTTGAGCAAAAGTTAAGTGATCTTTATACTTCAAGGAAACTTGGTAGGGAAGTTCTATTTTTACATTGAAGTTTTGTTCAGGGTCATATGTTAGAGAGATAGAGAAACTTGTTACATAATTAACTAAATTTTAATTTATTAAACAGCTTGCGTAATTATTTTGTCAAGGAGTGCAGTTATTGTGGTAATAAATTTTAGATATGTAGTGTTTAAATTACTGAATGCGTCTTGGATGTTTTATGAGTCTCGTTATGTATGTTTTTGAAGTAACTTTCAAGATCTACATGTACATTTGTATATTGCAATATATTTTCGATGATTTAATAGAAAACCATGTCTTTTATCATATTGGGTTGCTGTAATGTACAAATTGCCGTAATTTTTAAACTTTTTTCGTAAACAGAAAATAACTAATGTTTCTTCAAATTCCGTGCATATTCTCGGTAAAAAAAATAGAAGAAAAACACTTTTTTTTTTGCTTTAAAAAAATATATACTGTGTAAATATTTTCTATCGAAACATAAATTCAGCTATTTGAATTAAAATTGATTAATTTTGAAAATATTATTTTTTTACCGATGTGCCAGAATCTTGACAGTGCTGTCAATAACATCCTCCAGTAAAGGCATTCAACCTTTTTTTTTCATAACAATGTAAATTTCTGATATGAACGATTTCATTTAAGTCTGACACCTGATAATATCTTGTGTAAGTAATGAATATTTTCTTAATATAATCACTTGTTATGTTAGATTTTAACTCTTGACCAGGGAAAGTCAGTTTGTGGTTAAGAAAAAAAAAAAAAAAATGTTCACTTCTGTTAGCAAATATTACTCATCTCTCAAAAGGGGGAAAATATTTAAAAAAATGAGAGACATTCATGCTTTTGATCGACAGAGGACCCCAAGATACTGAAATTTTCTGACATGTCTACCCACAGCCTGTTCTTTCAGTAAGCTAGCGCTATAAAAATCCAACAAAGCATATTGTTGTACATGTAATACTAAGATGACATCATCATCATTTCATTGAACCGTAACCTGTTCTCATCATGATATAGCTGAAAAATTGTTCATTTGGCATTAAACAACAATCACTCACTCACTAGATATAGAGTAATATACAAGAAGTAAAACATTGTAATACAGTCGAACCACCCTTAAAAGGGCACTTCCAGGGGCAGATCCAGGATTTCAAGTTATGGAGGGGCGAACTTAAAAAAATTGCGCCGAGCGGAGGGAGGTGCGAAATTATTTAGGGTATTTCGTGTGAAAAATCACGATTTTATGCCAAAAAATCATATTTTTTTCGAATTTTGGCACCCTCCTCCCCCCTGGATCTGCCCCTGACCTCGATATATCAAATCACTGTCTATAATGGAAATTCTCATTTTCCCCATTAATGAATAATGCATATGATTTTAACCTGTATATAAAGGACAACTGCTCATACAGAGCACATTTTCAGGTTCCCTTGAGTGCCCTTTATATACAGTTTTAACTGTAAATATACACAAGAAGATTCAGTAAACAGTTAATGGTAACTTATAGGGCATTGCCATTTAAAATGACACATTTTCCTAAATAAAGTAATTAGATATTAAAACTTGTATTTCCCTGAGGCACAAGTAACCTTAGGTGATATTTGACTCCCTAGGGTTTTCTTGCTTCCAAAGACTTTAATTATTTGGTTTAAACATCTTTTGACTGAGCATACAAGATGAATGTTATTTTAGAAACGTGTTTTGCGCACTAAATTAGATATCTACGTTTTTATTACTTTTTCTTTAAATACATTATGGGAGGAACCTTGTCATATATACTAATCTCCCCCCTTTTTATAAAACACCTCTTCTGCAATAAAAAAGTGATATTATAAAGGGTTGGGCTCTCTCAAGGAGGATAATTTAGTAGCATTTTACCATCTAATTGCATCTGAAATCTGGCCTGATAAGAGGGGTGGGCTTTGGAATGAGGGGCCTTATAAGAGAGGGACTACTATAGAAAAAGGAAGATCATTCCATACCTTTGGTTCAAAATATGGTTTTTTTTTCGGTTTTTTTTCGGTTTTTGCCTTTTGGGATTTTAAAATTTTTACAGGGCTGTCCTGGTCGTAATCGTAGAGTAGTTAGATTTACAGCTACCTGTTCAATCAATACCTATCACCACTAACGTTGTGAGTTTGAATCCCGCTCATGGCGAGATGTACTGATACAACATTATGCAATAAAGTTTATCAGTGACTTGCGGCAGGTCGGTGGTTTTCTACGGGTACTCTAGTTTCCTCCACTAATAAAAATGACTGCCATGATATAGCTGAAATATTGTTGAAAGTGGCATTAAACACCATAGCCTTAGCCCTATCACTAAATATTTACTTGCAGACTATCCGTATTTCCGTCGGATAGGTATTGGATTTTATTTATTAAGTTTGTAGATGTTTCATTCTTTAGATAAGGGCCCGGGTGGCTCAATGAGTTAGGTAGTTGGATTACCTTACAACTCATGCAATCCTATCACCAATACGGCGTGGGTTCGCGCCCGGCTTTGTAAATTACAAAAAAGGGTGCACTCTACTTGCAGCCGCAAGTGATAAAGTTTACCAGTTGCTTGCCCATGGTCGGTGATTCTCTCCGGGTACTCCAGCTTCTTCCACCACTAAAACTGGTCACCATGATATAGCTGAAATATTGCTGAAAGTGGCATTAAACACCAAAAATCAATCAATCAATCAATCATTCTTTAGACATTTAGAAAAATAAGAAACTATGTTTTTAATGTGGACTAACATGCTGGGTTTGTGTTGCTCAATCTTCAGTTTTCTGTGTAGTATTTTGTATTGTTGTCCTTTTTCTTTTGGCCATTGCTTATTCGTTCTTCGAAATTACAGTTCTGATTATTCCTTTGATATCTTTAAACTTTTCTTATGAACATTTCAATGTCCGAACAAGTGCAAGATTATAGTTTAACCCTTACAACACATTTATACCCTCTATGCCAAAATTGTCTTTTTTTTTAACCTTTAGATTTTCGTTTTATATGTATCTCTTTAAATTACAATGTTTCAAATCTTGTCTCTAATTTCATTGAGGATGGTTTAATAATGAAATGAACCAATTTTGTCAGACATATTGTTTGCCTATATATTAACCCTGTAATTACTGGTCAATTATGATTTTATAGCGATAAGTTTGATTGGTCAATCACCTCCTGTATCTTTACAACAATATATCATCATCATTTGTAGATAAAAGCCTTTACATATCTGTAAATTTATTAATAGATGGATACAAAAGAGAAATAGGAGCCTTCTTGCCCGCTAAGGCATTCAACTTTTATTATAGGTAATTTTCACATGGGAGTCTGAGTACTATGACGAATGCATTCAACTTTTATTATAGGTAATTTTCACATGGGAGTCTGAGTACTATGATGAAGGCATTCAACTTTTGTGTCAAAGGTCATCTTTACAGAGTTACGGTACAGGAGGAATTAGGGTTGGGGCTATTGGTGTTTGGCACCACTTTCAATAATATTTCAGTTATATTGTGGCGGTCAGTTTTATTAGTGGAGGAAACCGTAGTATCTGGAGAAAACTACCGACCTGTCGCAAGTCACTGACAAACTTTATCACATAATGTTATATCAAGCACACCTCGCCATGAGAGGGATTCAAACTCACAACGTTAGTGGTGATGGGCACTGAATGCATGGGTAATTGTAAATCCAACAACCATACGATCATGACCACGACGGCCATGAGGTACGCTACATTCTATGAAATAGAACCAATTTGAAATTGCTTATTTTAAAGAGGCATTAGCTACGATTTTGACCAAAAAAATTATATGTTTTGGAAATTGGTAAATAGCTTTAAAATGATGAAATAAAGGTAAATATTTCACATTAAACAGCTTATCGTTCCACTTTTCGCCTTTTGGGAACGAAAATTACCATCGATTTATTATTTCCTTGCAAGCAAATAATTTGACCTCGCTTTCTCTGTATGCAACAGACCTTACTAGTGACAGGTAAAAACGAATAATTTGTATTTGTCGCTTATTAACTGCAAACTTGCATGGTTTTTTGTCCGTAATTAACGCCAACTAAAAGCAGATTCACATAAAATAAGAAATAAGTGCATTGTTGTACTGATTTAATGACGATTCGGCAAACTCCGTAAACAATGCCGATAATTAATAAGATGGCATCCATTTCTTGATTGATCTCAAAACACAAGCAGTTGCACCTTTTTTCCCCGATGTGCGATGTGCATACATTTTATAACATTTATAAGTTACAGAAACACGTTTTATTAAGGCATCAATCATATCTGATACTTTTTATGGGTAACAAAAATTTACTATTTTATCAGATAATGTCCCTTTAAAGTTTAGCATAGCATCATGTTTTGGCATCATGTTTTGCCTTTGAGGGCTATATGCAATTGTCTGTATGTCTGTCTGTCATTTCATCTGTGTTTTCGATACAAATGGTTTCCAGATGATACCTTCAGACATGTCCTTCAGTTTTAAAGCTGATTTCAATTTATTTGATTTATTTGAAAAGCTTGAAAATGAATATTTGATGAAATTTTCCTGAGTTTTATTAAATCTTGTTGGGTTTTTTTTTTTATGGAAACAGTTCTATTTGGCAATAAAATTAAGGTTTCGATTCCAAAAATCAGGAAATTTTAGAATTACTAATAGGCCTAAAAGCTACATGTATGTATTTAGCATGAAAGATATATATACAAAATACAGCTTATGTTTTTTAACAAACTTTTAAAACAACATTTCTTGTGATTTTCCCTTATATTGTTTTATTTCCTGGTTGGACTCATCAACTTTTGGGGGGAAAAGATCTGATTTTATTATCAATAAATTTTAAGAAGTTTGGGAATTGCATGCAAAAGTTTACATATAATATTTGATGAATTTATTTGAATTTTTTTTAAATGTTATTATTTAAATGAATATATAATAATGTAATTATATTTCTACAATATTGGGGATGTAGATTTTTAAATATATACTTTTTATATATATTTGATTAAATGTTTAATTAATTTGCAATTTTTTTCAAATTAATTTTTTTACATAATTTCTAATGATAATATGAAATATGAAATAATATTCTACTTTTTGCAATACAAGAGTCAATTATTTGTTTAAATTGCATTTAGAAGCTTATTAAAATATTTAATATTTTGTTTTCTATATATCATAATTTGTTTTTAATATATATTACATTTGTTTTATCATGTAATTTACAAATGCAGAGTTATTCTCCTTGAAAAATGAAAAATACTATTTATTGTCGTACCCAGAGAAAAACACTGACCTGCTGCAAGTCGCTAACAAACTTTATCACATAATGTTGTATCGAGTCGAGTACACCTCACCATGAGTGGGATTCAAACTCACAACTTTAGTGGCAATATGCACAACTTAAGGCATATATTGTAAATCCAATTGCCGTACTATCGACCCTCCAACGTGAAAAAGGCCATGTCCTATAGTCGTGAAAAATTTGGTATATAAGCTTATTATACCAGTATATTATGTAATAAGTAAAGAATAGCTATAACACTAGAGGAGAGAGAATTTCAATAGATCAACGATCTCAATGAAACAATGGTCGGGATACTTTTTAGATTCTCAAGGTTTTTTTTTGTAACTGATTAATGTGTAGAGAACCTTGATTTTGATAAGTCAATATTAGTTTTATCTGACACGGACATATATTGACATCCTTTGATCTTGTATTTCTTACAGTCAATCGCAAGCAGTTTTATAGAATTGTGTGTGTCTTCACACCTTTAATTAAGAATTTGCATGAGGTCTTGTACCAAAATAATTTTTTTTTTATTTTGAATTGCTTGCGTCATGTTTTAGGCCAAATTTTTGTTGAATAAAAATTTTGTGTGTCTTCACATCTCAATTAAGAATTTGCATGAGGTCTAGAACCCATTTTTTTTTTTTATTATTTTAAATTGCTTGTGTCATGTTATAGGGCCGAATTTTTGTTGAATTAAAATTTTGTATGATTTTGAGTGTCTTCACACCTTAATTAAGAATTTGCATGTGGTCTAGTACCAAATTTGTATCCCCCTGCGATAGCGGTGGGGGATATAGTAATAATGGCCGTCTGTCACACTTTCTTGTTTACGTGATAACTTGAGTAAACATGGATGGATTTGAATAAATTTTTGCATGTGGCTTGTAATTATCATTATCTTGGATGGGTTCTTACATGGTAATATTTGAAGCAAGGGTTTTGGGGAAACATCTTAATTTTTGGTTGAAAAATCACCAATTTTGAGAATTGTGTCTTGTTTACGCGATAACTTCAGTAAACATGGATAGATTTGAATAATTTTTTGCATGTGGCTTATAATTATACCCCCGCTCCCCAAAGGGGGAGGGGGGTATACTGTTTTACCTCTGTCCGTCTGTCCTTCCATCCGTCCAAGATATTTTTTGGTCACATTTTTCTCAGTAACTGTTGATGGTAGAAATCTGATATTTGGTCACAAGCGTCATATACTATAGGTATACCATATTGTGGGAAGCGTTTTTGGACCCACCAGATTCCTACTTCCTGTTTGCCGACTTAGTTGGTTTTTATACACATTGAACATATATGCACATTTTTCGTCACATTTTTCTCAGCAACTATTGATGGCAGAGATCTGATATTTGATCACAAGCTTCATATAGGTACCCCATATTGTGGGAGGCGTTTTTGGACCCATCAGATTCCTACTTCCTGTTTACCGACTTTGTTGATTTTTATACACATTGAACATACATTTTGTATATGCCCATTTTTAGTCGCATTTTTCTCAGCATCTATTGATGGCAGAAATCTGATATTTGGTCACAAGCTTCATATAGGTACCCCATATCGTGGGAAGCGTTTTCTGATCCGTCAGATTCCGACTTCCTGTTTGCCGAAGAGCGGGGGTATCATAAGTGAGCATTAGCTCACAGTTCATCTTGTTATCATTATCTTGGATGGGTTCTTACATGGAAATATTTGAAGCAAGGGTTTTGGGGGGAAATCTCAGTTTTTGGTTGAAAAATCACAAATTTTGAGAATTGTGTCTTGTTTACGCAATAACTTCAGTAAACATGGATAGATTTGAATAATGTTTTGCATGTGACTTGTAATTATCATTATCTTGGATAGATTTTTACATGGAAATATTTGAAGCAAGGGTTTTGGGGGGAAATCTATATTTACATCAGAGGTTTACACACAAAGTGGAGTACTTCCTGTATATTATTCAGATCATGCTGCAATATACTCCATCCTTCAATAAAGTATGTTATACATTAAGACTGCAAGGCTGCTTTCTATAGATATATAAAGCTAAATATTATGCAAGTGTGGGGGGGGGGGGGGGGGGGGATACATCATAAATGCACTAGGCGGTTCTTTTATTTTTTTAATTTGAAATTGCTTGCGTCATGTTTTAGGCCAAATTTTTTTTTTGATAAAACATTTTGTATGATTTTTAGAACTGATAAATCACGGAATTGTTCAACCTGAATTTGCAAACCATAGAACAATGTAGAAAGGAAATGATCACTATCAGATAAAGGTCACCATATTCTAAAATCAGAATATAAAGGTGCATGTGATAAAAAGGTGAATTTTCTTCGTCTATTCATTCGTAATGAACTGTTGATTTTAAGATATGTTTTTTTTATAATTAGCCATATAGAAAATGTTTAAAACAAAGTTTATTGAATAACCGATTTGATTTTAATATTGGAAGGTTATTCACAAATAGAAAATAGGCCCCTATTAATGAGTGCCGGTAAATCGATATCGGATAAATCATGACAGGAGCATTGAGGAAAGATTTATTTTATTGATAAAGAGAAAGTTGCATTGATTACAGAAATTTGTTTGTGCATGTGACACATGCAAAATAAAACATATATACCGTGGTATATATTTTTTTTTTAAAGATTTTGAATAAAGGAAACCCTGATGGGTGGTAGTTTTCAAAAAGATTAAATAAATTATAGCTAAAAACCTATTCGAACATTAAGCAAATTTTTTTTTAAGTTTTGAATAATTTTAATTTAATTTTTTTTCTTCTTCAGATTATGATTTTTATTTTATTATTTTTTTTATTTTTTTTTTACATCAGCATATTTTAATCAGATAAATTAATCTCGTATAAAATAATTTTAATTTTTCCATTATTTTATAAAAAAAAATTAAATGAATGTCCATTTACCAGTATATCTTTTAAACAAGATCATGAAAATGTATTTGAAGTTGATATAAAACATGAAGATCAAGGGGGTGTATAATGGGAGATACCAGAGTGTGATTGTAGACATTTTAACAGTGTTAATAATAATAATAATAATATTTCTTTATTTTTAAGAAGGTAACAGAGTTAACAAACAAGTTAATCTCCCCTGTGGCCTTCAATACAAAATTGGTTAACAAAAAAATAAAATAAAATATACAAAGCTTAATAGAGAATACAAATAATAATTGCAATTATACATAAAGTAATACATGTATATACAGTAATGTAAGCATAAATACATAAAGTAATACATGTATACACAGTAATGTAAACATAAATACATAAAGTAATACATGTATACACAGTAATGTAAACATAAAGTAATACATGTATACACAGTAATGTAAACATAAATACATAAAGTAATACATGTATACACAGTAATACAAACATAAATACATAAAGTAATACATGTATACACAGTAATGTAAACATAAATACATAAAGTAATACATGTATACACAGTAATACAAACATAAATACATAAAGTAATACATGTATATACAGTAATACAAACATAAATACATAAAGTAATACATGTATATACAGTAATACAAACATAAATACATAAAGTAATACATGTATATACAGTAATACAAACATAAATACATAAAGTAATACATATATATACAGTAATACAAACATAAATACATAAAGTAATACATGTATATACAGTAATACAAACATAAATACATAAAGTAATACATGTATATACAGTAATACAAACATAAATACATAAAGTAATACATGTATATACAGTAATACAAACATAAATACATAAAGTAATACATGTATACACAGTAATACAAACATAAATACATAAAGTAATACATGTATATACAGTAATACAAACAAAGTAATACATGTATACACAGTAATACAAACATAAATACATAAAGTAATACATGTATACACAGTAATACAAACATAAATACATAAAGTAATACATGTATACACAGTAATACATACATAAAGTAATACATGTATATACAGTAATACAAACATAAATACATAAAGTAATACATGTATATACAGTAATACAAACATAAATACATAAAGTAATACATGTATATACAGTAATACAAACATAAATACATAAAGTAATACATGTATATACAGTAATACAAACATAAATACATAAAGTAATACATGTATATACAGTAATACAAACATAAAGTAATACATGTATATACAGTAATACAAACATAAAGTAATACATGTATATACAGTAATACAAACATAAATACATAAAGTAATACATGTATATACAGTAATACAAACATAAATACATAAAGTAATACATGTATACACAGTAATACAAACATAAATACATAAAGTAATACATGTATACACAGTAATACAAACATAAATACATAAAGTAATACATGTATACACGGTAATACAAACATAAATACATAAAGTAATACATGTATATACAGTAATACAAACATAAATACATAAAGTAATACATGTATATACAGTAATACAAACATAAATACATAAAGTAATACATGTATATACAGTAATACAAACATAAATACATAAAGTAATACATGTATACACAGTAATACAAACATAAATACATAAAGTAATACATGTATATACAGTAATACAAACATAAAGTAATACATGTATACACAGTAATACAAACAAATACATAAAGTAATACATGTATACACAGTAATACAAACATAAATACATAAAGTAATACATGTATATACAGTAATACAAACATAAATACATAAAGTAATACATGTATATACAGTAATACAAACATAAATACATAAAGTAATACATGTATATACAGTAATACAAACATAAATACATAAAGTAATACATGTATATACAGTAATACAAACATAAATACATAAAGTAATACATGTATATACAGTAATACAAACATAAATACATAAAGTAATACATGTATATACAGTAATACAAACATAAATACATAAAGTAATACATGTATACACAGTAATACAAACATAAAGTAATACATGTATATACAGTAATACAAACATAAAAACATAAATACATAAAGTAATACATGTATACACAGTAATACAAACATAAATACATAAAGTAATACATGTATATACAGTAATACAAACATAAATACATAAAGTAATACATGTATATACAGTAATACAAACATAGATACATAAAGTAATACATGTATATACAGTAATACAAACATAAATACATAAAGTAATACATGTATATACAGTAATACAAACATAAAGTAATACATGTATATACAGTAAAACAAACAAAGTAATACATGTATATACAGTAATACAAACATAAATACATAAAGTAATACATGTATATACAGTAATACAAACATAAATACATAAAGTAATACATGTATACACAGTAATACAAACATAAATACATAAAGTAATACATGTATGCACAGTAATACAAACATAAATACATAAAGTAATACATGTATGCACAGTAATACAAACATAAATACACAAAGTAATACATGTATACACAGTAATACAAACATAAATACACAAAGTAATACATGTATACACAGTAATACAAACATAAATACATAAAGTAATACATGTATATACAGTAATACAAACATAAATACATAAAGTAATACATGTATATACAGTAATACAAACATAAATACATAAAGTAATACATGTATACACAGTAATACAAACATAAATACATAAAGTAATACATGTATACACAGTAATACAAACATAAATACATAAAGTAATACATGTATATACAGTAATACAAACATAAATACATAAAGTAATACATGTATATACAGTAATACAAACATAAATACATAAAGTAATACATGTATACACAGTAATACAAGCATACATACATAAAGTAATACATGTATACACAGTAATACAAGCATAAATACATAAAGTAATACATGTATACACAGTAATACAAACATAAATACATAAAGTAATACATGTATACACAGTAATACAAACATAAATACATAAAGTAATACATGTATATACAGTAATACAAACATTAATACATGTATACACAGTAATACAACCATAAATACATAAAGTAATACATGTATATACAGTAATACAAACATAAATACATTAAGTAATACATGTATATACAGTAATACAAGCATAAATACATTAAGTAATACATGTATATACAGTAATACAAACATAACTACATAAAGTAATACATGTATATACAGTAATACAAACATAAATACATAAAGTAATACATGTATATACAGTAATACAAACATAAATACATAAAGTAATACATGTATATACAGTAATACAAACATAAATACATAAAGTAATACATGTATACACAGTAATACAAACATAAATACATAAAGTAATACATGTATACACAGTAATACAAACATAAATACATAAAGTAATACATGTATATACAGTAATACAAGCATAAATACATAAAGTAATACATGTATATACAGTAATACAAACATAAATACATAAAGTAATACATGTATACACAGTAATACAAACATAAATACATAAAGTAATACATGTATACACAGTAATACAAACATAAATACATAAAGTAATACATGTATACACAGTAATACAAACATAAATACATAAAGTAATACATGTATATACAGTAATACAAGCATAAATGGAAATATGCATATTCATCATGCATATTTGTATTACAATAATTCAGTTTCTTGTTTATTCAAGAGATAGATGAAACAATGTCTTTTAAATAATTCTAGATTCTTGCATTCTTTTAAAGTTAATAGGGAGTGAGTTCCACAATATAATTCCAGAGTACTGAAAAGTTTGTTTTCCAAAATTTGTAAAAGTGACTGTAGAAAATTATTGCCATAGCCACTCATAAATTAGGATATTTTTTTTTACGAGTATTAAAAATACTAAATAATGTATGATCTGTAAATATGATATGTGTTATACAGTCACTAGTCATAAATATTACAAGTGAAATATTTAAAACTATCTTTTACCCGGGCGTATCCAACATTTTTATTTTATCAGTGACTGATAAATGTTGATCGATGTTTATCAGTAATCAGTATATCAAAAAAACTATAATGTTTTTTTCACTATACGATCTCAACACTTATATGTTTATTAGCTTAATATTAAAATATGATCTATAACTACTTTGTAATGATACTAACACATTATATGATATCCTTTGAAAATTTAAAAAGAAAAATGAGTTAAAATTTTAAGTGTTCTGTGCCATTTCAGAAGACATTATTATTATGATAGTATCAATTCTTTTTTTTTACTGAAATTTATTTTATTTTAAATATTTTATGTGATCAGCAATATATATTTTTAGAATTAATTTATTTGCATTCCTTTAAAAGCAAAATAGCCCCTTCTTCTTAGTAATGGACTATTTGGTTCAGGAGGGGTGTTCAGGGATTTCAATATTTTTCAAGTCTACCAGTACTTCACTATTTACACGGTACTTTTTATTTAAATTTAAACATTTTCATAAATATCTTTTACATCATTTTTTAAAATCAGGAAGCACCAAAGACCATTTTAGGCAGGTAGTAAATTACCTGGTATCTCCCCTTATTGAAATGCCTGGGGGTTTAGTAATTGATAACTCAGTAATAACTTAATTACATAACAAATTGGCATGATGATGGTGATTATCTCCCCTTTATAATGTGGATAATCTCAACCTTATGATGTAGATTACCTCATTCTTATGATATGTGAGGAACTTGCCTTTGATGAGTGTGACTGTTGTTTTTCCAAAAATTCACCGAATTTTGATATAACCACCTTTGTCTCTTACATATACTTGTATTCAAAAATTTCTTTTAAATACGTCTTGACATTTTATTTGGTATGTTGCGTTCATTGAACTGACATTTCCAATATTGTAGGCATCTGATAAGGACTCGATTTCCATTTTAAAAGTACAGGAACTGGAAAACCATTTTATTTCTTATATAAAAAAAAATGCTTGACTTGATCTCTTGTTTGTAATGCCTTCGTAAATATTTAAATATTTATTTCCAAATATTATGCAAAATCTAATACTGCCACAATTGTATTTGACAAAAAATGGAATCGGGACAATCTTATTCTGCCACAAATGCATATTACAAAAAAAAATGGAATGAGAATCTCTTCCATTGATTTCTTATAAATTTGTTTTGATGTCTTTGTTTAACTTTATTATGCATTAAATATAGGGTTTGTTTAACGCCCACTTTTCACAATATTTCTTCGCGCCCGGCTTTGTAAATGACAAAAAAGGGTGCACTCAACTCGCAGCCACAAGTGATATAGTTTACCAGTTGCTTGCCTATGGTCGGTGGTTCTCTCCGGGTACTCCAGCTTCTTCCACCACTAAAACTGGTTGCCATGATATAGCTGAAATATTACTGAAAGTGGCGTTAAACACAATAAATCATTAAATCACAATATTTCAGTTATATCATGTCTGTCTGTCTTATTTGTGGAGAAAACCAGAGTACAAAGAATTAAACCACCGAACTTCTGCAACCACTGTTAAACTTTATCACATAATGTTGTATCAAATACACAACACACCGGACAGGAATCCAACTCACAACTTGAGCGATGAATGGTACTGATTGCATACTGGGTATATGTATATAAAACTACCATATGATTGTGGATACAGCGCCCCTTTACATATAATACACATTGTTTATTATTCAGCTTTATGCATATACGGTCAAACCTGTATTAAGAGGTCACCTTTGGGACAAAGAAAAAGTGGGACTTATAAGACAGGTGACCTCTTAAAAGGGGTTCTATTCATATGAAATTTTCTATGACGGGATAAGAAAAAGGTGACCTTTTAATACAGGTGACTGCTTAATCTACATCTACATAGTACGACGATCCATCAAAATTCTGATGACTACACGTCTGCGCTGCGCAAACAGACATGAAAGAATAATTAACTACAAATATTGCATGAAAATAACAGTGAAATCAAAAATTAACAAAAACAGGTGCAAAAATTTAACACATTTACAGGTATTTACAGGCCAACTAAGATGTTTAGATGTTCTGATCAGAGGTGACCACACAGGCAGGTTTGACTGTAGATAACTTCAACTATTAATCATGAGCAAAACCTTGAAGCTTTCGCTGAACAATTGAGCTGTAGCAAGCGAGACAGTATAAGCTTGATATTTCATCCAGTTACCGAAATTCTACAATTTCAAATGCATAAAATAGCATAATATTTTGATGCATTTCAAACCTCTGATAGTAGGATATTTAAATCATAAATGGTATGTGACAAGGAGCCTGATGCTGACTTGTGACGTGTCGTTGGTTTTTTCCGGGTCCTCCGGTTTCCTCCATCAATAAATCTGACCGCCATGATATAACTGAAATATTGTTGAAAGTGGCGTTAAGCACCATAAACCCCCCTCCCTATAAGTATAATATGACTTTTGTAACTAATTGAGCCAGTTGGTAAGGAAATATGATACATGTAATATATTTATTTGACTATTATTCATAGAATACCTTATAGCAGGTAGGGCACGGGTGGCTCAATGAGTTAGTCTTATATGAGTTGTTAGGTAATCCAACTACCTATCGCCAATACGGCGTGGGTTCGCGCCTGGCTTTGTAAATTACAAATAAGGGTGCACTCGACTCGCAGCCACAAGTGATAAAGTTTACCAGTTGCTTGCCCATGGTCGGTGGTTCTCTCCGGGTACTCCAACTTCTTCCACCACTAAAACTGGTCTCCATGATATAGCTGAAATATTGCTGAAAGTGGCATTAAACACCAAAAATCTAAATCAATCCTTACAGCAGGTTATTTTTCACTGGATGCAATATTTAGCTAATATAGGTCTTTTGATCACAAGTGCAACAAGTACGTCTCCAATATTTATATGTAAGACATTGTTTAACAGAAAAATGAAAGTCTTAAAAGACGAAAATACAAGCCGCCAAATATTTTCGTGCATGATTTTTAATGCAAAATCGTTATAATGTACACCACTATGACAATATAATTGAATAATTTTCGATGACCATATATGGATTATTGTAAATTTTCACACCTTCCACTTAATGGACACCTTTGTGGAGATTATACAGCTCTAAATAGATAATTAAATTTAAAATACCAAGTATGAAATATTGTTTCAAAAGAATTTTAAGAACTTTTCAAAAGTATCTTAAAACTATTTATGGTCCACTTCACAGCTTGGGAGGTGAAAAGCGTGTGACTTATTCAGAAATATTTCCCATTTATGGCGAAATAATTTATATGAACTTCCACACCTTTGCGTATCTACCATAGGCAAATCGTATATCAATTTATAAGCAATATAGATTGTAAGGGGTTTCTCTTGTCATGTGAATTGCGTCTTGTCTCTTTCTTTGATGGATCAAGATTTAATATATTTTAACAACATTTACATCCGAGTGCACGTAGAGAAAAGGAAGTTGCCGACTTATGACAAATGAGTTGTTTAAGTTTTCATAACTTTTGTGTTGGGAGTGATGAGGTTTTATTTAGCGTCTTTTTTTTTTGTTTTGTGCACATCGTAGCTGTCCCGTTTCATCAACGATGTTTTCCATCATCTCAATGACAGCTGATCTATTGTAAAGGTGATAACATGGTGGTCATACCTCATGAATTTTATTGTCCGGTTTTGTAAACTGGAAAAGTCCAGACCTCTGGATCTTTATTTTTCATTTAACGGAAAAAAAGAATTCATGATGAAAGATATTCATTACTTATTAAATTTTTCAAAAAAAGATTGACTTTACTTGGCGACAGCTGTTTTGGGTCAAGTCGTAGACCTACATCTGGTTTTTTTTGTAGATTATATTTGAACATGGTCACAGCTTTTTATATGTTTTACTGATGTAGTTGGTTTTCTTATATTTTTCATTTAATCTCTGTTTTTTTGCTTTTTTAAATTTTTTTTTTTTTACAGAAACAGGTTTTTTTCAGGTATTACATTTGTAGTTCCATAAATCTGTGTTTTCATATTATTTCATGTATTAAGGGAAAATTTGATAATATCTATTAAAAAAAAAAGTGAAATTCACATTATAACACTTAATAACAACAAATGATATAAAGTGTAAGACAGTGGACAATAGTATGTTTATGCTTCATATTTTGCCTGTATATTTCGTATAAAACATTTTAAAAAGTAGTCTTGACTTCAATTAATGTCCGATTTCGATATCTTTTTTATAAGTAAAATACAACTTAATTTCTCCCCCTCAAGAGAAACCACCCGTTTAATAAGGCCACATTTTCATCAGAGAAGGGGTGGCCTAATAAGAAAGGGACTACTGTTAGGCTTTTTACATATCTACTGATATATGGTCAAAATACACCTGTAGGCAGGATGGGTTCAGGAGTATGTAGGACACCCCTGACCCACTCTTTGAAGAACCAAGAAGGCCTATTAAAGTCAAGATTTTGGTTGAATTAAGACTATTTCCCTCCCCCCCCCCCCCCCCTCCTCTTGAAAAAAAATTCTGGATACAAGCTGTAAAATTACATGTATTGGAAACAACCAAATGTATAGTTTGTTTCAAATGATATCATTCATGTAATTTAGGTTATGTCACAGAAATACTTTATTTTCTCTCGCTCATGGCAAGGTTTACTCCATACAACATTAAATGATAAAGTTTGTCAGTGACTTGCAACAGGTTAGTAATTTTATCTGGGCACTCCGGTTTCCTCCACCAATAAAACCATGATATAACGGAAATATTGTTCAAAGTGGCATTACACACAATAACTCCCACTTCATTTTCACTTATTTGTAGAAATTAAAGAGAGAAAAAAAGACACATTTATTGTATGATAACAAATTATACAGTACCAGTAATTTTCGTTTGGAGGTCAAACACTCTATGTCTTGTTAACAGTACAGGTTGCTTTTCAAGGGATATTTGTTTTGTCCCCGAGTTGTAGTAAAACAATCGTTGAAATAGATAAATGAACCACTTTTGGGTACTTAACTTGCTTCAAGGATCTACTAATATATTATATGTCAACATTAAGATTGTCAACAAGAAGCAACTGGGACTTTTTGCAATGAATATTCTTGTCAACGCAGGGAAGAAATTTGAAATATTTGAACAGTAATCACCTGCTACTGGATAAGTACTAGACATCTGGCAAATAGTTGTCACCTAGCCCCTCTGAGTATCATATTTAAGTATGCCCTTGTCACCTAGTCTTCCCTGTGTATCATGTTTAAGTACTTCCTTGTCACCTAGCCCCATAGGTAGTAGGATGAAGTACCCCCTTATCATCTAGCCCCCTGTGTAACATGTTTAAGTACCCCCTTGTCACCTAGCCCTATAGGTTTCAAGTTTACCCCCTTGTCACCTAGCCCTATAGGTTTCAAGTTTACCCCTAGTCACCTAGCCCTATAGGTTTCAAGTTTACCCCTAGTCACCTGGCCCTATAGGTTTCAAGTTTACTCCCTTGTCACCTAGCCCTATAGGTTTCAAGTTTACCCCCTTGTCACCTAGCCCCAAAGTATTGCATGAGAGTCTCCGAAAGGTGATTTCTCATGGTCCTAAATTCAGAGAACCTCAACACATCAATTGGAAACATAATTTCAAGATAATTATGGATGCTGTTGAAGATTATGCCAGAAGGTGGATAAAGAGAGAAGTAGACCAAGATCCTGAGTTAGAGTCCTTGTCAGACTGGGTTAGAACAATTAGGTCTCTAGTACAAGGTCGAATTCACAAACTAAAAAATTGTGTTAATAGTCGACCTAAGTCTGTATTTAAAGACCAAGAAGCCGTTAAGTGTCTTTCCTCTCTTCATGACAAATATGTTATCGTTCCTGCGGACAAGGCTTCCAACAATATCGTGTTTGTATGTAAATCATATTACTTCGAATGCCTAATCAAGGAATTAGGCATAAATAGCAACACCTCTAGTAATACCACATACAAACCAACTTCGTTCGACAAAGATGAAATCCTAGCTAACCACAGATCATTCATGACCTCTTTAAACATTCCCTCTGGTAAAGAGTCTGAGGATTTACCCTATTTATATTGGATACCTAAACTCCATAAGACACCATACAAAGAAAGGTACATAGCGGGATCATCAACTTGTTCGACGAAAGAATTGTCTATTCACCTGACAAAGATTCTGTCTGCAGTAAAAGAGGGACAACAGAAATATTGTGAAACTGTTTACTCGCGTAGTGGCATAAATCACATGTGGATTTTGAAAAACTCTAAAGATCTTTTGGATAACCTGAAATCAAGATCTTTCTCTCAGGTATCCTCCATCAAAACTTTTGATTTTTCAACTCTATATACCACCCTACCGCATGACAAATTAAAAACCCGCTTAAAAGAAACAATTCATAAAGCTTTTAGTCATAGAAACTATGGCTCAAAATTTGTTGTGTTAGGCTACAATTCCACATATTTTTCAAACAAAATTCATAAAGGTAAAACATGCTACTCCGAGGAACAAGTGATCAGTATGCTGGAGTTCCTCATCGATAACATATTTGTCTCCTTTGGAGGGACACTGTTTCAGCAGGTCGTCGGCATACCAATGGGTACGAATTGTGCCCCTCTTCTAGCCGATTTATTTTTATACTCATATGAGTCGGAGTTTCTTCAAAAGCTTGTAAAAGATAAGAAGATTCATGAGGCTAGAGCCTTTAATTTCACATACAGGTATATTGATGACGTTTTATCTATCAATAATTCTAGATTTGCAGAATTTCTTCCATTGATATACCCTCCAGAGCTGGAAGTTAAAGAGACCACCGATACAGCTTCGTCCGCATCATTTTTGGACTTATACCTCGAATTTGACGACAGTGGTCAACTCAGTACTAAAATTTATGATAAGCGGGACGACTTCAATTTTAAAATCATAAATTTTCCAAACATGTGCAGCAATATACCAGCTTCTCCTGCATATGGTGTTTACATCTCGCAATTGATTCGCTATGCAAGGGCCAGTAGCAATTATTCTGATTTCCTGAAACGTCATCTTCATCTGAGAAACAGGCTACTGGACCAGGGCTATAAAAAGATTCGCCTTATTCGATCTCTTAAAAAGTTTATATTCCGATACCAATATCTTGTCGAAATATATTCCGTCTCTGCAGAAAAAATTATAAGCGATGCATTTTCATATAGTGAAAATGTATAAAGATAAAGAAGTCAAAAATGTCAAGAATTTTTTTTGTCAATGTGTGACGTAAAAATATTTTTGACATTTACGTCACCGAATATGGTACTGCTTTGACTACTATTTTACCTATTTTGTTCCTGTATTTAAATACTGTTACAGTGACAGCCGGAACCTTTGAACCGTAATGAGAGCGGGAGGTTTGGCGCCTTAAAATCTGATTCAACCCACCATTTCTTTAGAAATGCCTGTACCAAGTCAGGGTCATTACGGTTTTCACAGTTTTCCGGTTGTTGACTGATTTTGTCTGTTTATATAATTATGAGTTTTGACTTTCCCTTTGTAAGATTGTTCGGAGTTCGGTAATTTTGTTATTACCTTTATTGCATCAGTCTTACAGTCAAATCTGATAACATCCACAGCTGTATATCCCTTGCTGGAATATAGTAATATGTGTCAATTTTGGGTAGATTGGTCTATTGAATGTAGGAATAAAATTATGTTTTTATGCCATGCAACTAGGATTAAGGGCATTAAATTTTACCCATGTCCATAAGTCTATCCGTCCCACAATTTGGTTTCCCCTCAATAATTTACATTCTCGGAGTTCGGTAATTTTGTTATTACCCTTATTTAGCAAATTTTTGAAATTTGAAATTTATACAAAAGGTCAGGAACCATAAAAGGAAGGCCAAGGTCAATTTCAAATTACATTCCCCTTTAGCTAATCATTTTAAATTTATACAAAAGGTGAAGGTCAATAGAAGGAAGGTCAAGGTCAAACCTTACCACATTTTCTATTCTGAAGTTGTGCCTATGTTGACGTTAGCTGGAAGCAGGAGACATCCATGTCCTAAGTTGTGCCCCTGTCAGCGTTACCTGAAAGCGAGGGCATCCATGTTCTATGGACACATTCTACCATTTTTTAATTCAAGGTTGAATAGTTGTTTACTTACATTTTCAAAAAATATGAAATTGAAATATGGTATGATGATGACCAATTGCAGCAGTGAGTGACATTTTGTATTGACTCCATGTATTATCTAGTATAACAGATGTTTCAACATAAGAAATATGTTACATAATATATATATATATATATATATATATGTTTCATAATTATAGAAGACCCAGCTGCACTGCACATAAAAGAAACATAAAAAAAACCTACAGTTAGTCGTAAATTGCAGGAAACAGATTTTGAGTGATTCTTCACCCTCATACATGTAAATTTCATGTAAATTGCACATCTGCATAATACTAATATCTACGTTATTTAAAGTTTTATTGTCCGGTGTCAATAAATTAGCAGGAGATAAGGGTTTCATATTACCCCCCTTTTTACATGTAATTATTAAATAATATGAATAATTCATGAAGAGGGTGGCGGCATAAATTTTAAGTTTTGAAAGAAATTTGTCATGAATAAGGTTAAAAGATTGAATTAAACAAATTAATATTAACACTTTAGTCCTAAGGAGAAATTATAAACTACTTCTGTATGCTAGAACAGGGACCAGTCAGCTTTGTAAATTGTCACGATTGTAAAAAAAAAATGAAAATGAATGTGTGTCTCTACCATACTTGCTTCTTGGATCTCTTAAACTATTATTCAGGAAGTGATCTTTTTTTTCGTTGTGAAAAACGGTTTGTTTTGTATTATGTAATGAGGAAAATGAAAGATATAAATACAAATTTAAAAGAAAAGAAAAGAAAAGGGGGAAATAAGATTTATATTAATTAATTTCGTCCTTTTATAGAGCATTTTTTTTTCTTCCAACTTTTACTATTACGATATATTTCAATAAGTAAAACATTAATTTCAAATTATGTGCATTAAGTTGTCGAAAAAGTTGTGGGAAGGGAAATTAATTTGTTCGAAATACATCAATAAGATTATTGTAATGTGAATAAATAATTTTTTTTTTTTAAATAATATGAAATAAACAGAAAACTGTCTACACCATTAAATGTGTTGACGGGATGAAAAAGGGTGATTTGAACTTTTAACATTTCGCTTAAATTTGTGTGACATTTTTCAACTTGTGTTATGGCCGTTTTCAATTGACAAAGGTGTGAAACTCATTAAGAACCAATTTAAAGCTGCCGAAACATAATAATCAGTGGCCAATCCTGAAGCCACTGAATAGGGGTCACAGCAAAACAATTAAAAAGGAAATAGATTTACAGGTGCAGGATCACAGGTAGAGTAATTAGCCTCGTTAACAAATGAGGAAACAGGTAATTAACAACTTATTTGCCTATGAAGCAGTCGGTGTATTGATTTAATCCTATTTTATGATCAAAAATGATATCATTATAAATTTATGACATTCTTGAAGGTCTATTTTCTCATGGAGATTTTTAAGATGAGTTTATTTTTATTACAGAAAAATCCTATTAAACTTTATTTATTACTGTTTCAATTGGCTTTGTAAACTTTTTTTTCAACATTATTATTTTTCAAGTGCAATTTGCATATCATTTATTGTCTTATTGTTAAGATATATCATAGATTTTTTTTTTTGGGGAAACTACTTGTTGTAAAAACAGCATTTTTATTGTTGATTTAAATCAAATGTTACATTTGTGTTTCATAATTTGAGGTGAGAGATAGTTTTTATCGTTTTGTTGATATTGGTCGAATTGTTGAGCATTACCCTAACAAAACCAACCTTACCTTGCTTCAATGTTGCAGGACATGTGCTGCAACCTTGCAGCTATGGAAAATGTTTGCAGGAACTGGTAAATGGAACATTGCAGAGGGTTGCAGGTTGATATTGATTGAATAGTTTAGCATCACTGTTTATTAAACTTTCTTTTTATAATACAGTAATTGAAATTATTATTATCATCTTTATTTCTCATAAAACCATATCAAACGTACAGAGAAGACATACATATACAATAACAAATACAAAATAGATATAAACATATATACAATATAAAACAGAGATAGAGGTGTGAGACAGCCTAGAGAACAAAAGATTTATTTATATTTTGTATAAATTTACATAATTTTTTTGTTTTTTGATAAGCACACATGATTTGTTTAAAGTTAGGAATATTTGGTCTTTCTCGTAAATTTGTAATACAATGTAATGAACCGATTTCTAAAGTTTGAAAAATGTTGACATTCCATTATGTAATGGTATTCATCTCCAATAGTTATATTGTCACATTTTGTACATATTCTATTGACATGGTCAATATTATTTCAATATATACCAAGAAAAAGGTGTGTATTATACTTCAGTGTGCACTATAAACAACCAAACACGGTAATTGCATAAAAATGACTTAAACAACCCAAAAACATTTTTTTTTCATCTTTTCTTTTTACTTGGTTTGACATTCCAAATAAATATTTTTGGGTAAAATAAAACTTGAGAATGTATACAGGATATATATTAGCCTTTTAAATGTGATTGGGTTAATATATTATACAGATAAAAATAAACACCCATATGTCACAAAAAGATTAGAATTCAAGTTTTAAAAGTCAAAATAATTTATGTGTATTTTAAAAGGGCCGTTATGCTCAGCATCTACCAATTTAAGAGTTGGTCTAAAAAGCAATAAAAAGAATGGGGTTACTTTAGACCAATTAAAAAAGACATATAAATGGTATATTTTTGTAGATAATTTTTAAGAGTTGGTACAAAATAATGAAACTGGATCTTTTATGCTTCTAAGTTTTATGTTAAGTAGCTTAATAGCGATTTAAGTGTATGTAGGAATTTCTATAGAGATTGGCTTGATAGATGGGGGGAATATGTTGAATGCAATTTCGTACATCTCTGGGGGTCAAAAGTTTATGTCATTATACAAATCGTTCTATGTATTACATAAAATGTTATATTCATAACACTGTGTAATGCTGTACAGGTGTAGCTCTAGACAAGTTTATTGCCTTATGAACACCTTATATGGTCGTAAAATTACAATTATTTTCATCCTGAAATACATATAATTTCTGAAGCCAGATTTTTATCCCAGATGTCTTTTTTTGTCATTTTATATGACAGTAAAATTATGATAAAATTACAATAACATTTTTTTTTGTATTTCCTAAAAAAAAAAAGAAGAAGATTTCTGAAGCCGATTTTTATCCCAGATGTCTTTTTTTGTCATTTTATATGACAATAGAATGATGATAAATTTGTTGTCCTGTGGTTTTACACTCCTGGATGCAGACCAGATTTAGGGTTATTATTACATAATAACATTGTGCATCATATCCGTCCTTTTTTGGTCTTTTCCGGTCATTCATGAATTTCGTTTGAAATAGGATAAGGTTTTATGATCGGTTATGAGTAACTGTCACTTTAACCTCTGTTAAAGGGATATTAAAGCTCGTTTAGCATATATTTTTTCAACTCGTGGCGAAGGTTGTTTCTTTTCAATTTAATTGTAAAAACGATCCAAAAATACTTTGCACGCCCAAATAATCCCTCATATCTTTAAAATATCACTTAAAAGGGTCGAAAATAATTTTTGTCCAGGAAGCAAAAATTCAATTATTAGAATACGCATATTCATGATGACCTCGACTTTGACCCCACTCGGAAGTTGATTGTTGATGAAGCTAAATATGGCCGAAGCTGCAACTTTATCTAATCGTGGACGAAAATGTCGTTTGACTGATTCAGCACGGAAAAGAAAGAAAAAAGAAACAAATGCACTTATCAACAAATCAAGGATTTACGTCAGAGAAGAGTACGATCGCTGGAACGATTTAAAGACAGCCCTGAGGTATTTTATTCACCCCAATTGGTGACCCACGCACACTTATCTGATGTTTCTTTAAATAACACAGCTATTTAACACTTTCAAGGTCTTTTTCTGACTTTGGGTAAAGCTTCAAATGTCCTCTTACTCCCATTTGCCGTTGAAGTAAACAAATAGTAATTAATTATCATTTCTATAACGAAACAAGTAAATTCACTTACCAATTCCATGTCAGCATCCATGATGTTTGTTTACAGAAAAATGATACGGTTCCAACTTTGACAAACATCATAACTGGCAGCGATGAATAATTAGCAAGGCAAAGACTGCAAGATATGACAGAATTATCAACGAAGTATGTCACTTTTACAAAGTTTCATTGATAAAAACCGGGTTAATGTTTCATAAATATCATTTATTGAACCAATTGCAAGTTTTCATGAGATACAAAAAATTACCAAAATGAGCTTTAATATCCCTTTAATGTCAACACAATATAAGTGAAACGCCCAAAAATTCAATAATAAATTATTTCATGTCATGTTCATTTTGCATGTACTTTTCATAATTCGGTCCAAGTAAGAACATTACGGAATTTTGTTTATGCCATATGTAGAGTGTCTTGTTCTGTTCCTATTATTAGCTGCTGAATCATAGCTCTTTCAGTCTTTTTGTTTGTTTTTTTACCATCTGGTCACCAAGAAAAAAAATGAATACTAAAAAAAAAAAAAAAAAATGGTTCCATAGCTTTTCCATTAATGTATTGTTTAAAATAATGGAACATTGCAACAACAACAAAAATTCATTTTGCACCTATATTTTTACTTCATTATCATATCTGATATGACAGAAATATTAATATCTTGAACACACAAACATTTTGTAAAATGTATGCACTGTCAAGTTCTGTATATTAAGTTTGTTAACAAGTTGTAGTTACATAATCACAAAAAAACAGGTAAAAATAATTAATACCTGCAAAGTGGAAATGTTTCATCGAGTCTTTTTTTGGAATTTTTGAAAATTTGATTTGCAATGAAATTTTTTTTTTTCTTTTCTTTTTTTTAATTTAATTTCTCATGCACCCAGTCAGAGCATATATTATTGGAACATGTGAATAAGTCCAGAAAAAAGGTGGTTCATCAAAACAATTTTTTTTTTAAATCTGATGCAAAAGCACTGAAAATAATGTAAAAATTATTTGTCGTCCACTCAAAATCAAAATTTACCATGGATGGGGAAAACTCAAACTGGATGAAAAAATGGAATGGCTGAAATAATGCACATGTAGTACCAACTGTTTAACTGATAATAAATAGTTGTTTAGATACCATTTGTTCAGATAAAAAAACGTGAAAAAATGTAGATGCCTAATTTAGTGCATGTGATGTGTACCTGGAATAACCTTTATCAGGTACTCTACTAGTTAAAAGATAGGAAAGGTGCAGATTTGTCTTGTTTATACGTTAAAAATCATTATCTTACAATTTTTATGGTGCAATAATCTGAACCTCTCCACTCAGTTTTTCAAATCTTTGAGTTAGATTTACTTTTCTATAAAATCTTAATTAAAATGTGTTCATTTGCCAGGAAAGTGAATGTTCATGTAATGTATGTGTGACAGACAGGGCTATCGATTTTACCTTCATTTCTACGAAGTTTTTGGAACTGTTCCGACAACTTGTGTTTTTTTTTTGTTTTTTTTTCTCTACTTGTACCCTAATATACAAACTATTTTAAAGGCAAATTTGTGAAAAATATGAAACAAATATTTTTAGGTTTTGTGAATGACACTTGATCAATTTCTCTGTGGTGAAATTCAACTCTGATCTGAAAAAAATTGAGTTGTGTAACATATACGCCTTTCATTCATTTTAACAATAAAATGATACATCATCTCTATGCTTCTCTTAAATGCCACCATTTTTTAGGGGGGCAGCGATATTGACATCACGTTAAGAATAGCGTGTTTTGTCATTGGGCTGAAGTGGATTTGTAATTTAATGAAATCAAGTTGTAATAAATCGTAATTTAATGCACATCTATTTCATGAAAGGTGTAATTTATTTAATTTAAAATGAAAAGTTCCAAAATTTAGATCTTTTGAGAATGTGTTGCATTTTTGTTTAAGAATATTTTGTCTAAAATTACTAAGATGTAATATATATATATATATATTTATATATATATATATATATATATATATATATACACGTCTGAAAATTAAACCAAACAGTGTTAGAATTAGATTTTAGAGCTGTCAAATTTTTGTTCTTCCCTCAACGGGATTTGAACCCACACCATTGATACACTGCAGCACCATTCACTTAGCCTTACGTCCAGTGCCCTAGACCACTCGACCACATCCATATATATATATATATACATTTTTGTGCCTGCCCAAAGTCAGGAGCTGGATTTCCATTGTCAAATTTAGTGCTCTGTTGATATGAGAGGTGATTGTTCTTTCTTTTCATAATACAATTTTCAAAATGAAGTTCATTTCTTTGTTAATTTCATTTTTATACTGCACTATAAAGTTTATAAAAAAAAATTATCAAAAATATTTTTGATCTGATAATTTTGGTCTCTAAAATTTCTGTTAATTTCATTTTTATACATCACTATAAACAAGAAATACATTGTTTAACCAAAAACCATTTATTGATTATACATTTATTGTTTTATATTTTCAATGTACTTATTTCTATTTTCTTATAAGTTTATGTATAGTTTACAAACAAATACAAAAAGTTCTTTAAACTTTGCAGGCACCATTCCCAAAAGATTTAAATGAATTAAAATTACATTCATTGAAAACGACTAACATTACATAATTTGTTGATATTTAAATAAAAGAAATATCTGATGAGAGATTTTGAATTACTAATCCCTAAAACCTTGTTTTGGTTTGGATTTAGAACACCAAGAGGTTTTTAACACCTCGCTAACATAATGTTGATTTCAACTGTCTAGGATATTACTTCTGGAAGTAATGGGATTAAAAAAAGAAATCTCAACTTTATGGACATGTCTAGGGTGTGATCTGTGAAAAACAGTGTTATTTTTGATGTAATACTGATTGGCAAGAAATGTGTAAGAATGTCTGTCTGCCTGTCTGTATTCATTTGGATGAATAATTTGGAAGGAAATTTGTCATAAATATATAAATAGGATAAGAAGAAGGCCATACTTTAAACAATTGTTTAGTGGGTCATTTCAACAACCAGACTCTGGTTCATCCTAAGCACCAGAAGATAAAGAGAAAAGAAGATGGACATCTAGATCCTGGCTTGAAAAAGGCACAAAAAG
This sequence comes from Bathymodiolus septemdierum, assembly GCA_963383655.1. Lineage (NCBI taxonomy): Eukaryota > Metazoa > Mollusca > Bivalvia > Mytilida > Modiolidae > Bathymodiolus > Bathymodiolus septemdierum. Next base: position 36,528,417 of record OY726528.1, read on the forward strand.
GTAATAGGGTTAAATTTGCTTTTCAGTAGGTAGGCTGTGGCAGATATTAATGTTGCTGGGCAGACTTTTATCCAAAAAAAAAATTACCTGGATTTTGATTCAATTAAAACTTTATTTGTTTGATTTCCCGTCTTTTCTGGTAGTCAGCCAATCTTGTTGTGAACATATATTTGTTATGCCTTATTATTTGTTCCTTTTTGATCATTTATTATAAACAAATTTATAATATTTTTTTTTTTTGTTGGAATAAATATCATGTAATATTTGTTCCAGTTTGTCGATATGTTAGTTGGTTTATGGTGTTTAATACCACTTTCAACAATATTTCAGTTATAGCGTGGAGGTCAGTTTTGATGGTGGAGGAAACCAGAATACCCGGAGAAAACCACTGACCTGTCACAAGTCACTGACAAACTTCATCACATAACATTAAATCAAGTACACCTCGCCTGAGCGGGGTTCAAACTCACGACGTTAGTGGTCATTGGCACTGATGGCATAGGTAGTTATAAATCCAACTACCATACAATCACAACTATGACGGCCTCTATGCAAGGAATAGCATATTATGGGGTGTGACATTTATAGAGACTTCCAACAAGTCTTGATTTCCAGGATTTCCAAGAATTTTATTTACATCAATTTCAATATTATTTTGGCATTTTATTCAAATTTAGAAAATAACAAGGGGAGACAATTACAGATTAGGATGCAAAAACCACATTAAATAAAAAATAATTCTTTGATCCCTTGAGCAATTAATAGCTTGATGATATTATCACCATTTTTCAAGGGATTTCTTAAATAATTTCCGTTGACATTTGGCATTTGTGTGAAAGCAGACCACCTGATTTAATTCTTTCTCAGACATTAAATCCTTTGAGAAGAATAAAAGAAAGAATTAATATTGACAATGATTGCTTATCTTTTGTTTACTTAAAGATGAAATATACATATGGAAGTATTTTTTTTTTGTCTTTGTAGAAAGTGACGTGGATTGTGGTTTGTTGACCTTTGATTACTGATGAGGCATGTGACTTGCACCTGTGTTGTGATTGGATACTGGTGAGAATTGTGGTCATTTCTGTATTTATATTTTTTGACGATAATTAGCCAAAACATGTAAAGCTTATTTGACCTCGTGCTGACTTCCTCCTTTTATCCTCTGTTTGTGGGAGGAAATGTTTACAAAAAAACTTGTATCACTGAGGAATCACAGCTAGGAATTTGATATAAAATTGTTACAAATATACATTTGATGGATGTAAATGAATATCAGACAAATATCCTTCACTGTGCAAAATAGTAAAAAACTTGGCAGGTGGCGAAAGTTTAACAAGTAAAGGGTGTAAAAGGGTATAAGTAACCTGCACTTCAAAGCTGGACATTTAGCAGGTATGGTAAATGAAAAAGCTACAGGTAACCAAGGTAATAACATGCAGTAAATATTTCTGTTCTTCATCTCGCAGTCAAAAGCGCTGCATCTGTTACAGGTGTAATGGTTAGCATGCTCACCTTACGTGCGTTAAATCATGGGTTCGAACCCCGGTTAGGTAAAACCAAAAACTATAGAATATTGATATATGCTGCTTCTCCGCTAACCAACAGGATTAACGAGTAAGAGCAAAGACTGGTTGTCACAGTATTGTGATAATATGCCCCTAGTGGAGCAGTATTTCTACCGATAAACTTTTGTTCCAGTGAGCTAGCACAAAGACTTGCTACAAGTCCATTTCTGATTAATAATTTCTTAAAAAATGCTGGTATGAATGTTTAAATCTTGACTGACCACTGGTATTGACTAACATTTCTTTCTTAACATGTGGATAAAATGCTGCTATGAAAGTTTAAATCTTGACTGACCACTGGTATTGACTAACATTTCTTTCTCAACATGTGGATAAAATGCTGGTATGAAAGTTTAAATCTTGACTGACCACTGGTATTGATTAACATTTCTTTCTCAACATGTGGATAAAATGCTGGTATGAAAGTTTAAATCTTGACTGACCACTGGTATTGACTAACATTTCTTTCTCAACATGTGGATAAAATGCTGGTATGAAAGTTTAAATCTTGACTGACGACTGGTATTGACTAACATTTCTTTCTCAACATGTGGATAAAATGCTGGTATGAAAGTTTAAATCTTGACTGACGACTGGTATTGACTAACATTTCTTTCTCAACATGTGGATAAAATGCTGGTATGAAAGTTTAAATCTTGACTGACCACTGGTATTGACTAACATTTCTTTCTCAACATGTGGATAAAATGCTGGTATGAAAGTTTAAATCTTGACTGACCACTGGTATTGACTAACATTTCTTTTTCAACATGTGGATAAAATGCTGGTATGAAAGTTTAAATCTTGACTGACCACTGGTATTGACTAACATTTCTTTCTCAACATGTGGACAGTAAATATAAGTGGTCTGTCAAGATTTCAGATTTCATAGCAATAATTTATTTAAAAGAGTTATTAATGAGAAAGAGACCTGTAACAAGTCTAGCTGGCACTATAAAAATCAAACTAAGCATATTAGTCTAGTACAAAACAGACGTAATCTCATCCAAATCTTACTTGTTCCTGCCATGATAAGCTTGCATATTTTAATTTGAAAAAAAGTTATAGTTAAGATGTAGCGAATGCATATGAAAATTATTATTCTTCATAATATACAATCAAACAAAATATTTCTTCATGGAGATTATAAACACATTTAAACAAAGTATTGCAAAAAATTTCGACGGCACACCCGTCTTCGTCAGTTGCAAAACATAAACTGCCAAGAGATGTTGTTTTTTTTGTATCTCTTGGCAGTTTATGTTTTGCAACTGACGAAGACGGTTGTGCCGTCGAACATTTTTGCAATATTTTGTTTAAATGTCGTCATAATATAGTCATCATTTTATGAACATTACTCATCTTAATACATAAAATGATTGTCAAACTTCTCCTCAATAAAACTGACCCCCCACAATGTAGCTGAAGTATTGTTGAAAGTGGCGTTAAACACTAAAACCCTAACTCAAATTTCTCCTGGCTTGCTCTTTACTTCCTTACTTCCTGTTAATAAAACCAGTGCACTCTATCAACTGTCTCAATGATGTAATGGTTAGCCTTCTCACCTGGTGTGCCTGAGATTGGTTCCAGCGCCAGTTAGATTAAACAAAATATTATTGAAATCTTTCTTTTACTTGACATGAAATATTATTCGGCCATTGACTCTTCATGTGGACATATTCAAGGTTTGATGGTACATAGGGTGTGTGGTTTATTTTTCCTAGATGCTGAAATATAAACAAGATAAGAAATAATACAGTCAAACTTGTATTAAGAGGACACCTTTGGAAAAAGAGAAAAAGTAGCCTTATGTGAGAGGTGACCTCTTGAAAAAGTTTTTTGATTACCGGGTAATATTAAATTTTCTATGACAGGACAAAAAAAGGTGACCTTTTAATAGAGGTGACTGCATGGACAGGTTTGACTTTATATGGATTAAATTTTTATTTACAAAAATGCTACTTCCATTATTTTGAAAATGAATGCAAACAAATGACACGATCGATCACACAAGGATGTGCTGCTAAGAAGAACAATTCTTGTTAAGGTCAAATGTTGGTTGTTGTGTACACACTTGTTTTATAACCTACTTGAAATACTTCAGTCATCTTGAAAAACATATAAATCAGGGGCGGATCCAGGGGGGGCATGCTTTTTTTTAATTTTTTGGCGTAAAATCGTGATTTTTCACACAAAATACCCCAAAATATTTCGCGCCTCCCTCCGCTCGGCAAATTTTTTTTAAGTGCGCCTCCCCCCCCTCTAACTTGAAATCCTGGATTCATCCCTGTAAATGACATTGCATTAACAGAACCAAAAAAATAATTTATTTAATTCAAACTTTTCGAGCCCCGGTCAGTTCAAAGCAAAGACTATAATAAAAACATTTTCTGCTTCTCCGCTAACCACACAGCATTAAGGAGTAAGAGCAAAGACTGGTTGGCTAAGAATATGTGGCAGCATATCTACCTGCGGACTTTTGTTTCAGTGAGCTAGCACTATAAAAAATCCAACTGAGTGTTTGTCTAGTACAAAGCTGACATCATAATCATCATCTCATCTAAATGTAACGTGTTCTCGCCATGATACAGGGGAAAAATTTCTCACTTGGCGTTAAGCGACATTCATTCACTCTCTCAATCTTTTTAAAAGTCCAAAATCTGGATCGAAACTGGAAAAAAGGTATCTAACATGCACAATGCTAAATAAATGTCCAGCTTTGGAAGCAATTTCCTGTTATGACTAAATCAGATGTATAAAAAATGAAAATGGAGCCATAATCTATTTGTAAATATATAGTTTGACAGCCAGATGTATGTGTTGATTTTAGGTCGTATCACCCAATTGCTTTAAAATTCTTGATAAATTTTCTATGCAGGTGAAAAAGCCATCAAATTGAAATTTGTAGTAACCAAAGTCACCGAAAGTGTTCTATAGCTGTTAATATTCCCTATAGAAATAAACACAGTAGAGACTCTTTTATCAAATGTTTCAATGCTAAGTAAACAAAATGGAGGGAAAATCAGTTAATCATTGTAGGAGATTAGTAAGACTTGTCTGTGGGTAATGAATTGATGACTTTTCAACTTGACATGTAAACATATTATATTTGTACTTGGTTGGTTTTTTTTGCCTATGATTTCTTTGATGCAGTAGTCTCACCTGACTAAAATCTATCATTTTGCCCTCGAGCGCACACACAAACACGTGCATTTAGAATCTAAGTTTCTGCGAAATTATGGCTGTTCATAGTTTTTACCCATCCTCCGAATATTTTTTGCACTTCTGCAGATTTTTTAGGCAAAAAAGTGATTGATTGATTGATTGATTGATTGTTATTTAAAGTCAGTGAGCAGTATTTCAGCTAAATAGACAATATACGTACATTGTCAGAAAATATAAAATTTATTTGTGCAAGCTTTAGAAACAGATAGAAAGGCGAACCTTTGGCAAGCATTTCTGTCCTGTTTCCCAGCAAGTGCAAATGAATTTGATATTTTCCAACAATGTACCTATTGTGTATATCCTGAAATGTTGAAAAGCCCGAAACAGCTGCCAAATTGTCTATAAAGAGCAGAAACAGGCACTGTACTCATCATATTTGATGTTGTTCTCAGTGAAGTTTGCACTTATACTGGTACCGTTGCTCAACATGTATCAGGTACCAGAAAAGTTATATCATGATCAGTGACCGTATATAACAAAGATTTATCCAGTCTATGCAATGTGACCACTCAAATATAGAACAAGTGCAGGATAAATGTATACAAGCTTACAAACAGCAAATCAGGCAGAAAAAAGAATGCCATGCAGGGGCGCCCCCCCTAAAATTGGAAAAAATATAATTTTTTGGCGTAAAATCGTGAATTTTCACACAAAATACCCCAAAAATGTTCGTGCCTCCCTCCGCAATTGGAAAAAATATGATTTTTTGGGCGTAAAATCTTGATTTTTCGCCCAAAATAAATTAGTCCCCTCCCCCAACTTGAAATCCTGGATCCGCCCCTGCCATGGTACGGACCTATCAAAGGATGTTCTTGTTGCCACAAGGACAAGATTATTATAATAATACAGCAGTTTTTGAAGGTATCATGTGTGACAGTAGACAGACACGACCACTATTTAAAGTCTGATTCCACCTTGTAAAAAAGATTGGCTAAAAATTAAAGCAATCTTTATTTTACATTTTATTTTTTGTAATCTTTATAAAAGGTCAAAGACTTGAGATTATCCTGACTACCATAGATGCTTGGCCAAAAATAAGTTTTTCTTGAACTGCGAAAAGGATATTATTCACTCCTCCATCATTTTGAATGAGTAGAGCACACTTGATTGAGACTTCTGACAGGTCTTTTCCAGTCTGTAAGCTTAGGATTCAAATGGACATTGCAATCTAATCTATAGCGAAGTAACCTCACAATGCCCGTTAAGGAGCCTCAAATTTTTGTTGTTTTTTTTTTCTTTGTATTATTCCCTAATTGGAACCTCCGTGATAATGGTTGTTTTCGTGTACTAAACCAAAGTGTGCATTTTTGATTCTATTTGTATATTTATTTTGATACAAGGATGAAATTGACATGAAACATGAAATTGATTCTTTCTCCTTGGTTACTAAGTTAATTCTTGCCCAGTAGGGGGCACCACTAAAGATGAATTCAGACAAGTCATTAAAAACATTTATCCTGAAATTATTAGTTTTCTAAGGAATAAAACAACGTGAAATAGGTATAAAGATATCAAATATTTCTTTTTGATGTTGTAGATTGATGCAATATTTATGAAATTGGAGTGAAATTTTCTGACATTTTGGTGATTTTACATAAGACCTCTAATTTGCATTTTCTTTTGTATGTTAAGATTTAAGATCTTTTAATACTATATCAAAATAACAATTTACAGTAGGTGTTTCAAGTTTAGAAAATGTGTGGAAAAAGTTCAACAACACTTATAACTTTCTTCCCTATTGTCGAACTGACATTGTGAGTTCGAATCCCGCTCAGACGAGTTGTACTCAATACAACATTATCTGATAAAGTTCGTATGTGACTTGCAGCAGGTCAGTGGTTTTTTTCTGGGTACTCCGGTTTCCTCCACCAATAAAACTGATTGCCACGATATAACTGAAACACTGTTGAAAGTGGCGTTAAACACCATAACCCTAACCCTCCTCTATTGTCGATTCCTATTTTATTCTTAACTTCTGTGAATTGATTTTGATTCGTGGTATACCAATTTTTGATGAATCTGTGCATACTATCAAACCACCAAATTAAGTGAGTGAGTTAGTGATTTTTAAATGCAAACTCAGCAATTTTTTCAGCAAGATCATGGCGAGAACAAGTTAATTTTCAATGAGATGATGATGAGGTCCACTTTTCACTAGACCAACATGCTTAGTTGGATGTTTATAGTGCTAGCTCACAAACAAAAGCCTGCGGATAGACATGTCGCCCCACTCGGACACATTATTCTGATTCTCAGCCAATCAATCATTGCTCTTCCTCCTTAACACTGCATATGTTTTTAATTACCCGGTAGTTATTTTGGATGTCTTGTGTCTTGTATGACACTTATGTTTTTGTTGTCCACTTAAGCAAGTTCATATGTTTGGAATGTACAATTGTGGAAGTCAATTCTCTTGTCTTCAATGTACTCTTGTGTGTGTCAAATTCCCTCTTTTGCAAGTTTTACTCCTTCTTCATGGGAACGAGCTCAGAAGTCCCCCTCCAACCAAATGCCACCTCTCTTATGCCAGGTTTCCGATGTACCGAGATAGTGAAATAATACAGAAATGTCAAATGCTACTAGATTGTCACCCTGAAGATAGGTATTGAAAGACCACTTTTTCATTGCAGAAGGGTGGCCTAATAAGAGTAATGTATTTCTAGCCTCATAGTCAACAATAATTGTGAGTTTGATTCATACCCATGGCAAGTACCGTCCCACATTCCCTCTAAAAGTCTCATTTTCTAATTCCTCCCACCCCCCTTTTTTTTACCCTCATTATTTTAGTCTTGTTCAAACTTGATTGAAAAATCGTAAGGACTGACAAAAAGCCATAAAGACGGCAGGACGGATTATTTTTATATCAATACTTCTAACCTATACAAATAAAGTACTCCATGTAAGGCTTCCTTAAAATTTATCACTAATTAAGATTTATACTGTAAGCTTCGGATAACAAATTGGATTTTTCATTTGTAAAAATCATCAATTAGGTAAACGACAAATCAATATGTGAAAGCCGTTATAAATGGCTGCCTCATCTTGGACTTAATTAATCTAGGTTAATATCAACGATGTGATGGGCTTCAGAAAATAATTACGTTCAACCGTGATTGAATAATCAGAGAACCTGTGTTGTAATATTGATCAGAATAATAATAGATTCTATTTAACATACGTAAGACGGCCTACGTATATCTAATAATATAATGTACATGTTTAATTTTAACCTGGAAGGATTTCGAGTTTAAAGAATTATACTGATTTTTTTTTATTTATGAAATTCACCTGAAAACCTATGGTAACCATTGACAACACAATTCATTCCACTACATAAGAAACTGTGTTTCCTTGTATGGGTATTTTACATGTTAGAATCAATAGATATTGGAGCTGCAAGCATCGTATGGAGATAAAACTTGTGATAGAAGAATATCGATCTATTAATAAGTATTACCTTACAGAGTTGGGTTTTCATTTAGGCGCTATCAATCTTTGTTATTATTTTTTTTCTTTTCGCGATCATATAAACAGGCGGCTCGCGTTTCATGGTGTAGGAATGATATAGAGAGTCATAGATCGGTAACCATGATAAAACGAATCATAATGACGTCGTAGCCATCACCGAATGATTTCTTATTCGATTATATGCTAGAAAAGTTAAGCGTCTGTACTTTGGTAAATTATTGAATTACCGATCATCTGTAACTACATTTAGCGGTTGTGACGCTTTTCCGTTACGTAAGATAATTCTACAGAGAGTTAGGTGTAAGAGGAGGAATGTGGTATGACATGTGTAATCCGGAGCGATATCTTCTATCTATATTCTAATGTCCTTTCATCTCAGCGATTCACCGATTGTCACAAGTCTACTTGTCTAGGATTTTAATGATATATGACTATTGTTAATCGCTTTACTATAACCTTATGGACAAGACAGAATACTAATCAATGCGTTTGACCTACTCTATAGGGAAATGGCAGACAACAACAAAAACGGATGCACCCGAGTCAATTAATCCTTAGGAGACAAAAGTGCAGGAAACGGAGAAATGTGTCTAAGCAAGGTTGACTTTTCCAGGCGAAAGCTGTTTTTTTCATTGTGTTGTTAATAATATATCTTTGAGGAAGTTAAGCGGCAGAAGATTTTCATCTTTTTCGCTTGTCAGTTTTATAACCAAATAATATTTACATCATTAGTATACTTTTAACATTTCTTTCATTTGCATAAAGTCAATATAAATTTGTTTTTGCCTGCACACACAGAATTCAATATGCATCCAAGTTCAGTCCAATTTTTTAATTTATTTTTATACGTATTATGGTATACCAACGTCTGACTGTCCGTCCGTTTCACATGTCACTCTCTAACTTAAGAACCCCTTGGCCAATTCACTTCAATTTTCACAGAGTTATTGGAATTGATGGTCTTACGGTCTGTATACTTTATGGTGACATTTAGAATGTTCATTCCAGAGTTATGGGACTTTATTCATCAAATTGTACGTGATTTTAATGCGATTTTTCGTATGTCATGCTGTAAATTGAGAACCCCTTGGCCAATTCACTTCAAACTTCGCATAGTTATTGGTATTGATAATCTTACGATCTGTATACTTTTTGGTGAAATTTCGATTGTTCATTCCAGAGTTATGGGACTTTTAATTTAGTTTCTCCTCTGAAACCACAATGTTAATTTAAACCTAAGTTAGTTGGGATTTATTTTGGGTGGTTCCCTTTGAAATTTTTTTTTGAAAATCAATTTTCCATCCAAGATGGCCACTACCATACTTTACACTAGAAAATTCTAAGCCACTTATCCAACCATACCCCAGTGTGTAATTAGTGCCCATTACCACTAAAAATGTGAGTTCAAACCACTTTCATGACGAAGTGTACTCGTACAACATTATGTGATAAAGTTTGTCAGGCGACTTGCGACAGGTCAGTGGTTTTCTCTGTGTACTCCGATTTCCTCCACCAATAAAACCATCTAATTTGATAATTCTCTATGATTTTTTGAAAAATCACATAAAACATATTTGAGGATCCTCTTATGATAATCATGACTGAATATTTTGCTTGAAAATTGGATTAAACTTTGGTTGGTTTTTTTTGTTTGTTTTTTGTTAAACATTTGACCTTTGTGTACTTCATTTCTTTTTTTTACTTTCCGTTCTGCTTTTTATAGTTATATCTATATATTTATGTAACAGCTGTGATATAAATTATGTAGTAAAGTCTTCCCAGATGTCAGGGGGATCTATTGTATAAAGTAATTGTTATGATGTACTCTACTGTAATTTCTTAAGACAAAAAAAAAAAAAAAAAAAAAAATGGAAGAATTTAAAAGAGATGTAGCAGTACTTCTATTGACATCTAAACACAGATATAGTATGTTCCTTGATCAAGGGTAGGGTGGGGTGTGTTTGGTCCAATTTTGTTATACCCTCCCACTTTTTAGTCCAAAAATGTAGACCCCACTATATGGTAAACTAACTTTTTTGTGTATTTGAACTTTGTGCACTTTCTTTTTTATAGATTTTTGGCCATTTTTTGGGCCAGATCTACCCCCACCCTTTTTGGGTAAATGTGGATTGCTCATGAAGATTTGTCAAGCTTTTGTTACACATTTATTTGAAAAAAATGGTTACCTTGTAATTAACTGTTTTCCCTTATGAATTAAAAAAAATAGATTGTACACATAATCGTATTTTCTTTTCTTTTTTGATACAATCTGTTGCAGGGGCCCCTTCCAACACAAACACTCACAGGAATAAAACTGTAAATGTCGATTAAAATTAGAATTAAACATATGATTATTGTATTGGTACTTCCAACAAAATCAGTGTTTAAACATTAAAAAACATACATAGATTAGCATGGGGCCCCTATTCTTGTGGGGACCCCAGGCAACTTCAGTGTGCCTATGCATTAGACAGCACAGATCTGGTGCTAGACAGAGAAAGGACCTTTGATCATTGTCACTGTAACAGAATTTTATCTTAAGCTGAAATCTAAATTAACAACAGATGCATTGATCGAAATTAACACCCTGTTGTATTTCATTGCAAAACAATCAAAGTCAAATTTCTATTAATCCCAGATTTTAATTTGGCTTGTTTAGACCCCTAATGTTTTTCCATTAAATCTAATTATTTTGTCAATTATTTAATATGGCCACCTACTGTTTCTTATTAGGATTAGTGGGTTATCTCCCTTGTAAAATAAATTGAATCCATCCCAAGCTATTAAAATGTCTAATTCCTCAATTAATAAGCAGCTTATCACAGGGTTAGGGTTACACTTATTCTAATTTTTGGGTATACTGACCTCTTGTTTCCTTGTTATTTATGGGGAGCAAGAAGGGGTTGGGAGTCTCCAACCAACGGTGATGTATTAAAGTAACGAAAATCACTATCACAAATTACTTGAAATTGATTATTATTTAATGTCAATCACAACCAATTAAACCGATTATTACTAATTTTTTGGTCCAAATCACATCCAAAATGAAACTACAAACGACCATTGTGTTTTACAAGAAAATGTTGAACTCCCTTCATTAAAGATGGTAGATTTTTTTTTTCTGGTGCCAAAATATGTGTGAAATGTCATAAAAAAGACATAAAAACTTAGGGCTATCTACCAAGGTCACGATTTTATTTGCAAATTTCAGAATGAAATGGGTGTTATAAGGTCAAATGTTGATTTGTTGTCTAATATTTATCGCTATTTTGTGGGAGGAAGGAATGCATATTAATATACTCTTATTTCCATTGTTTTGAATAATTGGGTTTTCCACAGGAAAAATCCAGAAATGGGGTTGAAGATCTATGCTTGGTAGGTAGAGGGATATCAGAATGTTAGTTTTGGTGCAAGCTGTGCTTTGGAAACCGGTAGACATATGTTATTAAAGGAATGAGCATTTAACTTTAGGGGGGGGGGGGGGGGGGGGGGGGCTATGGGTTTTTTTACTTTCTGTTGCCAAATTTAATAGGAAAAAATAAATTTGTACCTGCAGTATTCAAGACGAAATTTTTGTAATATTGGGAAACAAAATGCTGATTTTTCATGTCCAAAAAAGGAAAAAAATCTGTTTTGTGAGCAGACACCTATCTAAGGCCAGGGGATTTAGTGGCCAGTTTGGTATATGTCTGGTGGTTACCATATAGCTGAAAGTGAGATGAACACCAATAACCAATCTACATCACGTCTATGTTTTAATGAAAGCTTTTTAGATACATGGCTTGAGATATCTAAATAACATTGATCATTATTAAAATTCATTTTTTTAGTTTATTTCAGTTCACAAGGACAAAAAACAGTATGTGCTTTTGTTATCCTGTCTAGTGAACATGTAATTTGAGGTTTATTATATATAAAAGTATAATTTTTTTTTTAAATGACAAATTTGCATCAACTTGTCTGCCACAAATACAATAGTTCCCCTCTTATAAGGCCACCTCTTCTGCAATGAAAAAGTGGCCTCTATTGAGGGGGACAATTTAGTAGTATTTTACTATCTCAGTGCATCTGAAATCTGGCCCCGGCCTGTTATAATGTCATAATTGATGAAAAGAATTTGAATGTTTAGCATTGGGCGGGTCAACATTGAATTCTTTCCTGGATGGAAGAAAATCAAACAGCGACGTATTTCCTTCGTACTAGACTATTTACCTATGATATTATGAAAAATTTCAACTGCAATATATCTTTATTGTTTTTTAAATCATTGTTTAGGTCTTATATTGGGAACCTTTTTTTTTTATTAAAATAACGGCCTGTGTGCCTTTAATTTGTGTCTAAGTGTAAAGTTAGATAATCCTTCATGTTGATTTACGTCAATATCCATTTTTACTATTATACTGATGGTTACAATAGGATACCCTATATAAAGGATTGGATATTTTTAATCTAAAAATCTTGAAAATAAAATAAAAAGTTTTTTTTTTCCATCTTTTACTGTTAACGAATGATATTTAATGCCAACAATTATAACATTTACTTTATGAGGATTTCAACTTTTAATTAACTATAACTTTTTATTTATCTTATCTTTGGTTTATAGCTTATAAAAAAATCACAAATCAAATTCTTTATCTTGTGTAGAGAATTAGGTTAGAAAAATATATCACATTTCTTTAAATTATGCAAGATTACAGATGGGTATATATATATATATATATATATTATTCTCCCTTGAAACTTGCCGGAAGAAATTTATCACCTGGTCATACTGAAAATTACAGCATTGAGGAAATTTATGACCACATTTTGGGATATGGACCATTTGATTTGTAAAGCCCCACTTGTAAATTTACAATGCAAATGGTTATTAAGTTTTCAACAAAATTATTTCCATTTGTTTTGGGGATTTTTTTTGTCTTGGTTTATGGTGTTTAACACCACTTTTTTTTAATGACAATATTTCAGTTGTATTGTGGTGGTTTCTGGTTTTTTTTTGGTTTTTTTTGGTTTTTTTCTGAAAAAATTGAAAAGGGTGAATATTTTAAATTGACAAAAAAAAATCTTTAAAAATTGTTAGTTTTTCCACAAAAAAAAAAGTCATAAATCAAACTGCAGGTTATTTGTGATTTCTTTAAATACACAACTACTACTATTTACATTTTGCTAATCCATTTCAAACCTTTCTTACCCTACAGGTATAATGGACTGATCCAATACTTCACATAATGATTTGAGTACAGCCAGTCTATTCTAGCTATTACAGTGGGTAGCTTGATACACACAGTGAGATGTGGAAAATGTAGGAAGGTAGTTCTGTACAGAAAAGTGTCATTAAATAAAAAATCTAATGGATTTTATGTGGATATAACATTCTAAAAAAATGGAGTTTTTGTTCCACCCTGGAAAAATGAAGTGGATGTATATTATTATTGGATTTTTAACCTGCTGTGGACCAGTATATTCAGTTGACTTGTGTAAGTGAATTATGTATTTGAAATCAACCATTTTACTCTGGGATGTTAATTCCACTTGGATACTTGTCTGTTTCATTGTTTGCAAAAAAAATAGAAGAATGGTGTGCTTCTTAAAAAAGCTGTCTGAATTAATGAATGAAATCGGAGAGTATATATTTGTTTACCCGTTTATTTAATGAGAAAGAATTTGTAAGGCTTCATTCACAAAAGATGGTACATATAATATATAGGCATGTGTTATAGGGATTAAAAGTTCTTTTCTCAAATAACATCTATTAAATCAGTCAACTTGAAAACTGTGATACACAAAGCTTTTTTCTGTGGGTAACAGGCAATGTTTTTGTGACTAATTTTTTTTTTACAGGAAACAAAATGACCTTTTAAGAGAATGTATGACAATTTTGATTTTATAATTTTGTTTAAATATAATGTATGGGAAGGCTAAAATACTCCTAAATATAAGGTCGTTGATATTTTTGATCTGTCAAAATTATTTTATTTTTGTTTATCCAGAAATTGTACATAATAAACTATATGACATTAATTTCAATAAATTTTTATTAAAATCAAATTATTTAGAAGTATGCAAAAAAAATTAATAAAAATAAAACAAATTCTAAATCCTAAATATTTTTCTTCTGGACTTGTTAACGAATAATTTATATTGAATTATTTTTGCTTTTTTAGATGTACTTTTATGCTAATTTAATGTATTTGAATTTTTATTTTGCATTTCAAAAGCGAAAACATTTGTGTACATGTACCCTCTGTATTTTTTTGTAAAAACGAGAATGAATTTGTATCAGTGCCACATACTCAACACCTAAGCTGAAAATTAAAATTATGTGCATAAAAACACTAATTTCAGACCCTACTTAAAAAGTATTTAAAATTTTTACAAATGAAAAGGAAAAAAAAATTGAATGCCCAGGGATATGTTTTTTGATTCACTTTCTGTAAAAATAACATATGTTTCATAAGATTTTGACATGAAAATATTTGTATTAATAACACAAGAATATGCATTTCACATTTCACAGCAGTGATTTATTACTTTTCATTTTCAATGAATGAAATAATCAAATATTACATAATTTTCTAAATATTCATATCATAAATAAACGTGTGGTGCAGAAAATTGTCATAAAGTCTTTTTTTTATGGCCCTTGAAATCATATTAAATGATTATTAGATTATACAGTTTTTTGTAAAAAAAAAAAATTTAAAAAGGGAAAATCTTCTTTATTATCTATTATATATTTTTTTTTGCCCGTGAATAAAGAATCTTCCAATTTAACAGAATTACCAATTATAATATTTTTTTCTCTCCAATTTTCCATTTTTTCAGAAATACATGTACCATTTGTAATGTAAATTATATATTCTAACTACCGGTATATACTACATGTAATATACAATATTCACTTTTAAATTTATTAGGAGTGAAAACCTTATACCTACCCAGTAGAATTTTACGAATATTCAGAAAAATATTTACGTTGACTAATATTCATAAGTACATTTATGAGTGATTACTGAGAGGATAATATGGTTACATGTATCAAAATAAGACAGCTGACTTAGGTGTTATCTCCACCCTGGGGCCATGTTGTGGACACTTCATTATAAGATTTCCTACCTTTTATTTTCAATTCTATCTCCCTGTTTAGTTGACCATAAACAGCCTATTGTCCACTAATAATGCCTGTTATGCTGTTTATGTATATAAGATATTGTGTCATGTTTACACGCTATAATCAGCTGAATTCAACTTCATTATGGCATTTATTAGGTACATAGTTTAGTTAAATCATTAAGATTTTTAAAAACCACAAATTAGAGGCTACTTTAGGCAGTAAACTTGAAAGGTCAAGCTATTTTATTGGTTTTCTTACACTTTGTAAATCATCTTTAAACGAAAAACACAGGTGTACGAAAATAAATTTTCTATTCTTCAAATGTTTGTCAAAGTTTGAAAATTGAAAAGAAAGCTTTAAATAAATTGCTTTATGAGAATTGGATGAAATTAACTCGATTGTTTAAACTTTACATGTTGACATTTTTAACTGTACCTTTGAAATTCAAAAGAAAATCAATTAATTTGTTTCATGAAATTAAAACAGTATTTTGTAAAATTGGAGCAAAATTTTCAGTAGTGGAGACCTCGAAACAGTAAATTTCGGTATTATAGTAACGTGCTACATGTACGTTTCTCATCTCGTAGGAAATATGTATCGTCGTCATAGGTTGATTTTACGTACATACTATGTCCACACTTCAAACATCGGCACAGACAGAAAAATGTAGCTTTAATTATTTTGTTATGGTGTCCATCTATTAAAAATCGTCCACGACAAGATTTTTGTCTGACACATCTAGGGATTAGCAAAACAATTTAATGTTGTTTACAGAAAGACGGGGGTATGAAGTAGCTGTTAAAACACAATATGTCCGGGTCGTTTCCAAATAAATGTCCATATTTGTATGTTAAAATGTCACTTACGCTAATAAAATTGAAATGAAATATAGCTACTTCAGACTATCATGTTAAAATATGAAAATTTTAAAACGTTTTTATTGAACCAGTTGATAATTTTACAGTTTTAATGTGAAATTCTTGCTAATTCATAGTTTGCAATAAATTTGTGTACAGTGTATCAATAAAATATTTGCAAAAGCAAATTATTGCACATATTTTAACGTTAATTTTGAAAAAGAGTGAGAAATTCAATTTTTAATGCAATTTATTGAATATTTTAGTACAAGATTTGATGCTTAACAATCAAGTTTTCATTCTTTATCAAATCAAATTGGAAGTTTTCAAGAATTGAGTGCCGGCAAATTTCACAAATTTCACAGCGTTCATTTAATTTAAATCTTCAGTCCTACAATGTATTGATTTTACTTTTAAACTGATTGTAATTCCAGCCTGCTCACTTCATCAAAGAAGAAAATCCTATTTCTGATTTTGTTTCCTATCAAAATATAATACATTCTTAGAATAACTCCAACAAGCAAGGATGTAAAGAAATCGATACCTCCAAAGACCAACACAGTGGTAGTTGTAAATTGATTGTTATTAGCGGAGAAGAACCTTTTATTTTCTTACTACACAAAAGTAGAGAAAGTTGTTTATTTATGTTATTGAGATCTGATATAGGGGAGAGACATAACAAGAAATGAATGGTCAAGCCTAGAAATTATTATTGATGAAAAATCATCTCCTTGTTGAAGAAAAGCTGATAAAGGGAAATAATCACTCATTTTTATCTTTGGAAGGTGATAACAAAGTCAGGCTTAGAAGATAAAGAAAATTGTGACCATGCTTTCTAAAAATGATGGATAGCGTGGTCCAGTTATCACAAATTGAGATTGGAGCACAATTTCATTTAAAACGTTTTATTGATTCTGATGCTGTATTGAAATGAGTTAGCACAGTGCATATCTTTAGACGATTTGGCAATACACTGTAGTCTTGATCTCTTAGAAGTTTGATGACAAATGGGGGGCATTTGACACAAGTTAGAATTGATCAGTCTGCCAGTGAAGATAATTGAAAAACTTTGTCAATACATTGAAGAAGAATTCTACATTTCAAAAAAAAAAGAGGCCCACTTGAGGCATTAGTTACATACTTTTATGCAAAAAAAATAAACTTAGAAATGAAATAAAAAAAAACGATTTGCATATTCTTTTTCTTTCTTTTGCCGACTCAGAGACACCTCAAAGATTGTAGGCCTATTTGCATTTCTTGGTTTTTAGATTCAATTTATAATGGAAACCCCCAAAAAGTTGAAGAATGTGAAAATGGGAAATGGAACATTACATACTGTATATGGTTTTGACAATGAAAAAAAATTGTTAAAATTATTTTTAGTTTTGTGTAAAAATGAACTGATAGATTTTTCTGGAAAAATACTTCATAAATATTTTTTTTTAAATTTGACCGAAACAGGGGTTTGTAATTAAAGCCAAATACAGCAGACAAAGGAAAAATGTTTTGTTCTTTCGTGTGCAACATTTTTAATACATGTACTGTGATGTACATCGGTACCCCTGCAGAGCTAAAATATGTTATAGAAATATTTAAACAAATTTGATTTAGGGGATGGAGCAGTTTGACATTTTCCTAAAATGTATTGTCATTGAAATAATGCATCATATGACTGCATACCAACATTTTGACAGATTTTTTTTGCATGAAAATTAAAACCGTTAACCTTTTTTTTCAATTCAAAGCTTTATTTAGAGTCGATATAAATCATACATATAACACAAGCTCTAATGAGCTTTTAAAATCGACCTTTGTATATTTTTGTCACTTTTGATTTTAAGCATACCTACTGAAGGCTATATTCCAGAAAATGTATTCTAGATCAATAAATTACAAAATTAATTACAGTGAAATATAACAGAATATTCAATTCCTTTGCTATACAAATTTTCAGTATTTTTTTAAAAGTATATTTTAAAAGAATTATACTCTAACTCTACATAATGGAGTACAATGTATGTCTTTCTTTCACAAACTACATAAATAAAAAAAAATACACAAGATTTTTATCAGAAATGGGTGGGCAATATTTATCCATTAAGATCATACTTTAGCCCATCTTAAATCCTAATCTCTGATTTCACTGGTGATTTTTCACAGCAGATCAGAGGAGATTATTGTTTGTTTTACATTTCCCCAGTGTAAATACAAGATAGATCACTGATACATTCTATATTTATGTACCTAAAGTTACCATAGCTTAAAATACCTGATGGGGGGAGGCCCATTTCCTTCCCAGATGGGGGATGGAGAAGTTTGTTTTACATTTCCCCAGTGTAAATATAAGATAGATCACTGATACATTCTATATTTATGTACCTAAAGCTACGGTAGCTTAAAATACCTGATACAGGGAGGCCCATTTCCTAATTAGCAGATGGGGGATAGCGGATTTTATGAAATTTTATCCCGTTGTTAATTTCCTTCACAGCTGGGGAGGTTTTTCTTACTGTGTTCCTTTGACATACAATATATGTATGCATGTACTGGTAAATATAATATTTGAAAAGAAATCTGCAAATGAAATCTGCAAATTTTAATTGCTAAGGTTAATTGATATAAAAAGTCATGAAAAGGATGTGAGGTTGTAGTAAAAAAAAAACTCACTTTTAATGATTTACAATTTTTTTGTATTTTGATTTTTACGATCTTTTTAATTTATTTTTGCTTTGAAACCTGAATAAGCATTAACATTTTATTGATGTACTCGCTTGAACCAGAAATGCTAAATAGTACTATTTACCATAACATACTGTACCTATATATAAACAAATGTATATATCAGTTTGGTGACTCAAAGGTGGGAAGAAGGAAAACAAAAATATTTACTACATGTATTTCTTGCATTTGAATATTTGTGGGTGGAAAACGAAGAAGAAAAACATCTAATCTATGGATTACCGTAATTTATTTTGTATAGTGTGCATTATTGTATAATGTGCACCCCTCCAACCTTTTACATGGATGTACCTGTATAATGAACACCCCTAATTACATTATCGTTTCAATAATTGATTAGAAAAAAAGTATATAACCTTTCTAATTTCTCGTGTATAAATACATGTACTTGCCCAGGCTAGGCAAATAATATTTGGGCAAGCAATGTGAGTATTATACAAAGTTGTTTAAGGTAGATCAAATCCAAAAATAGGTAGGGTTTAGACATCAGAAACCCATTTACTTATTTTTTCGGAAAAATACCTCTATATACTGAATTACTGATGGCCATTGTACTTCTATGTGTGTCATGCAGACAATTGTGGTAACATTTGGTTTCGCAGGAAAATATTTTTACTGTGACATTGTATAGTAGTACATGTATGAATGTACATTATATTCCTGTGTCATACAGGAGTCATGGTAACATTTGGTTTCGCAGAAAAATATTTTTACTGTGACGATTATATATATATATATATGTATGTACATGTACATTAATGTATTACAAACTTGTACAAGTACACAGTATAACAAGAAAAGTCATTTGTTTTGTATTTTTCAGTACCAGCTTTTAGAAAGAAACATGCCCCATCTCAAAACATCCAAGCATTAAATTTAAACATACATGCAACTTTCCGGCCTCTAGCCAGGATTATTCAAAGGTCTTGCTGCTGGGGGGTCAAAATCAAGACTTTAATGGTCCTAGTTCAACCGAAATCCTAATTTTAATAGGGGTTAGGGTTATGGTGTTTAACGGCACTTTCAACAATATTTCAGTTATATTGCAGCGTAATTTTAATAGACATAGACATAGTCATAATTCAACCAAAATCCAAACTTTATTACTGCTTGGTTTTCGTCTGAATCCTCTGACTAAACAGTTTAACACTCCAACCAGTGTACCTTTATCAAAATATTAGTATGAAATCTTTTTCCAGCGATAATTGGCAATGCCAAAACAAGCTTGAACTCTATTATTAGAAACAAAAACCATCCTTTTTATAAACACATTCTTTTTACAATAAATTGAAGATTCATCTCCTGCAAAAAATTATTGAAGTTTTCAGAAACATCAAATGATCATGATATTTACGCATTTCCAAAATTTTACAATGGCAAACTGTAAATTCTTATGAACAGCATTCACTAATGAAATTGCATAATGTTCTCTGCATATGCAATCAACAACAGTCAAAATTAATAAAATGCAAACTTAATAAAACACGGCTCTTGCTGTTCTGCACTGTAAAGACACTGGTTCACTTAACCAGTACCAGTAAGTTATATTACGTAACAATATCAAGATGCATTGTAGAGCAATAACCAAAAGATTTTAGACTTTAATAAAAGAAGATTTATTTCTAGAGCCGATATTTTTCTACATTTCCCCATAATGAGGATAACAGCCCTCCAATGGTGGGGCGATGAAAGGGAGGCAACTGAGCCGTGACTACCACTGTACTGAAGTGATGAAAGTTTCTCAAGTATTAGAAAAGTATTATTAGTGTGAAATGATCACTTTAACAGCTTGAAAAAAATGACTATGAGGTTATTAAAATCTTTGTTATAAAGTGATTTATGAGGAGTGCTTTATATAACCATTGATAGGCTTGCCAGATTTCTCCGATATTTTCCAATTTACAAATGTAGAAGGAATTTTCTCCTTTTGACATAGAATTGAATGACTCAGAAAAATATTATGTATATATACATACATGTATACAATCGTCACAGTAAAAATATTTTCCTGAGAAAACAAATCTTACCATGACTCCTGCATTTCTCTGGAATGAGTCGGACAATTTGGGAGGGATATGTCCGACCTGAGAGTATAAGCGTTGATACACTTGAGTGTACTGTATATACAAAATATATATACAGTCAAACCTGTCTATTGTGACCTTCCAAGGGAACAGTGAAATATGGTCACATAAGACAGGTGATTGCTTAATACAGGATTAATTGATATAAAATGCACTGGGAAGGAGAATAAGTTACGGTCACATAAAAGTTATTGCTGAATAGAGGTGGTCACTAAAACTGGTTTGACTGTTTATATCCCCGACAATATTGAGATACACAATTTTTTGTGTACAAGCCATTTTAAATTTAAAAGTTGAATGACTTTGCTGAAGGCATTACGATAGATTGAGAAGATTGGACATATATATATTTTTTTATTACAGTATATAAAGAAAATATAAACATAAACACAAATATATAAACGTAGGTTATAAAAGTCAAATATTGAACAAAATATTTCAAATATGTATCTTTCGCCTAATTTGTTTGATAATAAATCTCTTTTGATTAGAGGTTAGAAAAATTGTCAAGTCCCCTACTCAGTCTTGAACAAAAGCTATAAAATATTAAATGTTGCTTGTAAAATCCATATCTGTCGCAGTTAGATAACATAATTGTCCACAAATAAAAGCGGTCTTTTGTTACGAGTGGCTCCGAATTAAAAAGTTTTCTTCATACTATCACTTACAGTTATATCTGAAATTGAGAAAATACAGCTGTATATCTATCACACAGTCGGTGAATTTTAAAAACTACACGTTACCGATATTAATAAGAAACCATACAAAGACGCTGGAGTAGTTTAAGAAAGACCGACTGCAGAGAAACTTATATCTGAACTATTGGAGACGATTGTTCGTATATTGTCGAAAATCATTTATCAAAAGATGCATTTAATAAATCCTTTATAAACTATGCTTGACTCGTGAATCTATTTCTGAATTAAACTTCGATAACGGGGCAATAAAAAGAGTTGATCCGCAATATAGACATAGCTTTTGTTGCTAACTTGATATGAAGGACCAAATCTATTGCAGTGTCGGCAGGTAGATCACTGAATTGACTTCGTAGCACAAAGAAGATAGTGACAAGTTAATCTTCATCAGGATTATAGACCTGATATTAAAAATCCTTCATTTATGTTATTGGGTTATTCGCGGATAACACGTTTGTACGAAATTTCATGCTCACTAAAGGTGTGATATTGTTTTTAACCTGTCAGGTATATAATCATAGGTATTTGTGTTGTCAACATGCCATTCATAAATTAATCGTACAGTGTTGTAAGTTTTGATGAATATCATCTCAAGGGTTGTAAAAGATTAAATGTGAGAGTTTTAAGACGCCATCGAACGGGTAAAAGAGACTGATTTCGATGTTTTCAAACACCTTTTGTGGTATAATATTTACACAATTTTAAATCATCATTTATTTACACATTCGTTGTTTGTTTTTTGGAGAGAAAAAAAAATTTATGCAGTAAGGTTACACAGCAAGATTTTTGATAAAAAATAATTTGGAGAGAAAAAAATTGTGCAGTAACGTTACACAGCAAAATTTATGATAAATGACGAATCGCTTTTTTAAGCAAGATAATGACTGGACGAGATATTCAAAATCTTTGTATTGAAGTGATCATGACCCCATTACAAAAAGGACTTATTTTGTGGTCACAGGTCATAATTTTGAAAGGAAACTGTCCCAAAATCTGTCCTCTAACTTAATTAAATGTTTAATATTATAAAAGGTATTTATGTTAACTAGTAATTTAGAGAAACCCGACCAGCCTTGTATATTGACCACAGGAAAGGACATTGTCAACACGCCATGACCGATCATTGAAGTCATAGTTGACTCAGGTGGACTGGAAATGTTTGTAAACTTGTTAAAACTATTTAATATAGGGTTTCATACTTATCAAGCTTGATGTAGAACAGTTAAAATTTATTTAAATGCTTCTAATTTTAACATGAAGAAAACTTAATAACTAAGTTTAGAATTGGTGACTCACAGCTTGATGATTTTGAAAAGGAGAGACATCCTAAAATACCTAGAGAAGAACATCTATGTTCACAATGTCATATAGAATAAGGTGATGAATAGCATTTCATGTTACATTGTCAAATTAACTCCAACTAGAGAAAAATTTATCGCTAAATATGCTAAAGGAAACCCAATTTTGATAATATTCTTGACTGACAAAATTATATTGTTACACACATCAACACTAAGACAAGTAGAAAAACTAGCTCCAGAACTCGGACATCATGGCCCTCCATGAAGTCAGTGAGGACAGGAACTCTTGACCATTTCTTACTTGTAATGCATTCATGCATGTTCAATGTAGTATTAGATTTATTTCCATGTCATTATATTTTGTTTGTTTGTCACAAAACTTAAATAAGTTTAAAGACAGTGAATATTTGAGTTGAGTTTAAACTTATATAATAAGTTTGTGTCAAAAGACGGTGAATATTTGAGTTGAGTTGAATGTAGAAAACAACAAAGGAATTGAGTTACCGGAAAAAAAAAATTCACAAATTTATAAGACAGATTTTGTTTACACACTAACATTGTTACATTTACCAAAACATTGAAAAAACATAAAATTACAGGTTGGGCGATTTTTTTGTCAGTACTTGTTCAACAATGGTTTTTATTGCTCCAGTCTTTTAAATATTAATCCTATGGGATATACCTTAAATAAATAATTTATGGAAACATGGGTGTTTCTTACAATTGAAAATCGTCAATGTACAAATTTGGGTAATTAGATTACATTTAAGCAAGCAGTTGAGGGAGACATTTGTGAAATGGTGATGATACTATTTTGTCATGTCAGTTTACTTCTAAAATGACGTAATATATATTTGACACAATCACCCTGGGAATAGTGGTCAAATAGTTTGCCAAATTTTAATCTAATCACTAAATTTTCCTCTCAAAGATCAAAGAATTTTTGTTATTAAAATGATTGTCTTGTCGGTTTTATAAGCTTTAAAGACACAAGGAAGGATCCCTGTTGACCATGTGTCCCATATTTGTACAGCTTCTAGATATGTGTGTACACAATTAGTCATAACTATTGTTGGAGATGGTATAAAAATAATTGACACATTTTGTATAAAATTAATGTAAATGTTGAATAAATACAGAAAATTTGTATAATCTCATTCTGGTTCGCTGATTTCTGGTTTTGTTCAAAATGGATTGATTTTTTGTTTATTTTCCCATTTTTGACAGCATGTTGAATAAATACAGAAAAATTGTGTATTCTGGTATTATTATTTCTAACTTTTTTAAAAACACATTGATTTTTTGTTTTGTTTTTTTCCTATTTGTTTGTAATGGAAAATTGGTAACTTTTGTATACTGGCTATATAATTTCTATCGAAATGGCAAATTTGTATTGATTGTATAGATAGTAAGCTATGACGAGCAGACTGTCAAAATGTACATTTTGTACACATTACTTCAGACGGAACAATGTGTGAAAATAGCTACATTTTGTATATCAGTTTGTCAAAAATTGAAAATGGGAGAAAATTGTTATTTTTATAGCTGGGATAACAATAAACCTGTTTTAATGATTAGTTTTGGCTTTGTATAGACACTACATTTTGTAGCTTCATAAGTTTGATGCATTTTAAAGTAGATAAATTTGCTTGGAGCCATTGTTTTCTGTGTCTTTATTTGTGGTAACTTACTGGACCAGAAAATATCATTAATACAGTATATGACTGTGTGCATAGCATTTCAATGGTTCATTTTAAAAAAAAAAGTCAGTATTTAAAATATTTTTTTTACAAAAATAGATTTTGTATTTGTCAATGAAATTTTTTATTTGTGATTACGCAGTGCATAAATATTGTAAGAGACATTGTTTAAAAATATACAATATAATCGCAAATCTCAAATTAAAGTAAAACAATATTGCCCTGAATTGGGTATTTTAGAATCTTGTGCAACATTATGAGAAATATGGCCTAGTCACACACCAAAATTAATAATGGTGTTATGTAATTTGGTTGATTGATTGATTGATTGGTGTTTAATACCAACTTTATTAAGCAAATGTAATTTGGAAAAGTTCCCATTTTTTACAGTATTCCTTGACAATGATGTTATTTGAATTGGATTGAAGTCTAGGTATTAAATGCTGGCAAAGTAACATTTCTAAACCTCTGGTGTCATTATTTAAACCAGTGACGGGATTATAAAAGCAATTACCTCCCTTGATTTTCAAAATATACAATTTAATATATTTACTCTGTACAAATCAAGGAAAGATTTTTGAAAATTAACACAGAGTTCTTTTTTTCCTTTTGAACATTCCTGCCCCATAAAATCAATGTACTAATAATTTTATAAAAAATTTAAATTGCTGTTAAAATATTGAAAAGAACAGTTTTCATATCTTTATTGTGTATGCATCCCAATGGCATGGCCGTAGCGCAATGGAGGCAAATGTCTCACTTTTGAAATGACAAGTATAACCTTTGAAAACAAATAAAATGTTCTTTTTTTTTTCTTCAAAATTTGTCTAATTTCACCCATAAATCCATTGCTATAATAACACGGATTATAAATTCATTGGACGTAATATTCGATTAACAGTTGTTAGACAGTGACAGTGTTATTCGCCAGCTGTATGTCATAAATTCAGATGAAAAACGATGAGAATATCCGAAGTTGCTCCCGCGAAAAAACATTGCCCAGACAGGTAGAGGGTGTTAAAAAAATTGACAGTTCTGGTCACAGACGGGTAGGGAAGTTTTGGGTTGGCAATGAATAAATAAATTCATCTATTATACACTGTATATATATGTTAACTTTTTTTTATGGCACACTCGCTAGTAATCTCGTAATGCTAATTGCTGTCATTTATTGTTCTATGGTCTATATAATACAGAAAATGTTATGAATGAAATAACACATTTACCAGATTCCCAGAAAAAATATGTCTAGAAAATCCAACTAACTGGCAATATCTAGAATAACGCTCAAACAGGTCTGAGGAGGTACAATATGCAGTAAACAGTTATATTTCTGACCTTTAAAAGGCATTTTCAATTTAGAATTTAGTCTAAAAATTACAAAAAGGCATCAACTTCGGGGGGGGGCTTAGCCCCCGGACCCCCTTTACCTAATGGGGGCTCTGCACCCAAATCCCCGCTTTGCCTCACTTTATTCAGACCCGGCCTACAGCCGTGAATGGTTTAGCAGATTGGCAGAGTACTCAAAAAAATCCATTGATAGATTATAGTATTGTATATACAGATACAATGTACCATAGTGTATTCTTTAGAGGAAGCCAAGCAATGATAAAAAAAATGCATCTGTGTACATAGACATGGGGGATGCATTATTAAGCAGACGAACATTATTGGAAGCCATATTGAGTAGCAGACGTCAGGTTCATTGGAGCAGAGGATGCTGTAAAAATGAATAAACAATGGAAATGTTGAAAATAATTGCTGCACTTCGTCAGAATTTATGGAAATAACTGACGACTTTTGTCCATTAATTTTGTCTGATAGTTGATGATAAAATGCATTGAAAACCTTATCAATGTGTACATATCTGAACTGGATACAAATTAGAGATCACTTTTCCTTTGCATCAAATTTAGAATGATTTATATTGTAGACAATGCATTTCAAAATGGAGGGTTTATTACATAGGAAAGAACAGTAGTTCACACATTTATTTTGACTTTATAAAAAAATTAAAAAATACAACATTGTTTGAAAAGTTCCGAAATCCAATCTAAGAATCATAGAAACAGAGGGAAAATGATTATTTTAACTAAAATAAAAGAAGTGTACTATACTGGGACTATGTACTGGTATGCTCAAAATTATCTTATTTCAAAATTTAGGACAGAAATGGAAATACAGTAAAACCTGTCTAAACCGAACCCCTTTGGGACTGAAGAATTTGTTCAGTTTAGACAGGTTCAAATTACATAGACATTTAGTAGTTGGAACTGTTAAGGCTGTCTGGTTCAGTTTACTAAGGGTTATGCTGAGACAGATTCCACTGTATTATATATGTACATTGTACATGTATCAGTAAGGTCAACATTAGGTCACATGTCAACTCCATTCACATTTTTCCACTGAGGCCTCTTTGACTGTCATTGTATATTACGTGTAGATGGTTTTCCATTGATAGTTTTTATGGATATGCACTTGTTCAGTGTCATGAAAAAAGTTTGTGAGTAGCACCTACCCATAATTTTAGTGAACTTGATATAAACGTCTATGCGTGATCAAATATATTTGCGCCAGGACATGGTTTTCTCTGAGTTTTTTCAACCAAACACTTCTGTCATAACAAGACTGAAATATTGATGTAAGATGTGTTAAATACCCAAAATCCTACGATATCCGCTATCTCCCACGCATGTTAAAAACCGCAAAAATTATTTCTTCATCATTGTTTTGTTTCATATCAAATTTCTCCTTGGATTTTTGTATTGTAAACATTTCTTGACCAGTACAATAGAGTTAACTGACAAGCTGTCTCCAGGTGGTCGAATCTCAAGTCGGCCATGTTTATTTTCAGATTCCAATCTCAGTTTAAGTTAGGGACACTTGAAGTTAAAATTAATTTAACTGATATATATTTTCTTAAATGAATTTAAGAAAATAACAACCTGTGGTTTTGATTGACAAGTTAAATCTATATTAGAAAGTATTAGTATTTAAGATTGACTGTTGGGTAAACATCTTGAGAGTAATTGTCTGATCTAGGTTTAATTATCATAACCCATTAAACTTCAATTCTGTTTAGTTTCAATTCATAAGTAAAGGTGTTGTGTGAATGCATAAAAATAATGTGGATTGCAAATACATGATTCATACATGTATGTACATTTTTTTTGTACCTAAAGTAATAGGATTGCTCCATGTACATCTATATAAAGTCTTAATGATATTGTTGCATGCATCATATAAAACAAGACTATCTTTGGATTTAAAATGGTTCCCTGTCATGATATGGATATGTAATAAAGCTGAACACCAAAAGGAAACAGTTTTATTTGTAGAGACTGAATTTTAAAGATGTCTGCTGCTGCTCATCAAACTATGTGTCATTTGTAGAGACTGAATTTTAAAGATGTCTGCTGCTGTGTCATTTGTAGAGACTGAATTTTAAAGATGTCTGCTGCTGTGTCATTTGTAGAGACTGAATTTTAAAGATGTCTGCTACTGTGTCATTTTCTTTGGCAGTTTTACTTTTAACCTACATGCACTTGCCCGTTTATTTAAGTATTTGCTATAAGACATGGTAGTAAACTATTTTTAGAGTCCATCTTTTATCCACTTTTAATGGATTTTTTTTTTGCATTTTGTTGGTATTTCATCCTATAAGTCTCATCACAAATTACGGTGTTAACGATTTGATGTACTTCATTTTCCCTCCAATTTCTCTTGCATTGTCGGAAATGTCTGACGGATGTTGAATCCAATCTCCTTCTAATAGAGTTATTATATCGCCGTGGATACTGGGAGGGCTGAATAGAGATTTTTTTATTAACTGTTATTGAATGTCAAAAGGTTATGCTGATGTGGGTGAGTTTATTTGTTGCCATGGCAATGAGATTGACACATGGTGGTCAGTTATTTGACCAAACCTCTGGACAGGATTCTAAAATCAATTTGACATTACACAGAGTATTGTGTGTCAGCTGTCTTGAATGACATGAGTATTATTATAGCAACATAATAGATTTTATGATGGATAAAATGGCTGGGTTCAAATTTCTCTGACCATGGTTAATGTGAACATTGTTTTTGTAAATTTGATAGGTATTTGCCATTAATTTTGTTTTTGTTTTTTGTTTTTTTTGCTATGTTTGGAAAGAAAAGTTTGAAGATACCAAAAGGGCGAATCAGAAGTCGTAAAATGATGAAGGACAGACAATACAAGCTGATTATTGAATACAAAATGTATATGATAAATCGAGAAAAGACAAATTACCCTGTAGTTAGCTAGCAAGGGAAGCAAAATTCTGTGAAGAGAAAAAAATGTTTGCCTTTGTTTTTATGTTACAATGGAATAGGGGGGGGGGGGGGGTTAATTTACAAGATTCGTGTGTTAAGGAATACATAGGAGATTAAGCATTCTTTTTCTTCTTTATGGTTGTCTATTAAGAAATGTTAATTAATTAATTTATTTATTTTTTAATTAATTGGAAATTTAAAAAAAAAATGGAATTGAATGGTATTGAATTTAAAACGATCAAGCCGCCACCAATATTGCTGAAATTTTGTTGAACGATCGATTAATGAACATTAAATACATTGTATATTACCTATATATTACCGGGACATATACCATCTTTAAGATTAACAGCTCTTTAAGCTACAAAACAAATTCACTTTTAACCATAAAAATTTTGATAAAATATAGAAGAAAACCTGGGAAACGAGACACAAGTCTGAATGGAGGGAGGTTAAATTACTAGTTTTATCAAGGATAATTTATCAGGTTGAGGATAATGAGACAAAATGAGATGGGTTTCAACCCTTGTAGTTCACAACTAGTGGTGCCAGGTCTATCATACAACAAACAACTGTTATCTAATCTCCTACACCTGATGACCAGCGGTCACTAACCTGGTCTTAATATGAACAACAGATAATGGTCATCTTGACCACGTACACTTGACATGAATTATGATAATCTTCTTCTTGTTGTTGTCCATTTCTATAATACCATTGAAAACATTTTTCTACGATTTTATGTTTAAGGCCGTTTCTGTCAACTTGTTTTGTTAGTTTATTACTGGTCATTTTGATGTTACAGCTTTTATTGTCTTAAATTTTTTTTATTCTTGACCAAATTTGATGTGTAATATGCAAATTATGAGATACAAATATGTATATTATTAGAATTTTAATTTGCGAGATAGCAATAAATATATTTATTGTAATTCTAAAGTTTTGAAAGATTGTGAAATATAGTTAATTTAGGGACTGACCATTTAATTACTTTGAAAGCCAGAAAATATTTTCACACAGAAACAAAAATAAGATTTTTTTGACATGTAAACTAGTCATTTTTATTCAAATCTTGCTACAATTTCTCATTGATTAATTTTTTTTTGCATCTTTGAGGTCATTTTTTTCTTCAAAATTAATAAAACTTCTAAAATGTTTTGTCTGAATCGAGACGAGACAGAAATGAAGGATATTGTAGCAATGTTTTAATTAATTCGTTTGCACCTTACATTTGATAAATTACTTAAATACACAAAAGTCATTTTTAAGGAGTACTTAATGTTTTTAAATGATAAAGTATAGCGACTTATGGTCTATACAAGTATATATATAGTACCAGTAGATGTGCGTTACCTTAAAAAGATATCTGTTTCCTGTAATATTTTAGATTCTGTTTTTTTTTTAGATATTTGAATAATTAATGTATTTTAAAAACCAGTGTCCGTGATTCTATGGTACATGTAGTTGAATTTACAACTACCTATGCAATTGTTGTGAGTTTGAACCCTGTTCATGGTGAGATGTACTCGATACAACATTATGTGATAAAGTTTGTCAGTGACCTGCGGCAGGTCTCCAGGTACTCCGGTAATCAGCTACTAATTACAGGCCTTTCAATAAGAGGCGGTACCATGTACTTTTACCCTCCTAAAATGGTCTTTGGTACCTCCTGATTTTAAAGAGGGTTGTATACGATATTTATGAAAATTGTTCAGATTTTTATTAAAAAAAGTACCGCCTGTAAATAGTGAAGTACTGGTAGACTTGAAAAATATTGAAAGCTCTGTTAATAAAACTGACCGCCACGATATTTCTGAAATATTGTTGAAAGTGGCGTTGAACACCATAACCATAACCCCTTTTAAGAATATATCACAGTGCAGTACATTTTTGACTCTGTACTCTTATTAACACCAGCAATATGCATTTGGCATATTTCAGATGTTTTTTGTTGCCAAAATATGACACTTATTAATTGGAATTGCAAGATTTCTCTCGTAAGGGAGATAATTAGGGTATAAGAAATATCCCTTGGTTAAGTGTTTCTCATTTTAATTTAATTATTGAATTGATTTACTATGCCGATTAAGTGGGGAAGAAACACAAAACACGAGCTGAAAATAAAAAAAAAGAGATAAATAGCTTTATTAATCAAAATGATATGTTTTATTGAATTTCTACTGAATAATTTGACAGATTCTGTTATTTTTTATGAATCATACAATCAATAGCTTGATTTTATGACATTTTTTTTATGACAGATGTTCTGTCAAATACAACAGGGCAATACACAATTTAATTAAATACAAACAATGTAATATACAAGTGATGTATATTTCTTATGTTAGTTTCAATGTTGTTGACAAAATACAGATGACAAGAAACTTAAATGTTTTTCACACCTTTTATTAACACTACTGACTTAGTCTTAGTAATAAGCTTCGTCATGTTAAAAACACTTCTTCGTCAAACAAAGAATGGAGATATATTTAGAAAAGTTTGTCCGATGTTTATAGCAAATGACAATTGAAATAAAGTTGAAATAGATCACCTGTTTATCGTAGGGAGTGGTTATGGAAAGTATGGGAAGATAGATGTGATCAGAAATAAATTCGGTCATTTTGAAGGCATTTAAAAACTAATTTGATTGACTGCAGATTTTCATGTTTCAGGAGGGTGAATTTAAATAAGGACTTTATTTATTTAAAGCATATTGCCATTAACATTAGTTGGGAAAAGGTTAATGATGTATTATAAATAAACAAATCAGTTTAAGATGATATTGCTTTTTCTTGAAAACAAAATGTCTCTTGACATGAAATGTTTATAAGAAAGGGAGGATTACATTTTGTAGATTTTCAATGCAAAATTTTGCAAGTGCTTTTGAATTCTCATAAAGTAACCATATGGTTAAATTTGAAATTTTATGGTTTTTTTTTCTTAATGACATGTTTTATAATAAAATATTAGGAACAGTGTGAGAAATTAGACTTATAGACAATAATAATGTCTATGTAAAATCAAGCGGGTCTAGGTCGAATTTTCAAAATTTTGTATATAATGTACAGTGAGATCTATGTAAAATAAAGATTGGTCTATAATACCACAACATTTAGTTTCACACAACTGTAGGAACTCCATGATTATATTTTAATTTTTCCTTCTTCAATAATGATTTAAAAAAAATATTTACACAATTTAAATTATTATTCATTATGGATAAAATGGCAGAGAATAGAGTATATTCGTCTTTGTTTATTCACGACACAGTTAAAATGTTTAACCAATCATTATCGTCCAATGTTATTTGTTCAATATGAGTCCTTTTAACGAAAATAAGTAGAGACAAATTAAATATTACTAAATGTTGAGTTAAAAATCTAAGTGTCAAATTCAAATTTTTTTACATTGTTATCTCTTGGTAATCAATCGGAGCACTTTGACATGCGGTCATAGCTACCATTTTCAACAATGTCATCCGGATCACAGATTTTGTTGGAAAATGTTTTTTAGACGCGACCACACGGCTGAGAATTATAAGAATTAAGCTAGCATTTCTACCATATTTTTAAGTGTATCTTTATATGATCGTTATTTTTCAGCAAGCGGTTTTAGTGAATTAAATCAATTATGACAAGGGTCGAGGTTTAATGTATTCAAAGAACTCTTTCCGTCATTACAATGACAGGTGACAAATAATGACAAAATATCATAATTTATGTATTTCGGTAATACCTTGTACAAATGTATATCCTTGTTACAACCATAATTATTTAACACTTCACCTATTGTATATTATTATTATGAGGACCAGAAAAATGTAGTAATGATAACTGATAGCATTAATTTTAGTTCTGTGAAAATTTACTAGAACTAAACTGAATTCATTCTAAATTTTAGTTTAAATTTGAATAAAATCGAAAATTTATTTTCTTTCTCAATTTTATTTTGAATTTAAATAAAATCGAAAATTTTACTTTCTTTCTAAATTTTATTTTAAAATTGAATAAAATTGAATACTAGTAGCTATTGGTACACAAAGAAAGAAAATTTGAAAAATCATTATTCATTGAATTTCGATGAGCCGAGATTGTACAAATTTTCCCTAAAGCCACTTAATATCTTAAAATTCAAACCAGAAGCCATTATAAATGGGATGTTAAATATTGCATTTTCAAAATTACATCTCCTGAAATTACAATCAAGATCGGCTTAAACGTGTTCTTTATTTGCTTTTCTTTTCTTTTTTTAAATAGTTCATAAAAAATCCATTTACAGCTGTTCTTCTTAATGAAGGCATAACATCATACAATAAACATGAAATCTACAGACGTGGACGTTTCTGAAACAAAAGACGACTCCTGATCAAAGCTTTAAAGACAGAAATTGACAACTCGTCCTTTTCCGATCTGGTGGATGAGTCAGCTTATGCCAGTGGCAGCCTAATCGTTTCTTTTGTTCAAAAATCATTAATTATTCAAGAATGAGTAATTATAATTAGTCCACCATAGCAGTTCTTCAAACGAAGTGTTCCTGAGTTGAGAGTCCTTGATAGCTATCCTTCATTTATTATGGTGTCGGATTTCGAACTTTTCTCAGAATTTCAAGGAAGAATGTTGTGTTATTAATGCAAGGACTGTGTGGAGCATCTTTAATTAGAAAGACAGTACAATTACACAAGAATTTTTATCAATAACATTAACAGTATTTGCATTTGGTCATATGAGGTTTTTTTATAACATAATATTTTTTTTGCAGTCGATAAGACTCATCATTTATTCAGAGTAGACACATCCGTTTTTTTCGAGTAGATGCATCTGTTGTTTGATGCTGGGATGAAACACCCTCGGGTAAAAAAAAATGAAATTTATTCAAGTTATTACTTAAAATTTCCCTAAAGACCAAACCAAGTTGATGTTAGCTTGACAAAAATATCTTTATTTGTACTGTAGAAAAAATATGTTCAGTTATTTAATGTGCTTCTTCAATTTAAAAAAGATACAAATGTTTTAAATGATGACAAGAAAAATAATACTGGAATAGATAAATTGAAAGGCATTTTTTATTTTTTTATGTCAAAGTAATTTGAAGGGGAGACAATTTATATTGTATGTTTAATTACTGTTGGTGTAGCTACATTTTATTTTTTTTTTATGTCAAAAGTAATTTGAAGGGGAGACAATTTATATTGTATGTTTAATTACTGTTGGTGTAGATACATTTTATTTTTTTTTTATGTCAAAAGTAATTTGAAGGGGAGACAATTTATATTGTATGTTTAATTACTGTTGGTGTAGCTACATTTTATTTTATTTTTTATGTCAAAAGTAATTTGAAGGGGAGACAATTTATATTGTATGTTTAATTACTGTTGGTGTAGCTACATTTTTTTTTTTTTTATGTCAAAGTAATTTGAAGGGGAGACGATTTATATTGTATGTTTAATTACTGTTGGTGTAGCTACATATAATTGTAACTACCCCGGTACCCATTTTTGTCTGGCTCATTTTAATGTTACACATCTTGGGGGCTGAAAATTCTTAAATTTGTTAATATTCTGGCTAAACATGAGAAAGTTACTTAAGGAAGTTTCTATTACCGGTATCCT
Organism: Bathymodiolus septemdierum; assembly: GCA_963383655.1. NCBI lineage: Eukaryota > Metazoa > Mollusca > Bivalvia > Mytilida > Modiolidae > Bathymodiolus > Bathymodiolus septemdierum. Next base: position 36,563,072 of record OY726528.1, read on the forward strand.
TTAACCTTTTTGTGTGTGGGGGGGAGGGTAGATTGTAAATTAGGGAAAATTAGATTATGTATTTTGAATCTCAAATTTGTTAATATACAAATGTACTAGTTACTTAGAGGGATATCTATTTTCCTTTTTTCTTTTCTTTTTTTTGGGGGGGGAGGGGAGAATGCTAATTAGGGAAGATTAGATTTTGTTGTTAATATACTAGCCGTGCAATTAACAGTTATTTAAGGGAATATCTATTTTTCATCTTTTTTTCTTCTTTTTTTTTAGGGGGGGGGGGAGGGGGGTGCAAAATTAGGGAAGATTAGATTTTTTAATATAAAAACTGTCTAGGTTACTGCAGGTGTGAAATATAATACATGTGTATTTTTTTAAAAAAACAACCTTAACTAGATCATGCACAAAAAATATCGTAAATTATTCAAATACAGTGAGCACCACACTAGGGAAAAAAATTGATTGATTGTACATGAACATGTGTAGAAAAAAATACTTGCAAACAAACTTTAGCTTGGTATACTAGATTAAAATACTCCTCTGAGCATTAAATGTTTGTCTGTTATATTTGTTTGGTCTATAAATTAGACATAGTGTTTTGATCTAGCAATACAATATGTTTCTACAACAAACCACTCTTTTTCTGATAAAAATCATAATTTCATACAATTACTATGTGAGTTAATTTCATACAATTACTATGTGAGTATAGCTACTATAGAGATCAAACAAAACAAACAGTAACTATATATACCAAATATAATATACATTCTTTGTCCAGATTAACTTTCACTTTGATGTTGATACAGATGAAAGTGAAAGTAGACAATGTGACTTTTGATGTTTATACAGATGAAAGTGAAAGTAGACAAATGTGCTTCTAATTGTTTTGTACAATTACAGCATATTTATTGGCTTACTGTTATATACATGTATATAATATATCTAAGATCTACAATGTACAATGTAAGGCTAAAACACTCTGACCAGAAATGATACAGTAGTCAATAGTTTATTGACCCAAAGAATTAATTTTATTTATGACTATTGATAAGGAGTTAATGGGAGCCATTAGACCATGCTCAGCAGGTGGTCTTTGTACCACTGATTTCATCATTATGAAGATTACATAAATAATCCAAATTACTCCCAGTGAAAGCTCCACAGGATCATAAAGAAAGTTATTAAACAAGCCTGCCCCATCTATAATATGATCAGTGATAACCAATACTCTACAGGACATCAAATAGATCTACACTGGATACAAAGAGGAAGATTTAAGTGTAATTTTTTTTAAAGAAAATAGATATTGCATTTGATTTAAGACAGTAACATGCAGTGTATCCCACAAAGAAATAGAGTATGGTGTGTATTTTATCCACCATCTGTTTATAAATAATATGGTGGTGATCATACATTAAATTTAAACAAAGACAGTACTTTCTTACATCTTTGGGTTTGGGATGGTACCATCATTTAGCTTTTATCCGGAGGGAGGGGGGTTCCATGGAACTAAGGGAGAAAAAAAAATGCATAGCCCCCTAAAATTTCAGTGGTCATTTCCTAGCTGCATTGTAAAACTCTCAAAAATATTAGGGAAAGGGGTTTTAATATTTGTTTCATTTTGGCTACAACATATTTTGTATGAAAAACATGCAAAAAAAACCCAATGAAATAAAAGTTGCACTCATTCTTCACTGGTTGTTAAATGAAATTTGATCAATTGTGTTGATACCAATTAAAAGTGATGACAAAACATCAAAGAATTGAATGTTGCTGCATGAGTTTGCTTGGCCTTGATAAAACAGCTGATAAGGCCAAAGGCAATTTATTCTCAGATTGTCATCTCTTCAAAAACTTCAAAGGCTTCGTCTATTTATTTCAGTTTATTTGTTCTAGTTCATTTGGAGAGAAAAATAGAAGATGTACATGTAGGTTGCTTCCGTGCTTTCTCGTGTACAGTGCATGTATTCAGTATTAAAATTTGCATATTAAAGGGTCTCGAAAGGAATCGCTGACCCCACAAATGCACTGTCCGTACCTGTAATTGTGGAAAATAAAAAATAAATGGAATTTTCCCTTGCCCATTGTTTTGAAGGAATAATAGAAATATTCTATAATGAATGATTTTTACAATGTATGTACATGTAGATACAGGAAAGATTTTATCTTGTCAAGTCAAGATGAGCTGAACCAATTAGAAGAACCATCTGTTTCTACAAGTATCACTGATCTGATAATGTAAATACTGATAATTGATGAAGACATAGTAAGAAAAAACTTGTCTACCATTTAAAGAGAATAAAAGAAAGATTCAATAGTCAGCGATTTTAAAATGGGTATGGATAAATGAGAGATTTTATCTGTGAAGATGGACAGAAGCAATTAATAGGTCCATCTGTGACATGTTGACCCATTCTATGTTATGCAATAAGCATCAAAGGGATTCAACAATACTTCAGCTATATTTGGAATTAATGAAATTGATTTTTCTAATACACAAAAGTACTGACATCTCATGAAGACTATAATTTCTCATTAACAGATCACAAATACAATTAGTTATGGCATAGTGGGGTTTTAATTGACTTTCCGAAAGTAAAAACAGAATTTCTTATTAAATCATCAGTGTTAAAACAAATATTAACAGAACTGAAATGAATTAAGATGTTGTTATACATAATATAGTATGTCAAGTGTGAGGTTTGAAATGTATAGTAAAGAGAGAAAATTGGTTGCAGCAATCTAATTAAATTATTTTGGTGAAGGAAAATAAAAAGAAAAAGGTCAACAATTTGTCAATATTTATTCAGCTGCTTTAACATAGGATATATATATCAAAGATAGGTATAAAGCTGTGTTTATCAGCATTTGTAAATAAACTGTTTGCTTTATAGTGCAAATTTTCTTGGAAGCTATAATTCTCAAAGAGAGGCGACCTCATTTAAAAATGTACCAGGAAGTGTTATTGATGCAATGTACTTTTAGACAAAACAATTTTTTTCGATATATTAGATCCAAGATGTAATCAGTGCCTATCACCACTAAATGTGTGAGTTCAAATCCCACTCATGGCGAGGTGTACTCGATACAACATTATGTGATAAAGTTTGTCAGCGACTTGCGACAGGTCGGTGGTTTTCTCTGGGTTTCTTCCACCAATAAAACTGACTGCCATGATATAAATGAAATATTGTTGAAAGTGGCATTAAACACCATTCCCCCCGCCCCCCCTTGTCTTGTAATGGTGGTAAAACTTTTGAGAGATTTTTAAAAAATCACCTTGAGAAAATTATAATGGCAGAGAGAATTTTTTTCTAATTTAGATATAGACTAAATATCCTTGCTGAAATCAGATGTATTTATTTGTCTTTGCATGTACATCTGCAAAAACATTTTAAGGAAAGAAAAACATTGATTCCGTTGGGAATTTTCTTGACTATTTTCCTTCGGTTATCTGTCACCGCTTTCGCAGATAATGACCGATTGCAAATGCCTTAAAAACACAAAGTTTTTTGCAATTTTCTGAAATTCTGTCTACAGAACACTTAGCAGACAAAAAAAAATTGTAGATAACATAATTAAGAGCTGACAGTTTGTATCTAAAACGTGAGTGTCTAAAAATATAGACAGAAATAAAGGGTGTTATGTTAGCTTGTAGAAGGTGTCTGGTACAACTTTTAACCCATACATGTAGGACCTGTACAATTGTTGACCTTTCAAAATGCCTGGTGTCGCTTCCTTGTTTTTATTTATTTAATTTTTTTTTTAAATTGGGGGTGGGAGTCAGTGTTTTTGTTTCATTGGTGTTGTTTTTGGATTGTGATTTTTTTGTACCATTGACTCTAGATTGGTATTCCATCTTTATTTTATGTACAAAGTCCACTGAAAAAAACCAAAGCATATTACATGAATATATATATGTATGAAATTTATTTGAAAGTTCTCTTTATATAGAAATGACGATATTTGAGTCGCTAAAAGAAAGTTTAAACAGTGATGGTCAATCAACAATTCCACCAATAGATCAACAAAACGAACAGTCACCCCCTCACCTCAAGACTTCGTAATAGCATATTTTGAGTATTTTTGTGCTATACCGTAGCGTAATATATCATTTTTATAAATAAAGATATCTTGTAGCGCATGTAAGATTATGTAAAAAAAAATATGTAAAGATATAGATTTATTGCACTTCGCTCATGACAAATCATTTATCAGTTTCGTCAGAGTGAGAAAAAACAAAGTGTTAATGTATGTACAGTATGGGAGTTGGGCCAAAGACAAACGAGCAGCGAAAACATGTGAATTTGACAAATTACTTTTTTCTCTCTTTATATACACTTTACGGTTTGATGAATTAGGTGACTGTCTGCTACGTAAATGATTGGTTTGATCAGACATTTTGCGTGGATCTCTTAAAAAGTCTGAAAGGGTATTGAGGCAAAAATAATTTAACTTTAGGCAACTTCAAATTGATGTTTATTTACTTGTAGTTATTTAAGATTTCCTTTACATCAAATGTGACAGATATACACTGTACATGTATTTATTTATCAAGAAAGAAAAAAATGTTTTTTTTGTTCTCGGATTTATTGTAATGACTTTTTGAGAGTGTAATGGAATAATAAAAAAAATTGTATGAAAATGGAACAACTTAATTAATATGAGGTTTTTTTTACACAAAGAGAAAATTTGAAAAATTAAATTTATTAAATTCTACATAATGATTTTGGCTCCGCTTTTGAAAAATGTGTTTAAGGTAATGAAATGAAAAATACATTGATCAACAAATCCTGTTTTTACTATATTTCAATTTTTCATAGTAATGCATTTTTTTATTTCATTCTTTAGGAGGAAAAAGGGGGAGGGATTTTGAATGTGTATGATTAAATGTAAAATGCATGATTACCAGAGATTTGACCAAAGCCTGATTAAAGTAATTTGACATAAACTTGAATGTAATATACAGTGTAAAGTTTATACATTATTTTCATATTTTTGATGTGTTTGGTTTACTTTGTTTCATCTTTATGCAGTTTTGATTTTTTCACATTGAAACTGGCATTAAACACCATAACCCCCCCCCCCCCTTTTTTTTTTACACATGATATTTAATGTACCGGTAGTAAAATATATGCCAGTCCAATTTTCATGGGAAGTATTTTAAACACATTTTTTGTGTAGTTTTGGTGAATTTTTTTTCTTCTAAGATCAATACCAAGAGTTGAAGCATATGGTGCTTCCCATGTCGGCAATATAACTTTGGTATTTTTTTCAAAGTTTAAATGATAAGATACTGAAGAAAGTCTGATTATCAAACAAAGATGCATTAATCGGTGCATTTAAGTGTGAAGTGTGCAGTTCACTGGCAGACAACGATAAGGCAGGTCAGCTGATGCACATGCAGGATGCATGACTAGCAGAATCGTGTAAGATGGCTCCAGCTTGGCTTACAAAAATATAGAGTAGTGGTATTCAATGCCACTTTCAATAATTTTACAGTTTTGTTATGGTTGTCCATTATCGATGGAGGAAATGGGATCAACGCCCGGAAAGAAAAAAAATCCACAAAATGCCATGTGTAACCGTCAAACTGGATCACATCAGGTGGTGAGTCGAACTTGCAAACTTTAGTGCATAATTACAAAGTCGCCCCTTTTGCAATGAAAAAGTGGCCTGATAATAGGGATGACCTCTCTGGAAAAGGAGACAAATTTAGTAGTGTTTACTATCTCAGTGCATCTGAAACCTGGTTGGTAAAGTGGTAGCTCTAGTGGGACTGAAACCTGGTTGGTAAAGGGGTAGCTCTAGTGGGACTGAAACCTGGTTGGTAAAGGGGTAGCTCTAGTGGTACTGAAACCTGGTTGGTAAAGGGGTAGCTCTAGTGGGACTGAAACCTGGTTGGTAAAGGGGTAGCTCTAGTGGGACTGAAACCTGATTGGTAAAGGGGTAGCTCTAGTGGGACTGAAACCTGGTTGGTAAAGTGTAGCTCTAGTGGGACTGAAACCTGGTTGGTAAAGGGGTAGCTCTAGTGGGACTGAAACCTGGTTGGTAAAGGGGTAACTCTAGTGGGACTGAAACCTGGTTGGTAAAGTGTAGCTCTAGTGGGACTGAAACCTGGTTGGTAAAGGGGTAGCTCTAGTGGGACTGAAACCTGGTTGGTAAAGGGGTAGCTCTAGTGGGACTGAAAACTGGTTGGTAAAGGGATAGCTCTAGTGGGACTGAAACCTGGTTGGTAAAGGGGTAGCTCTAGTGGGACTGAAACCTGGTTGGTAAAGGGGTAGCTCTAGTGGTACTGAAACCTGGTTGGTAAAGGGTAGCTCTAGTGGGACTGAAACCTGGTTGGTAAAGGGGTAGCTCTAGTGGTACTGAAACCTGGTTGGTAAAGGGGTAGCTCTAGTGGGGCTGAAACCTGGTTGGTAAAGGGTAGCTCTAGTGGGAGTGGCTTTATAAGAGGGTGCTACTGTATCAAGATCAGAAGTAAATGTAAATCTAACTACCATACGATCGCTGCCATCATACAACTACCCCATCGTGAGTTTTGCCTTATGGGAGACCACTTACCACACAAGTTGTCTGAAAGATTGTAAAAAAATGTATTTTAGTTCAGTTTTATCGAATGGTATCAAATTAAATATTGTTATTACATAGATAGAGAACAAATGTTTATGCCGTGATCCAAAATACAATTATATATATATTGTTGGTACAAATTGCCATGGTAATATCATCGTAATTAATACATGTACATTTACCGGTAGTTTGATTGGATCCCCTGTACTTGCTGACTACAATACTAGTTTATACCGGTATTGTTAATATAACAGCACTGGATCAAATTTTATATACAACAAACTAAAATCAAAGAAATTTTTATTTTTCCCTTGAATAAAATTAAATATAAGATTTTAAATTGTATAAAATTTGAAGAAGTTTAATATAAAAAAAACCCATACGAAATGAACATTTTTCAATGTGCATTCCTTATGGACCAGTAAGATGGAATTCCAAGGATTTCTTTATCTTGATTGGAAAATAATTCGCTATTCACTGTGGAGCGACATTATAAAGTCATTACAGATTCAAATTGGAATCCATTAGTGAACCAATTCATTCTTCAAGCATAACGAATGTGGGAATTTTTGATTTCTAGAACAAAGTCATGATATTACCTCATTGTTTGTTTGAAATCTTGGAGAAAAAAGGGCAATGATGAGGAACTGGACACAGAAATCCATTTTACCTTACTAAAATTACTGACATCAATGAGTTTTTTTTATAAGAAAATCTTTATTGGTAAAAATTTGTATCAAATTGTCTGTATTTTTCCATCTCATTAAACTCTTTGCTATTAACATCAAATTTTGAAGAAATTGGGCGAGAAAAAAAAATAGTTTAATGTACCGAGCCTGAAAGGAAGAAACTGAAAAATACAATTAAATTGAATTTTGCAAGTTGGGGGTGTCTCCGATCTGTCAACCTCCCGTCAGTAATCTGAGACAATAGGAGACACAAGTCTTTATTATTACAGTGTAATACTGCATCCCTGTGGCAGTCTTCCTCCTATTGTGGAGCACTTCTAAGCCATTGTTGGGTAATTACTGTCTGACTCGGGTCTGTCTAGGGTCGCTAACAAAGCAGTGTATTTGACAGGTTTCAGATGATGAGAGTTGTTACTGACAGGAAGAGCAGAAATTATAACTTTTCTTTTGTTTTCACACCTCCTTGTTGTCACAAACAGGTACAAAGTGTGTGTCATAATTATCACATGTTATTGTGTTTGACCAATGGGGTCGTGGGTGAATCACCATCTGCTGCAAAAAAAAAATTCCAGCAAATTTTCTGTTAATTGACCATTGCAGTGTGAATAACAAAATGCTGAATTTAGATTGCAGTAAGCTTAGAAAAGGGGGGACCAGAGCTGGGACAGGGATGATTAATTGAAGTAATGATTGGATTGCACAAAAAATATTACAAGCATGTTTTAGATTGTGTCCAAATTCATTTTTGTTGAATTAACTCTATTATTTTTTTTTATAGAAAATTTGAATGGAAAGTCTGCAAGATATGTTGCTTAGTAACATAATTTGAAAATAAAATGCACTGGACAACATGAATAAATATATGTATAGATAAATATTCTTGTAAAAATCAAGTCTTGAGCCAAAACTGTGTTTAGAAATACATCTAAATCTTATCAAACCACAGTACAGATGTCCAGACATACACTTTTTTTTTGCCTGCAGGTACATCATTGATTACAAGTTTTGTTGACCATGTTGTACAACTGTATCCCAGTAGGATTACTTCTGGTATCATGTGTAATCTACTTTGATCAAAGGAGGGACCAGTTAATCTCCCCCTTCAAGCCAAATATTGGGGATATTATCTTGATAAATACAAGGTGTTTGCATGTCTTTGATCACTGATGCAGAAAGAGATATTGATTCCTTTGTATAATTGTAGATATGATGCTAATTTTCATTTAATATTTTCCCTAATATTGTATTTCAAGAAGCTAGGGTATGGGGGTATTAAAGGATTCAAGGTGTGTGATTAAGGGTTTGGTATATAGCTATAGAATTTGGTAAATCTTGAGAGGAAAATGGAGCTCATCGATTTTATGGAAAACTACTTTTGTGCAACTGTTTACAGAAGGGATATTAAGATTTTGAATACTAAGTTTTGAGCTTTTTTCAATTGTGATGTACCGGTACAACCTCTGACATAATCTTCAACTTGTTGAAGACAGTCAGTATCTGTTAGAAGTAGATTGTTATTTTTTAAAGAAAGAAAAAGATAAGGAGAGAAAAAAAAAGGTGTTTTCTCAAGAATTTAGTATAAACTTTTAATAATATATGACCGAAAAAAGTATGTTTAATATAAATATTTATAATAGAACCTCCTTGAAACTTGCCATGAATCTTCTTTCTCAAAACATTTGCTTACCGGTAGATAAAAATATAGGAAAATTTGGAAATCTTTTTTTTTTTAGATTTAAACAAAATAATAAGAAAAATATATACATTGTATACATTTGTATTAACTTTACTATTACAAATATAAAGAAAGAAAAAAACAAAACAAAAACAATTTAAGATTTTTCAAAGCTAAAATATTAGAATCATATATTAGTAATTATAATGGTTGATTATTGCAAGTAAAAATAACCAAGTGCCCCCCTGTCCTCAGTAACAGAATTATAATATTTGGAAATTTACTAAAAAGATGTTATCACAGTATATTATTTGTAAGATTGTTCGGAGTTCGGTAATTTTGTTATTACCCTTATTTATTTTTATATCAATACAATGTGAATTAAACATAATGTATGGCTATGATAAATTTCACTGACATTTTAATTGTTAATTTTTTTGTGAATATGACAGTTTTATGAAGTATTAAATAATGGAGAGAATTTATTGATAAAGAAGACAAATGTATATATTTATAGTGTACCATTTAATCTTGTATAATTTCGACAGCTTTGTGTGTACATTATGCACATGCAGTATGCAATACACGTTTGAAATTGTAAAGTCGATGCAAATTACTGTGCAATAAAAAGAATTGCAAACTCATGCAAATTGGTTGTTGTATGCAGTAAAAGAACTGCAAATTCATGCAAATTTAATATTGTATTCAGTGACTGTTTATACAAGAAAGCGTAATAGAGCATTCAAAACATTATTTTGTGCATTGAAAAATAAAAAAAAGTATTTTAATAACAAAAGTCAAAATCAAAACATTTTTTTTCTTTAAATAATAATTATTAATTTATTCAGGTAGGAACATGATAGGTGTTATACCTATTAATTAATTTAAGCCTAAGATAGAATAATGTTTGTTTGTTTTCTTGTTTACATTGACCCTATAAATGTACCAACACACCAAACTGCCCTTGGCAAGCAAAAAGACTATTTTAGGGGTCGATAATTTTTTTTTTTTTTTTTTTTTTGGGTGTAAAAATAAAATTAATTTATTATCATGCCCAAAAAATTGTCAATTAAAATATTATTTTAACCCTTGCTTTTTATATTTTTTTTAAATTATTTTTAATAGGTGATGAAAAAATAAAGTAAATTTGTGTCCTACCTACAAACATGTACCTGCTATTAAAGTTGAGAGTTGATAAACAACAAAACCAACAATTATATATTTTAGGCCTAATTTGTACTTTTATATAAGTAAAAATGAGATAAGATTGATGTATATTTTTACAATGAAGCACTTGATTATATAAAAGGTATTTTGACCCTCTTTCTTAACACTCCACTAATTATAAAGCACAAAAAAGATCATTCAATTCTTTAATGATTCGTAAAATACATGTAAACCTAAACAATCCACTTTTGAAATGCTATTATCATTAACGGTACTTTTAACTTTAAATGGCGACTGGATAATTACTTGATTCATAAAAATGATAGATTATTAACAACTTCATATTTACTGAATCCTTTAAGATCTTGAAATTTCCCAAAATTCAAAATATTGTTCACTTGCAGCATTTTGAACTACATGTACCTGTAGCTGTTGATTAAAGTTTCTATGCATTGTTCTCTTAATGTTCCTTCGAGGGGACTAATGGTATGAATATAGAATTGAACTCGACTGTGGCTGGGAGAAAGAGGGTGGGCGCTACAGCTGTGTAAAGATGTAAATAGATGCCCCAGTGCAAAAAAAATTGTCATGCTTCCCGTACAGAAATGAATCCTTACAACTCCTTATTGATCAATGATGGCCTGTTATAAGAAATAATTTTGAACACTGTTCAATGATTTATCCTTTATTGCTTCTGGCATTTAACAAGTCTGTCCATACATGTACATGTATGTACCACCCATTTTATCTACTTATTTATTGTAAATTTGTTCACTTCATGATAATGGTTGATTGATTGATTTTTGGTATTTAACGCCATTTTCAGCAATATTTCATCTATATCATGGCGACCAGTTTTAGTGGTGGAAGAAGCCGGAGTACCCGGAGAGAACCACCAACCATGGACAAGCAACTGGTAAGCTTTATTACTTGCGGCTGTGGGTCGAGTGCACCCTTTTTTGTAATTACAAAGCTGGGTGGGAGCCCACGCCGTATTGGTGATAGGTTTGTATGAGTTGTTAGGTAATCCAACTACCTAACTCATTGAGCCACCAGGGCCCTACAACTACCTAACTCATTGAGCCACCAGGGCCCTACAACTACCTAACTCATTGAGCCACCCGGGCCCTACAACTACCTAACTCATTGAGCCACCAGGGCCCTCCACGCTGTATTGGTGATAGGCTTGTATGAGTTGTTAGGTAATCCAACTACCTAACTCTTTGAGCCACCAGGGCCCTCATGATAATAGTAAATGAAATACTACTTAATATTACATCAAATATTAATAAATAATGAATAACTAATTTTACTTACTTAACATGACATTGAATATTAATAAATATTTAATAACTAATTTTATGTCACCAGTTTCTCTGGATTGTCAATTTTTGTTTGTCCCTTCAGTATTCTCTTAATGTTTATTTACTCTAAATATTCATCAGATATTACTGAATAACCTTGACCTAGCTATTATGCTACCATTTTAGCAGAGCTACAATTAAGTCAAACACAATTGTTGGTATTGCATTGATAAAGGGCATATTGAAGGATATCCTCAATTGCTTTCTGGACATTATAACTATATGCAATCTGATCTTTACCACACTTTGTCAGAGACCTTGTAGTATCTCGGGGGGGGGGGGGGGGGGGGGGTAAAGGTCAAGGTCGTTGTTACAACAAATAAAATAAAAAAATTCACTTGGTTTCTGCATCTTTATCTTAAGTACCTTACATTTGATCTTTGGCAAATGTAATCAGATTATACCCCCAGGAGCTGAGGGAATAAGCTTATTAATTTTGGGGTCTAAAGGTCAAAGGTCATGGTTACATTTGATAAAAATTAGAATGTTGATTTCCAGATATTATCTTAAGTACATATACGATATATAGTTAAACTTGTCTAAACCGAAACCTGAAGAATTCAGAATTCTGTTTAAACCGAATTTTTAATCAAGTCCCAAGATATGAAATTTTTGTTACTTTAACCTGTATAAACTTAAAAAAACTTTCTATTCTGAATGCAAAAGCTGTTCCCATGAGGATTCGGTTTACTCAGGTTTATAGTGGGATTCCTGTTACTCGATCTTTAGTTTTATATGTACAGGTATGTTTTGTAGATCGTTGTTTGTCCTTTTGTACTTTTTCTTTTGGCCATTGTGTTGTCTGTTCTTCTTCGATTTACGGATTCTGATTACCCCTTTGGTATCTTCTAACTCTATTGATTTTTGAGATAATTAATTAAGCTTGTGAAGGTGACTCAATGATTAAATGAAATCATCACTTTATCCTGTCTTCCATCCATGGTGCCACACTTGGTCAAAGGCAGACAATCTCATAGCTATGGTAGATACATTTTGTACTTCACTTGATCATCAAAGAACTGTGATCATTCTCCTACATTTTTTTTCAAGATAAATACTCCTTGTATTGTATTGTATCCTGCTTTATTACAAATAATAAAATATATATTTCTCAACATGGCTGGTATACCTCCGGCATCATCGATTGATATTTTTTTTCTGAAAATGTGAGCTGAAAAAAAAAAGATATTGTTGACATGATCAAACAAAAAAAGGAATTATACATACATGTAGTTGAATTTCAACAATATAATTATGTAAAATAACATACACAATGGATTTTTTATTTGTAATTAGTTATGATCCTCAAAAATCATCATTTTTTTTCACCTCTCTGATACACAAACATGTTATTATTGTATGGGTTATCATTAGTGAACAAGCCTAAGTGTACTACATTGTGAAAGATCCACCTTTTGGTATAAAAATCTGTGAAGCACTGCACTCGTCATTGGTGAACAAACCAAAATTTATGCATTTTGGTATAAAAGATATCAGCATCTTCGACCTATCTTAGTATCCCCCCCCCCCACCCAAATTTTAGCCGAATAGCAGCAATTGGACCTACCGGTATCGTCCCCATCGACCAATAGTCCGTACAAAAACGTACTTGAAACTCTCTCATTCATGATTTAAAAAAATCATATTTTGAGGAAAAAAATATATGTTGTATATCTACGTTTGTATATGGCTTTTTTTAAGACATATATATAATGTTTTGCCCTTTCATACAGACATTCAAATAGAGATGAATTCAGAAAATGAACAAAAGGATGCAGACACCCTCCTACATACCCCCCATATCTTCAGTCTCTCTGAGATTATAATTATCTAAGTTTATGGAGACAATAGCTTTATGGTGACTTCCCTGTACAGACATGTCAGAAATTATTGTATAGTGATTCACAATAACATTTACCAGCCAACGAGGTCAAGTCGTGTAACACCTTCATGATCATGCATTAATTAATTCGAGAAGTTATCACATTCGATTAAGTTCAGCAAGATAAAGACATTCTTTTCAATTTATTTAACAACTTGAGTCAGTCTTGTTTGTTAAATACCTTGATGGTGTAGCGTGTTTCGGAATAGCAAGCAATTTAGTCAGTCATATTTGTTCAAAAGCCTTCAATGGTGTTTCAGAACAGCAAGATCAGTGGTTTCAAATTTAGCACTTGTTTGTTAATAAACCTTCCATGGTTTTCGGAATAGCAAGATCAGTGGTTTCAAATTTAGCACTTGACTTTGGAAAAATTAATCTTTCAAATAGATAAAAACGTAATTTGCATAAAATTAAATTGAGATTTTTATTTGGTTAATTAACTTTATATATATCAAGGTGATAAAAGCCTTTGATTTTAATGTTAAGACTAAAGTGTGAAATTCTTTGATCATTGTTGATTGACAAATATCAGGGAGGCATTCATGATCAGGAATATATTAAAAGTCTTTAAATAATTGATCCCTGGGAGTTTAAGAACATTTTGATGATGTAATAAGGTACTTAAACAAGAAATTAGAATTTCAATACATGTGTTGAAGTAGGTTGAAGCTGAATGTAGATTTGTTTTTATTGAAGAATTATTTTGAAAATGTAAATCTTGAAACTCGTTTCTACGCTTCTAATAAAGGTGTTTGTTGTGGTGATACAGTTAATCATGCCTGTTTAACATTGCAGGTTTCAAGTTTGAAAGTTTTGCATAATATTTAATTTACTTAAAATTATAATTTTTTTATTTGATTTTTGACAATATGCAAACATGGGAGTGTTGTTAGATATTATAGTGTATAGTCACGCAAACATCCCCCCTCCCCCCAAACCCCAAGAAAGATACAACAGACATCTAATTTTAGATTGGCATAATATTGGAAAAAACAATTAATCACCAAAATGTTTGAGTGTATATACATATAACATTGAACACGAGAGATTCTTTAGGACATTTCTAAATTTTTTTAACCATACTAATTTTTATGTCATTTTAAAAATTGTTGTAAAATCTTAAGTCAGTCTAAAATAAGATGGCCTTATCTGTCAGTGTTTGGAGATCTAGACAACCTTTAGAATCAAGCTGTGAATGCCATACAATTTATTAATTTTTATTGCCAATCTTCTTTTATTATTGGAGTGCGAAAATATTAAATGCATATAAAACTTAGATGCCTTCCATGCTCATATATACAGTAGGATTGGCGAGTGTGTTTGTTTACATTCATATACATGTAAATACTCGTCAGATATACATAGTTATTCAGTTATAATATCGTAAACTTTGGGCTTAAAAATTCTTTATTTCTATAATTTGTGCCCATGTTCTTACAAAGAAAGTTTCTTGTTTTCGACAAGTTAAGCAAGTATTTAGGTATTAGATTAGTAAACCCTGTCCTATTCAGAAGAGGAATTTTATCAAGGGACTATTATGTTGGCACTTGGCCACTCCAGGCAACCTTAGTTGCAATTAAGAATTGGTAAATATTGGTGAAAAGTATATTAACTCCGATAGGTAAAATGTTACTTTTCTCACCTGATAGCGAACAATTTTTACAGCTTTATGAGTACTAAATTTAAACATTTGTAACGGATTATATAGATAATCTTAAAAGTTTTGATGAGCTTTGTAATGGCCATACATGTAGATCTTTAAAACCAAAGTTATTGTTGTAAGATAAATATTTATTACTATCTATAGTCAGGGCTTTCAATATTTTTCAAGTTTACCAGTACTTCATTATTTACAGTCCGTACTTCTATTAAAATTTGAACAGTTCTCATGAATATCTTGTACACCAATCAGGAGGTACCAAAGACCATTTTAGGCTGGTAAAAGTACCTGGTACTACCCTTATTGAAAGACCTGTCTATAGTCAAGGGCATGAGAGGCCCATCTTGGCCGGTAGTTGGATCCACATCTATCTTTGCAATCGAAAAGTGAGTCTGACAAGGTGTACATTATACTCTTTTTTTTGTAATAAAGTTCAGGGTCATAACCAGGACTTTTTTTTATAAAAAAAAAAGGGGGGGAGGGGGTTCAATGCACTGAAAATCTGGACTTAAATGATCATACATGTAGTTCATCTAGACTTTAATGGTCCTTCTTGGGTTAAAAGGGGAAGGGTTCGTATAAACTTTCTACTTATGGTGGGAAGTTTGTCAGTGACTTGCGGCAAGTCGTGTGGTTTTCTTCAGGTACTCTGGTTTACCGGTCGAAAATAAAATAAAACCGACCACCATGATATAGCTGAAATATGGTTGAAAGTGGTGTTAAACACTCATAACCTAAATGGTAAGAAATGCATTCCTTTTGCATTCAAAATTGTGAATGTAGTTTCTATCTGTTACAGCGTGGCCCAATATCATAACAGAAATCTTTGTTTAATGTTGTTTTCTAATCGTTTTAATACTTATTAATGCATATTAACGCAGGACAAAGGAAAACGTGTATGAGAATGTGAAAAATGTCAAAAGTCATTTCCTTAAATTTAATATGCTTTTACCGAAAATTAGGAAATGCTTAAGTTAAATTTGCCATGAGCGAGCAGACGGCAATAAAAAAATAAAATCTTTTAATGAATGGAAATAAAAGGAAATTTAAACTTAATGTACTACATATTTTTACATTTTGCTCAGCTTTACTTTACCGTTACGATTTAAAAAATTCTTTGATCTTTCGTCTGTACTAATCATGAACGCTCAGATGTTGTCCGTTTGTGTCTCATTAATCAATCGTAAAAAAGAAACGAAGATATTGTGATTTTAACGATTGTCTTCGGAGGTGCAGTTACATGTATTTAGTATAGCTTTATTAGAACAATTGCTATTTTGTAAACTATTAAGAGACGAGAGAGAAATTGTATCCGAAATTGTATCCGTAGATATCTTAAACAATTACATTCTTCTTTTGTTCCCTTCTTACAGACAGGTATCCAATTTAATCCCTAAATAATTGTTATGTAGCTTCATGGTCGTTTTAGGTTTTGTAATGTCAATTTGAGATGCATATCACGTTAAACGTGTTGTGAAGATGACAATTGTATAGAATTGAACACCCACTGTGAAAAATTGCTGATCTCGTTTGGAAGTCTAGTTATTATTGAAATTATTCGTATAAAATTCATCATTCCTAAGGTGACGATCAATCACATTAGATTCTTGAGACAGCAAACGCAAAATAAAGCCCCTTTAGCAAAGGCTCGTCCATAGATATTGTGTGATTTTATATTGAAATATTAGCCGATTACACCTATTAGATGCAATCTGTCATACCTCTCGGCAAAATTCATTGGTCATTATGAAGCCATCATCGACCGTTTACTATAGTATTGTGTTTGTGATCAAATTTGAGCAAATTTTACCGTAGTACATTTATTTAACTTATTATTGGTGATTATATCTCTAACAGAAATTTCACTTATTGAACAGTACATATAATTTATTCAATATTGATAGAAACCATTTTAAATATTTACTTCTACAACATTTAGTAATGAGCTAATTTAAGGCAGGCTAATTATAACTCATGAAAAAGAAAATGTCAAATGGATAAACATCATTTTCATTTCATACTCTCGCCACCGTATAGCTGAAAAATTATTGCTGAGTTGGTGTTAAACAACAATCACTCCTCAATTTGCATTTCATTTCATTAGTTGATAGTAAAAAAAAAATACAATTATAATTTTCTAATACATAATGATAAAGGATAAGAGTATTTCGACACTTCTGATTTTCCCTATGTATTTCATATAAAACTACATGTATGTATGCCAAGAACTTGAGACCTTTCATCTTTTCTAAATTATAAAAATCCAACTAAGCGTGTTGGTCTAGTACAAAGCGGACCTCATCATCATCTCATTGAAAATTAATGTCTTCTCACCATGATATAGATGAAAAATTGGTGAGTTGGCATTTAACAACAATCACTCACTCACTCTTTTACTCAGGGAGAAGACCTCGTTAGTTTATAACTTGAGTCTGATCCATTGTCTATAATTGCTTGACAATAAAATATAAACTCTTTTATAAATTAAGATATACAAAAATGTATTGGAATGAAAGCTCTGTTAACATTCTGAATTTTGGTAAATTAAATTAAAAGTTGTTATTTTTTAATTTATTAAATCAACACTTTCATTTCCAAAAATATTACAGCCATTGGTTAGATTTGTAGAAAATATGAAGAAAACATACACAAAATTATATTTAGGGTCTCTTTCTTCAGATCTTCCACGACACGATATAGCTGAAATATTGTTCATAGTGGTATTAAACACCATAACCCTTCTTCAGATCTAGATGTATTTATTTTAAGTCCTCTTTGCAAATAACATATTCCAAAATATCAGTATTTATTTAGAGGCCTTATATTTTGGAAGATAAAATTGAACCAAAAATTGTCAAGAAAGAGTCTGAATTATGATTAACCAATAACATTTACTTCCATGTTTTAAATTCAGTGTAAAGTGTTGATTTTAATGTGCCATTGCAATAACATAATTGAATGTACAATAATGTTTGGTAAAGTGTTGTAATTTATATGAATTTCAATATTAACAGAAAAGTGGAGATATAGGCTAAGAAAATATTTTTATTTTTAAAGTGCTGATTTTAGAGTATTGCTTGAAAAATTTCAGTATTTTTTTTCTATTATAACAGTCCTCAAAATGAAAATTTGAATTTACTTGTCCGCATCAAATTCTTGAATTTCTTTTTATATAGGTTTTACTGGTCTTGGGCGGGAGGACCAGTGGTCATCATAATGACTGTTATGACAATATTCATCCGTTTAGTGTTGATTTAAAGAGTATTACTTGAAAATCAAAATGTTAATGTAAAGTGCTGATTTAAAAAAAAATATTCTATAATAATGAAATATTCAGTTATAATGACATTGTGCCGTTGGAAGAACTACTGTATCATCCATAAGGTGCCCATTTGAATTTATAGATAGAATCTTGTGACAATGTCAGCTGACAGTATATTGACAATTTTACATGTATGTGTACAATGTAGTTCTATGTTAATGTGCTAATATTAAGCCTTGAAATTTTCTAATTTGTCATCGTAAAACTGCCGAAGTAGTCAAGATGACCGTCGCCCATTACAAGTGTGATGTATTGGCGCTAGGTAATTATTGACCACACCTGATGTAACGCCTTTTGGGGTAACGATGATATAACATGATGTAACGACATGGGAGGTCTCTTTAACATAGGTCATACATTTGTCACTATCATCATAATACTTGGGTCATTTGTGTGTTTTTTTCAACACCTTTGCTACAAGATCAGACATGTTCTTTTTAACCCTGAAGGTAATTAAATATAATGATCAAAGGGTAGCAACATGTTTTGGTTGTATGTGTTATTCTAAAAACAACATTGGTCAAAAAAAGCATCTGAAATGAAAACTATTTATACATGAACATTATACCTGTGTACATGTACATGTATTGAGTAATTTATTGAGAAATAGGTCAGTTAATTTGCATAATTAATGCACTTGGATTTAAACAGTTGCTTGGAAACTGGTGTAATTTGTATGACAAAAACGGTACTAGTAATGTTCCAAAAGCAGAAATATATTTTTCTCGAATATGTGGCATTAAATGCAAAATTCTAATTTCGTCATATCAATAAATAATTCCCTTACTCCTCTATTTGACTCACACCCCCATACACACAAACCAAAATTGTGCATCTGTCTCATTAAAGGGTCTTAACTGTATATCATATTTGTTATGCGACCAGCAAATTACTGTGTCCAACTCATTATTGTGACCAGCAATTTACTGTGTCAGGGCAAAATACAGTGTCCATCCACACTTGGTTTAGATATACACTTGTTCAACTTTCCCTTGTGGACATGCATGCACAGTGTTGTATCATGCTGTGCTCAGGGTAGCCCTTCATTTCAACTTTCCCTTGTGGACATGCGTTCACAGTGTCGTATCATGCTGTGCTCAGGGTAGCCCTTCATTTCAACTTTCCCTTGTGGACATGTGTGCACAGTGTTGTATCATGCTGTGCTCAGGGTAGCCCTTCATTTCAACTTTCCCTTGTGGACATGCGTGCACAGTGTTGTATCATGCTGTGCTCGGGGTACGTAGCCCTTCATTTCAACTTTCCCTTGTGGACATGCGTGCACAGTGTTGTATCATGCTGTGCTCAGGGTAGCCCTTCATTTCAACTTTCCCTTGTGGACATGCGTTCACAGTGTCGTATCATGCTGTGCTCAGGATAGCCCTTCATTTCAACTTTCCCTTGTGGACATGCATGCACAGTGTCGTATCATGCAGTGCTCAGGATAGCCCTTCATTTCAACTTTCCCTTGTGGACATGCATGCACAGTGTCGTATCATGCAGTGCTCAGGATAGCCTTTCATTTCAACTTTCCCTTGTGGACATGCATGCACAGTGTCATATCATGCTGTGCTCAGGGTACGTAGCCCTTCATTTCAACTTTCCCTTGTGGACATGCGTGCACAGTGTTGTATCATGCTGTGCTCAGGGTACGTAGCCCTTCATTTCAACTTTCCCTTGTGGACATGCATGCACAGTGTTGTATCATGCTGTGCTCAGGGTAGCCCTTCATTTCAACTTTCCCTTGTGGACATGTGTGCACAGTGTTGTATCATGCTGTGCTCAGGGTAGCCCTTCATTTCAACTTTCCCTTGTGGACATGCGTGCACAGTGTTGTATCATGCTGTGCTCAGGGTAGCCCTTCATTTCAACTTTCCCTTGTGGACATGCGTTCACAGTGTCGTATCATGCTGTGCTCAGGATAGCCCTTCATTTCAACTTTCCCTTGTGGACATGCATGCACAGTGTCGTATCATGCAGTGCTCAGGATAGCCTTTCATTTCAACTTTCCCTTGTGGACATGCATGCACAGTGTCATATCATGCTGTGCTCAGGGTACGTAGCCCTTCATTTCAACTTTCCCTTGTGGACATGCGTGCACAGTGTTGTATCATGCTGTGCTCAGGGTACGTAGCCCTTCATTTCAACTTTCCCTTGTGGACATGCATGCACAGTGTTGTATCATGCTGTGCTCGGGGTAGCCCTTCATTTCAACTCTCCCTTGTGGACATGTGTGCAGTGTCGTATCATGCCCTTCATTCATAAAATAGCAATTTACTGTGTCGGAGCAAAATACTGTGTCCACACTTGCTTTAAATATACACTTGTTCAACTTTCTCAGCTTGTGGACATGCTGCACAGGGTCGTATCATGCTGTGCTCAGAGTAGCCCTTCATTCATAAAATATGGTCAGGTCACTTGATCATGTTCTGTATATTATTGACATGAATTGTCCAGAAATACATAATACAGTTATGATCAATAACTAATGATTTTTTAAGTGTTAAGTCGCCACAATCTGTTGATTCCCAGGGTGTCCTGGCAGGAATGTCATTAGTAAACTGACCACTGGGAAGCTATAATCTGGTGATTAAGTGACTTCAACAGTGGGATCAAGGAAGATATTAATGATTTACAGGTCATTATTGACCAGTGCAGAACATGTCATATCCTTAGATATTAAGGGGAGATAATTCTGGACATTGTATGAATCATGTGATTAAGAAGTAATTAGTATTATATTGTACAACATGGATTTACTTGGGGGAAATTATAAATCATTAACAAGTAATTATTGGTCAATAAAGAATCTGATATATACTTAATTTATATTGTGAATATGAGGTGGGGGGGGGGGGGGGGGTTAGGTTAGGCAATAGGACTCCTGTATGGATTTTGTAGCTGTAAAATTATGTGATATTTTGCCCTTGTGGTACAAAGTCATAAAAACTGCTTTCTAGCAGTTCTTACTTCAATAATGCTCCTTATGGATTTTGTAATTGTAAAACCGCCTTGAGATGTTTTACCCTTATGTTATGTTACAGAGGCATAAAAAAACAAGTTCTTAGTAGTACATGTATACCCATGTCATGCGTTTAAGTTCAAACTTCAAACTTGCCGTCCAATTGTTCCTACACCACTTAAAGTTATTAGTTCAAACCTGTTCATGACGAGGTGTACTCGATACAACATTATCTGATTAAGTTTGTCAGTGACTTGCGACAGGTCGGTGGTTTTCTCCAGGTACTCTGGTTTCCTCCACCAATAAAACTGACCGCCACGATATAACTGAAATATTGCTGAAAGGGGCATTAAACACCATAAACCAAATCAAACCAATTGATCCTGGTGTTCCCTTAAAACTAATTCATTGATACCTGTTGTACTGTATCTATTGTGTTGCATGTGTACCAGAGCTGACATGTTAGAATAACCGTGCAATATCGCCACACAATTCATTATTCCATCTTTCCTTAATGAAATTCAGCCACATTCCTTCTCATGACCTTCATATGTGGAGTTAATATTTTGATATTCCTTGCAATGAATTGATTTTTAAGGTTTTCAACAAGCCCATCTGAGTTAAAGCCGGTTTCTTTTCAAATTTGTCATTTTATATGTCAGTAGGGGAGAGTTGATACTTATAAATCTTTCAAATAAGACACATAAATTTATAAACTACACTTAGTAATGGCGGGGTGCATCTTGATTTTGATTCGTAGCATCAACAAGTTTGTGTTTTACTGCTCAATGTATTAAACAGACACACTACAAGAGGTTGTGCCTTGTATCAAAACAATTCTCGCCCAATTTTCTCCTTCATTGTGGAGTCATCTAGACAGCTGGTAACCATTATTGTTTTGATAATAACAGGAAATTCCATCATAAGAACTGAGGGTCTCGAACGAACGTGACCAACTTCCAACCAGAAATACTTTTTTTGTTAAATCTTGTTTCAATAGGGTACTGCAAGGTTAAGCTTCCTTAATTAATTTGCACGTAATGTCCAAAAATACAGTCCTCACGATGAGCACCGATCCTACGGTCCAAGACCAGTAAAACTTTCTTCGAACCTGTAAATTTTTCAGTTATTTATTGAGAACTATAGAAAAATAAGAATACTTTATTGACCAATTAAGGACCCAGAAGGAGCATAGCAATTACAATGATTGACAATATGGAATACATACAATGTACCGTACATAATAACAACAAGGAAATATTGATAATGTCATATAAGCCACCAGTGCAATTTGTTTGAATAATATAGTTTTATTTCCAGTAAAATAAACTTTTAACAACTGTGTCAGTAGACCAGAGATGCGCAAAAAAATAAAAATAAAAATTAATTCAATAATTTGATTCTGACCAGTAAATTCAAATTTTCATTTCGAGGACTGAAAATGTGACAAGTAAATTAAAGACCGTTACTGTGTATTCTAGTGGAACTAGGTCATTTTGGGGCTATAAATAACTGTTATTTCTTCATCAGTGAGTACCTTCATCTCTGCCTCATGATCCTCCTCTTGTTCAGTGGAGGTAAAGATAATGAATGATATTTACAGAGATTGTCTGGAGCCTCAGAACAATCTACAACAATGTAACAAAGAGATAGTGGTTAGCAAGCTGGCCTCTGTTTCTCAAGCAATTAGCATTTTACTGAGATTTCTTAACTTGATTTGTTCATTGTTTTATTAGTTATGTTCATAATTAGTGTTATTTTTATAGAGACATACTGACTGTATAGACAATAAAGGGGGAGAAATTAGTCAGATCTATCTTACCCTTGTCTTATATATCATCAAAAACATTGTCGTAAAGTTTTAAGTGTAAAAAGGGGAGGGGGGGGGGGGGGGGGGGGGGGATTGGAAGTAAAAAAAATATACCTGGGGTTTGATTTTTGTTTTGGGAGAAATTAGACAGATATATCTTGCCCTTATCTTATTTATCATAAAAACATTGTTGTATATATACTCACTTTGCTGTAAGGGGGGGGGGGGGGGGGGGGGGGGGCTTTGAATTATTGGTGGGGTTAAAATTTAGTTTGATTTTCATTTTGGGAGAATGTCAATTGTTACAAGTTGTAAGTTTACTTACCTGCCAGCGAGGCACTTGCAAGTAAAAATAAACTTGGGATTGAAATTTGGTTTAAGAGATTGTTATGGTGTTTAATGTCACTTTCAACAATATTTCAGTTATTATATCATTAAAATTAGTTTGATTTTTGTTTTAGGAGAAATTAGTCTGATAGATATAACCCTTATCTTAGATATCATCAAAACAATGTTTACTCATCTGTTTGGGAAGGGAGGGGCTTGGAATGTAATACAAATTTTGGTGGGGTTAAGATTTTGTTTTGATTTTTATTTTTGGGAGAAATTAGTTGTAGAGGGGGAGGGGCTTGGTAGTAAAAAAAAATATATTCCTGGGGTTAAAATTTAGCCTGATTTTAGTTTTGGGAGAAAAAGTCAGATCTGGGTAACGCTTATCTAAATATAACATCAAAACATTGTTGTAAGTTGTAAGTGGGAGGGAGGGGTTTAAAACAAATATCCCTGGAGTTAAAATTTTGTTTGATTTATCTATCCCTTATCTTATATATCATGAAAACATTGTTGTACGTTTACTCGACTGTCTGCGTGGGGGGAGGGTCTTGCTAGTAAAAATAAATATTCCTAGGATTAAAATTTAGTTTGATTTTTGTTTTTGGGGAAATTAGTCAGATATACATGTATCTAACCCTTATCTTCTATATCATCAAAACATTGTTGTAAGTTTACTCACCTGGCTGTTAGGGAGGAGTGGGGCCCCCATATGAACCCAAACATAAAGTTTTCACCAAAGTAAAATGAAATTTATCATGTATTTTTATTTCTTCTTTATTAATTCTTCCTAAAATAATTGAAGCAAAAAAAACTAAATCAAAGGAACTTTATTTTTTAAGCAACTCACGAAATTTTATGAATAACAATGTTAAAATTCATTCGAACATTTGAAAATTTGTGAACTGGATCAAATTGAGACATATTATATCCTACATCTGTTCGAAACATTTATTACTTCAGTAATCGGAAAATGAAAGCCGAAAATGAAAGCTTGAGCGCACAAAGTTTGTATCGGCTTTCAAAAGAAGAAACTATGGGATCTCATCTTTTTGTTGCACAAGCTGTGGAGACGTTTTAATCATGCTGGAACGTTTTATTGGTAGGAATACCCATTAGGCGCCATAAACGTGTTTCAGACATTAAATATTCGTTCATTATTATACATTTAAGGAATGAATATACAATGTATACTATTTTGATTTATGCCTATAGATATGTATTTTACTGTTCTTACCAAATATCTTATAAAAGCTTTTAAAAATCAGCAAAATCATAATTGCATTAAAACATCTCAATGACCATGTATTAAAACATATCAGTGACCAGGTTTTTCAATGTTTACCTATTCATAAATCAAAAGATCAGTGGACTATTGAGATTTTATCTCCCATCTAATTGGCTAATCAGTGGTGGTAATCTGTATGGTCACAGGTGATTGGTCACTTTGAGTATCATGTGAGCTGTCAATATTAAATTTAGGTGATCACACAAGTAGTGTGACCAAGGGGTAAAAACATCAACAAATTTAATATAATGGATTGTATTAATAAATTTGATCTCCTGAAGTGTGCCAAAATTATGTCCCTTTAGTAGTAGAACTAGCCATTAGTGAAGACAGGTTTTCCATCAAATTGATGAAGCCTTTTCATCACCATATCTGACTAACTATTTATTATGAATACTTGTTTATATATTCCTACATTGTATGTCAAGTATCCATTATAATACTATTATTATTTTATGTTGTGTTTTTCATGGTCGGGGATAAAATGGGTCTTTTCCAAACAAAAATTAGTAATTTTTTCCAGAATTTTTTTTTTTAAATAGATAAGACATTACTTCTAACTGACAATTTTTCTCAATTTTATTTTTTTTAAACACTTTATGACTAGAATTATTGCCTGTAGTTTTACAGTGATACAAGTAGAACTAAAACAATACAAGAATTTGAGATAAATAAAGACATTTTTATATAAAATCGGCAGGCTATTTCCTGTTTATACTGAGGTTCACTGTTTATCTCTAATGCTGGCTACAAAAACTCTGAAAGCAGACTCCTCTGGTTGTGTTGGCAAAATCCAATACAGAACTTTGGCAGCCAAAACACTTCTCAGTTTCATGCTACACTACGTACAGTGCCACTTCTCAGCTGCATAATCTGCGGCTTGTATTGATGTTAAACAACAAACAATCAATTAACCAACAACTTCACCCCCACCCCCACCCCCATCTTTTCCCCCTTATTTTACAAAGTAGTATAGATGATTTAACCTTACTGTCAAGGATTTATGCATTCATACTGAATTAGTTTGCCCCTATACTATGTAAATAGTGTAATTGTATACCACCATGTCATTGATCATGTTAGAAATCTTAATGTTATATTAACTAGATATAATTAATAACACCTTTTTATCTTGCCTCTAAATGCTTACAAAACATTACAGGAATTTCCTAATTTCCCTTCTTTCATTAAGAAACCAATACATTTTACAGAAACATTTTGCCATAGGTTCCGTCGGTACATCCTGAATTCAAAAAGAGAGTACTTTGGGGTCAAGGAGTCACCTCTGTTTTTATTAAGTATAATTATTTGTGTCACTTTGAATCTTTACTTAGATGTCTTTGTATAGCAGTGTATATAAATATTCAAGTGTATTAAGTGACCCACCTGTCATGTGACCATTTACAAATGGTACATAAAGTAGAGGCTTCCGCAAGTTTGACTGAAAGTATAGTCACACATAATTTTCTTGAACCAATGCCTCAAGGTAAAAAAAACTTTTGAATGTGAGATTCGTACTCATACTCCAAAATTATCCAATCAGAATGTTCCTGAAAGCTTTATAACCGTGAGTTCAGATTAATTATTTTCTTGGGCAACTAGAAAATGGGTTTAATTTGAAATACAATTGTAGTTTGAATTATGGTGTTTAACGCCACTTTCAACAATACATGTATTTCAGCTATATTGTGGTTATCAGTTTTATTGGTGGAGGAAACCAGAGTACCCGGGGAAAACAACCAACCTGTCGCAAGTCACTGACAAACTTTATCACATAATGTTATATCAAGTACATGTACACCTCGTCATGACCGTGGTTCGAACTCACAACTTTAGTAGTGATAGGCACTGATTGCACAGGTAGTTGTAAATCCAACTACCATACGATCACGACGACCCCAAAATACAATTGTGTGTCCGTTAAACGTTGAGTTATACTGTAATGTTATTTTCCTCTTTTTTTTTCAGCAAAATGTGAGAATTCGTTAGGAATGGAGAATCTAAAGATTCCTGATTCTGCTATTACTGCTAGCTCCTCATTTGAAGATCAATCTGTTGGACCAAAAAGTGCAAGGTAATTAAATAAAGATGAATTAATTATCTTCCCACAAAAATGTTCTTAACCTTGACTTCTGAATTATCGAGTGTGTTAAATGGAGGGGTTTAATGCCACTTTCAACAATCTTTCAGTTATATCGTGACGCTCCGTTTTACTGGTGGAAGAAACCAGAGTACCCAGAGAAAACCACCGACCTGCCACAAGTCACTGACAAACGTTATCACATAATGTTGTATTTAGTACACCTCGCCATGAGCGGGATTCGAACTCACACCTTTAGTGGTTATAGGCACTGATTACATAGGTAGTGTCAATCCAACTACCTTATGATCACGACCTTGACTGCCCCCCAAGCAATCTGAAATATCATTATTCTTTGAGTGTGTTAATATGGATGGTTCGTTCAATCCATATTATCAAAGCCACAGCATGGATTAAAGACTGAAATACTGAATAAAGACCCATGACTCAACGAAACTCCTCAAAATATGTAAATTTATGTACTTTATCACTGCAGATAGAGTGGTCTCATATGACTGACAAATTGTCTTAAAGAAAATGTCCACAAAGTACACATGAAAAATATTATAATGTGTTTTTGTCTGAGAAAGACAAATAGTAAATATCATTTCATATTTGTCTCAAAAGCAACAATGTAAGCCAATCACAAAGATTATGCATAAGAAAGGAAGTGGTGTGTGTGAAATGTAAGCCAATCGCAAACATTCTACATAAGAAAGGAAGTGGTGTGTGTGAAAGTGGATAAAAGAAAGATTTCTTATGGATCTAATCTTGGCCCCTAAAGACCATTATTTATAAGCACATGACAAATATATGACGTAAAATAATTTGTAATTAATGAAAAATTTAAAGCACACTCAGGAAGGAGAGAAAAATGAATAGAGGAAATACATGTAAATATATAAATTATTATTATTATCAGGTACAAAAATGTCCACATGTACATGTATATACGCCCACCACTTATATATAGACACACTACATATTGTCAAAGAGGTTAGGTATGGTGTTTAACACCACTTTCAACCACCCACCTTTATCATATAATGTTGTCAGTAATATCAGACTCCCTGTGATATTCTCGAAGTCGCTGACAAACTTTATTATATAATGTTGTATCGTGTACACCTCCCCTGATCTGGATTCGCACTCAGAACATTAGTGGTGATAGGCACTGATTGCATAGGTAGTCGTAAATCCAATTACCAAACGATAATGACCACAAAGCTGGAAATACACTCCCCTGGCTTGTAGATTGGCCTCCTTTAGATTTATTGATTGTTTATCAGTATTTTATATATATATTTTTCCTTTTATCTCACTAAGGGATATATTCATTATCAATTGACTGACCATGATGCTGAAAATTATCTGTCAGTAAGATTTCAAACATATTTTGAGTTACAAATTAAAATGTGCATAGAATGACATGCATTATCAATAGTATCACAGCTTGTTCCATCAGACTCGCTGTGATATTCTCGATAATGTCTATCTCGACCTTCAAAACTGCAGTTATTCTATGTTTAAGATGATCAAGTGAGCAGTATTTCAGCTATTATCATGATGAAGACAAGTTTACAAACAAGAAATTGTGTAGGTAAAAAGGTGACAACGGGGCTGGGTCTATTCAGTGCCAGATTTAGGACAAATGAGGCCCTGTGTTAGTTAAATTATGAGGCCCCTTACTTGGGCCCTGAAGGAGGTAGACCCAGTTGGCCTATACAGGCAGTCAGGCATACATGCTCGGGAAATTTAGGAATAGTTAGAATATTACGTTTTATTAGGTCACACATGTTCACTGCATCTGCAACATACTCGAAGCTATTATATTACCCAAAGATAGCCCTCCTGGCCAACGGAGCCCTGTGCTTAAGCACAATGGTAAATCCGGCACTGGGTCTATTGGCAGAAGACTGAATTGCCACAACAAAAATAGGATATAATGGAAATGTTGGGGAAATTGCCTTTCAACAAGCCAACAACCAGTCCTAACACTTGCATCAGACACGTGATTTGTTTGTATTCGTTCTGTACAACTAGTAGACCATGTGGGAGAGGTTGTACCCTCTCTCTCCCCCCACTGTAGAAGCTAGGTCCTATTCTATATCCCCGGGTTTCCTCATTGTAATTTGATTTTGTGAGTTATAGTATAAATAGAAAGGAGAGCAAGATCAGTTCATGTACTTACTGCGGTGTACTTAAAATAATTTGACTGTAGAAGCAAAAATTAAATATTCCTGACATTGCAATCCTCCATATATTTTTGCAATTTTGTGGACTCTTGAAATGTAGGAAACATAGATTACATCATCCTGGTCTATACTTAAAACTTGTTTTACCCCGAGCTATCAGCAACTTCTTGTTGAATTAGTCCCCATAGTCCGTTTGACTTCTATAAAATTAATGTTCAGAAAAAAAAATCTTAAAAATCCAGTTTTCAAATCAACAATTTTTTTTCTAGATGTTTATTAATATATGATATATAAGAACTCTGACAATTAATTTCAAAAATTTTGGTTCATTATTAAAAAAGTTATCCATTAGGTCTCTGTTAATTATATTTTCTAAAGTGTAAGAAATTTTGAAATTAATTGTCAAGAGTTTGTATAATATATCATATATATTGTTGATTTGAAAAGAATTTTTTTCTGAACATTTATAGAAGTCAAACGGACTATAACAGTACGTATTATACATTTATTGTACCCTAGATCCTTGTGATGTTTTTCGGAGAGACAGTTTGCAAAACATTACTTCATTATCCTTTATCGTTGTTACTCGTAAGTCATTGCGATTAATTTAAGAGTAAGGGTAATTTATTTTCTTTGTACAATGTAGAATACATGAGTAATTTATATATTTTTATTATATAATTATTTCAATGGTGTGCCTTCATTAGTTTTGAAACAGTTGTGAAATCGACATTCTTTTTGATGTTAAATTTTAAGGGTGAAATGCTATTAGTAAAATGAAGTCTATATATTGTAGACATATAGGATATTACAAGTTTTAGTTGTTTTTAAGTGAGGTGCTTAATTACGAGATATTATGGCCGTGAATTTATATTGCGATCTTTTGATAGTGCAATTAGGAGTCACTAATGATTTGTACAATATTTTTTGGCATGATCTTGTAGCGGTAATTTATATCTTTGTGTGTATATAATTTCATAAAGAATCTCATTCATAATCAGAGCAGAAGAATAAGGATTTCGTCCCTATCATATCTAGAGAAGTCAGATATGGCACTCTTGCTTTTGTCGGACAGCTAGATCAGTTAAATGTTTTACAGCATACTTTGTTCTGAGTAAAAAAGTTTTCTTTCAGCAAACCATATTTTATTGAATGCTCAGAAAGTAAATACACAGATGGCATAATACAAATAAATTAAAGACAATTGCACCAACAATAATTGTTTGGTCGTGATGAATAAGAAAGTCTACCAGATGCTCACTAAAACTGGGGTTTTCTTGTGGTTCTGTGACCTGTCCTTCTTTATATGGTGGCCGGGGAAATCAGTCTTTGCGCTAACTCACTCGCCCAAAGCCCATGACAAGTAAAACTAGTGAAAATTATGAAAGAAATTAAAAAAATTAATATTTTGGGCTTTCGTGCAAGTAGATGAAAAAAATTAAGGCAAAGACAGGGAAATTCTGAGAAAGTTAGATTTCATTTCGTCCATCGATAAAATGATCTACAATACACCAATTAAGCAGTTCATTCTTCACAGGAAGTTGTGCGTGATTTCTTCATGCTACAGAATTTAAGCATATATTTATCTGATGTTGTACTACATTTTGTATCCATTACACGACATCTGAACAATAAAAAAAAAAATCATAAAAACATGAATACAACCTAACACACATTAATATTTTTTTTCCGAAATTGAAGTTTAAAAGGGATATATACATGTAGTTCTAAAATTGTCTCAGCAGAGGAAACGTGCTCTAAGGACTGAAAAATATATACGATTGACATTTATTGATTACATTTCTGAGAACTATTGTTTTACCACAAGTCTATGCACATTATAAACAAGAAATAGCTTTTCAGGGGATTTTCAGGTCTAAAAAGGGGTGCGCATCATGCAGCCCTGGTGACGGTAATTGGCAGCCTTTTCTTTCATCGACCTCTCAACTACGGGTATTTGTTTTTCCTTTTTCTTTAACTGAATTCTCCCTCTCTACTTGTCTAATTTGCTTTATCGATCGATCTTTGTTAGTAAATACAATTTTGTTGCACAAAGAATTTGTTTGATTTTCATTATTTTAACCATTGTTAACTATTCTGTTGTAAGAGTTATACATGTTATGCATTATCACTGATTAATTGAAATATTTCATGATCAATATTCTCCGAAGGATTATTTAATATTGAAAATCGTCCAATATTTGAACTGAGATCATAGATTTACCTGATAAAAATGCTTCACTGGAACAAAAATTTGTCATCAATTAATAATGAGAAACAGGAGTTAACGATGTTTGATAATAAAAATACAGGTTATGTGAAATTGTCAAGGGGCAGCAAACTCTATATCGGGTTACTGACATCGCTACATGACAAAGCTCACCGAGTACAAAGCATATTCAATGTATCAATCTCGATGCATTTCATGGCGGAATGGATTTATTGACGTCTATCATGTTAGCTGAAACGCTGGATGCAATCTCCATAATGCGTTACAAGTGAAGCAGAAGAAACCCGTTGTTGCCAGAGTTTGATTACCGAAATTTCATCTAAGCTTTTTGGTCAGAAAACAAAAATTTGCAAATATGAGATTGCATATGGTTATGTAAAAATATATTGAAAACCAGATTTTTTTCATTTGTATAAGAACTAAATTAAACTGATTTTTATAACTATGTTCATCAGTAATAGGTTTCGTCAATTTGAATTTAAAGGGACATCATGATGAAGGGAAAGATACATGAATTTACTGAAATTTTACAAATAATGAAATGACTTTCCAATCTGATAGGAATCCATCGCATCGTGCATTATCAATATTCGCGCTGTCAACTGGTTGAAAATTTACTTGACGGTCCTGAATTTACATATGACTAATATACTACAAATAAAGTAAGATTTCTTTTGCAAAATTCAAATTTTGCAGATGTATGCACCTTCAATCCCAATTTGTGTTGAGGAAAAAATAATTTATCGCTTGCTGTAGTTTAATGCAGCAATATTTCAGTTATATCATGGCGGTCAGTTTTATTAGCAGGAAACCGGACTACCCGGAAAAAACCACCATATCTATAGACCCAAATACATATATAGATTGATCAACATTTTTTAAGTGGAAACAAGTCACAGAAAAATCGTGGAGGCCGATAAATGAAATATTAATGAATACTTATTTGCAAGGTCTAAAAGGGTCAAAAGAAAATTACCTTGGGGAGTTGGGTGTTTGACAGATAATAAGATTAATATATATTTTTTAGTGTAAAAATGTCAAAGAAAAAAATCTGAGAAAAAAAAATATATGTATTTCACAGATGAATAGAAAAACATCTTGTGCCAATTTTTTTTTAACCACATGTTAGCAATAGAAGCCCTTAGTAGGTAACACATGGCCCTATATTTGATTGTCAAATGAAGGAGCAAATTGTTCAAATTAATACCTACCTGACATTTCATTAAGTTATTTAGTTCATAACCTGACCTACAGACGATGCATTTTATTACGCAAGCATGCAGAGTAAGAGAATAACATCTTCAGAGTGTTCATCTTGGTTCTGTCCAGTTGTCCCCCCCCCCCCTTTTCCAGTCCTTGAAATGAACATTTGAATTTATTGGTCCAGTTCAAATTCCTGAATTTATTTTTGTTTACATGTAGTTCTAAAAAAGAATTGAAAAATTTACTGGTCTGAACAAAGTTTTTCTGGTCTTGAGATGGAGGACTGCTTTTCTCAAATTCACCTCCAACATACTGTTAATTGCAACTTGAATTTCTTTTCCATTCAGTTATTTGAGTTTTTTTTAGTCTTGATTGTTTCAAAATATTTATTACATTTCATTACTGAACGTGAAATTAAAGGAAAGGATTGAATTTTTTTTTTTTAATGAGTGCATAACCATATTTTCAGCATTTTATGTGCAATGGAAGAATACAATTACAAATTTGATATTTCTTTAAGCAATTTATTTTTAAGGGCTATTTGTCTTGTAATCAGTGACTTGCGACAGGTCTGTGGTTTTCTCCAGGTACTCCGGTTTCCTCCACCAATAAAACTGACTGCCACAATATAACTGAAATATTGTTGAAAGTGGTGTTAACCACTATAAACCCCCACCCCCTTGTCTTGTAATGGTGGTAAAACTTTTGAGAGATTTTTAAAAAATCACCTTGAGAAAATTTTAATGGCGAGAATTTTTTTCTAATTTAAACATAGACTAAATATCATTGCTGAAGTCAGATTTATTTATTTGTCTTTGCATGTACATCTGCCTTCTCTTACTCTTAAGAGTTTATGTTGAACATGACGGAGCGTGCTAACCTCTTTAAAAGTAACGAAACGAGAGAAGAAATAATATACATGCATGATTTTAGAAGAAAAACATTGTAAAGAAAGAAAAACATTGATTCCGTTGGAAATTTTCTTGACTATTTTCCTTCGGTTATCTGTCACCGCTTTCACAGATAATGACCGATTGCAAATGCCTTAAAAACACAAAGTTTTTTGCAATTTTCTGAAATTCTGTCTACAGAACACTTAACAGACCAAAAAAAAATTGTAGATAGCGTAATTAAGAGCTGACAGTTTGTATCTAAAAAAACGTAAAGTGTCTAAAAATATAGACAGAAATAAGGGTGTTATGTTAGCTTGTAGAAGGTGTCTGGTACACTGTAGCAGAGATAAGAGAGTTGAATGTTCTATTTTACAAAATTTATGGGTTTACCTACATGTTATTATGTAATTTTTCTACAGCTGACATTCTGTGCTAGATATTGACCTCATGGAACACTAAATTCAGTGGTTTGTTGATAGTATACCCACAAGAACAGCAAAACATAATTTCGCATAAATAATATACCTTTGTAAATGTATTAATTATTAATTGCATGACTGCATCATTTCACTGAGAGGGGAGGTTTAGGCCTGTAAAACTAGTTTAATTCTGCCACTTTTTATTGAAATGCCTGTACAAGTCCAGGAAAGTGAGCGGTCATGTGTTAGGGGGTATCGATTTTGCCTTTGTTTTTGCAATTTTTTTTTAAACTGTTTCGACTGTCTTGGTATTTTTGTGTTTTTCATTTTATTACAACATGTATCACTATCTAGAATAATGAAAAAAAGGTGGACATAATATCTAGGATTACAGGGCTTTCAATAGGACATAATATCTAGGATACAGGGCTTTCAATAGGACATAATATCTAGGATACAGGGCTTTCAATAGGACATAATATCTAGGATTACAGGGCTTTCAATAGGACATAATATCTAGGATATAGGGCTTTCAATAGTACATAATATCTAGGATTACAGGGCTTTCAATAGGACATAATATCTAGGATATAGGGCTTTCAATAGGACATAATATCTAGGATTACAGGGCTTTCAATAGGACATAATATCTAGGATTACAGGGCTTTCAATAGGACATAATATCTAGGATACAGGGCTTTCAATAGGACATAATATCTAGGATACAGGGCTTTCAATAGGGCATAATATCTAGGATACAGGGCTTTCAATAGGACATAATATCTAGGATACAGGGCTTTCAATAGGACATAATATCTAGGATACAGGGCTTTCAATAGGACATAATATCTAGGATACAGGGCTTTCAATAGTACATAATATCTAGGATACAGGGCTTTCAATAGTACATAATATCTAGGATACAGGGCTTTCAATAGTACATAATATCTAGGATATAGGGCTTTCAATAGTACATAATATCTAGGATACAGGGCTTTCAATAGGACATAATATCTAGGATATAGGGCTTTCAATAGGACATAATATCTAGGATACAGGGCTTTCAATAGGACAATATCTAGGATACAGGGCTTTCAATAGTACATAATATCTAGGATACAGGGCTTTCAATAGGACATAATATCTAGGATACAGGGCTTTCAATAGGACATAATATTTAGGATACAGGGCTTTCAATAGGACATAATATCTAGGATACAGGGCTTTCAATAGTACATAATATCTAGGATACGGGGCTTTCAATAGTACATAATATCTAGGATATAGGGCTTTCAATAGGACATAATATCTAGGATACAGGGCTTTCAATAGTACATAATATCTAGGATATAGGGCTTTCAATAGTACATAATATCTAGGATATAGGGCTTTCAATAGTACATAATATCTAGGATTACAGGGCTTTCAATAGTACATAATATCTAGGATATAGGGCTTTCAATAGTACATAATATCTAGGATTACAGGGCTTTCAATAGTACATAATATCTAGGATTACAGGGCTTTCAATAGTACATAATATCTAGGATATAGGGCTTTCAATAGTACATAATATCTAGGATTACAGGGCTTTCAATAGTACATAATATCTAGGATATAGGGCTTTCAATAGTACATAATATCTAGGATTACAGGGCTTTCAATAGTACATAATATCTAGGATATAGGGCTTTCAATAGTACATAATATCTAGGATTACAGGGCTTTCAATAGTACATAATATCTAGGATACAGGGCTTTCAATAGTACATAATATCTAGGATACAGGGCTTTCAATAGTACATAATATCTAGGATATAGGGCTTTCAATAGTACATAATATCTAGGATACAGGGCTTTCAATAGTACATAATATCTAGGATACAGGGCTTTCAATAGTACATAATATCTAGGATACAGGGCTTTCAATAGTACATAATATCTAGGATATAGGGCTTTCAATAGTACATAATATCTAGGATATAGGGCTTTCAATAGTACATAATATCTAGGATACAGGGCTTTCAATAGTACATAATATCTAGGATACAGGGCTTTCAATATTTTTCAAGTGCACCCGTACTTCACTATTTACCGGCAGTACTTTTTCTTAAAATATGAACATTTTGCATGAATATCTTATAGAACACTCTTTGAAATTAGGAGGTACCAATTGCCATTTTAAGTGGGTAAAAGTACCTGGAACCGTCCCTTATTAAAAGGCTTAAGGATACTCCTATATTTTGAACAGAATATCTAGGAACCATGTTCCTGTGTATTGTGTACAGAGTATATTGGATATTCCTGTGTATTGTGTACAGAGTATATTGGATATTCCTGTGTATTGTGGACAGAGTATATTGGATATTCCTGTGTATTGTGGACAGAAATATGTGATAATCATTTAATTGCACATAGTAGGATTTAATCTGATTGATTGATTGATTGATTGATTGATTGGTGTTTAACACCAACTTTAGCAGTATTTCAGCTACGATATGTCATGGCATGAAAAAATTTTGCTATTAACTTGGACGGATTTAATCCAGAATAATATTATGCATGTGAAAATGTATTTGTTGCTTACACATTGAGGAGAACAGAAGGCAGACATCGGCTGTAGCATAGCAAATTTTAATATTTTTTTACTGCACATACAGAATGTAGTTATGAAATCACACCCTCGAGACAGAAACAAATTCATTTTTTATGCAATTTAAATTTTATTTCTTCAGAATCAGAAAAGAAATGTATGGTGGAGCATGGTGTCCTAAAAATATGGTATCAAAAGAATCATACGAATATTTACAGATCGACCTTGGGGAATTAACGGTTGTTACCAAGGTCGAAGTTCAAGGTCGCTTTGGAAATGGGCAGGTAAGAAAAATATAAAAATGTATAACTCTTATGGTAGTGGTGTTTTGGATACCAAGTGTAGGTTTGAGCTTATCTTTTGTGGAAGTTGATCTACATGTTTTTTGTATCTCAACTTGTAGCATAGAGTATGTGAGACCTATTAGCATGTTAAACTGATTCTGGAGTTTTTTCTCCCTGCATTATAACTTCATTCCTTCACTTTTATGTCTGTTTATCTGCAGGGATGATTTTATTTTTCACTTAACTGATTTCGGCTATTTTCCTCCAGAGTTTTTTCACAGAAGTTGAAGGTCATGGTCAGAACATTTCAGAAATGGTATTTTTGAAAAGAAAGCTTAGATGGTTCAGCTATTTTCCATTGATTTTCAATCATTTTATTTTCTAACCAGAATCATCCCTAGCTTTTGATCACAATTGAGCCAGAAAATAAACATTCAATCCAGCCATTAATTTCTCATGGAAAAATTGAAAATAATCCACATTTATTTGTTAAAAAAAAACAATTACACAATATTAAGGCCAAAACAAAACAAAAAACATGTGTTCTGCTGACATTCTTGAAAACAATAAGATAGGTAGGTGTAGATATGCAAAACCTTTATTTATTTATTTTTTTATTTAGAGATCTGATTTTAATAGTTCTTGTTGAAAAATGGCAATAAAAACTTTAGGGTAAGGCACTAAAACATTAGGATCAACAGGGTTAACGGAAACACTGGTATTTTGGGGTTAGGGTTATGGTGTTTAATGCCACTTTCAACAATATTTCAGTTATATATCATGGCGGCCAGTTTTATTGGTGGAGGAAACCGGAGTACCCAGAGAAAAGCACTGACCTGCCGCAAGTCACTGACAAACTTATCACATAATGTTGTATTGAATACTCCTCTACTGAGCGGGATTCGAGCTTACAACGTTAGTGATGATAGGCACTGATTGCATAGGTAGTTGTAAATCCAATTACCATACGATCACGATGGCCCCATATTTTGAGGTTTATGTTTTGTTCTGTAAAATACCAAATTACTATGATTGATATGTACATACAGAATACAGGATAGTTTTGAAATATCTTCTGGAAATTTATCATATTTTACATACACCATAAATTTTATTTTCAGGGTCAAGAGTTCACAGAATATTTCTTGTTGGAATATCAGAGAGAAGATGGTGGGGAATGGGTTAGATTTAGGAATAGAAGGGGGATTGAGGTAAGAGGACAATGTGTGTATGTGGAGAGGGTGGGGTAGTGGTGGAGATGGGGGCATGGGGTAGAGAGATGGGAATTGATAGCATAATTTTACAGGGAATATCTTAATTCCTTTTATTTTCAACAATGAAAACAATTTTAAATTTTTCTCAAAAGATGTTGATTTAAAGTTTGTTTTGGATAAAAAAAAATTAAAACATCACATGTGATCAAGATCTTTGTATAAGAAAAAACTACAGACTAGACCATACTACAAAATGCATTTTAAATGATAATAACCTAGAATACAGCATACAGAGTTATATGGAAAGGAATATCTTTTAAAAAAAATAAGTTTTACAAATTTTCTGAAGGATAGTCGAATTTAAAAGCTCGTTAGAGCTTGTGTTATGCTTGTTGTACATGCTTCGACTTTAAATTAAACTTATTTATTATATAGTGACTTAAAGTTTGTTTTGAGAAAAAAAAACATTCACATGACCATGATGTTAGTATAAAAATTACAGGCTGCAATAAATATTTGAAATTTATATTTGAAATACTGACTTAAGAAAAAACAAACTCTCACATGACCATGATGTTAGTATAAAAATTACCGTCTGCTATAAAATACATTTTATATATGATATTAAACTAGAATACACTGCAAAATTTTGATTTCCTCTGTATTTTCTCCCTTGTAAGAAAACATATTTCCAATAATTGGAGTTCAACAAAATTTCAAGGACATTGATGATACCAATCTATCTAGCTTATTTGAAATTATTTTCAAACGATGGATTAAAATCTTTATAATGTTTGTTGCATTTCTTTTATTGGAAATAAACCATTGTTGCTATGAAATTTACATGAAAATGGAGGAAAATAACAAAAGAACCAGAGCACTGCCATAGAATTTAAATCGGTTAGATTATAAAGATATCCAATGTGGTGTATGCATTGATTTCTGCCTTAAATTTAGTTGTGATCAAATAAGTATTATTTAATGTTGTAAGGGAGGCAACTCTTATGGTACTTTATTCAACTGGTTATTCTTGGTGTTTAAAAAAAGCTCATTCCAGAACAGAACAAGATTGGCCCTACCATTTTAACCAGTGAACAGATATGTCTAGATGCCCCCCATTTTCAATTTACTCAGTTGGTTAATGTTAGTTTGTTATTCCTGCTGTGAAAATAATAATTCCAGAACAAAATAAGTTCGACACTACAATTTTAACCAGTTCCGATGACCTCTAGTTCCAAGGTTAATATACCTGATTGTTTGTTAGAGGTCCTACATATTTTAGTTACCGATAAGAGATGATATATATTTCGCTGTTGAAATTGAAAATTTTATGGTTTGGTTTTGTTTATGATGTTTAACGCCACTTTCAACAATATTTCAGTTATATCGTGGCTGTCAGTTTTATTGGTTGGAATCTGAAGCCCGGAGAAAACCACTGACCTGCCGCAAGTCACTGACAAACTTTATCACATAATGTTGTATTGAGTACGCCTCAACATGAACGGGGTTAGAACTCACGACGTTAGTGGTGATGGGAATTTTTCTGTGAAATGATAACATCTGTATATAGCATACAAGAGACTGTGGTTAAATGAGAATAGTTTGCAGATATATTTCCAATAATAATTCTATCATGATTTAAAAATTTAATTTTGTTGTTTTTTTTTCCAGCATTTTAAAGGGAACACAAACACTTACTTAACGGAGATGTGCGAGGTTGACCCACCAATTGTATGTAAGCGTATTAGATTTATACCATACAGTCAGAATCGAAGGACGGTCTGCATGAGAGTGGAAATGTATGGCTGCAAATGGAATTGTAAGTCTTAGGCAATTTGATTTTAAAAAAAGTTGATGGTCTCAAATCAGAAAATTAGGAAAAATCACAGAATGAAGTTCACAATTACAAATCATAGAAAATTACATTTACCAATCACAACAAAAATATTCTATGCAAAGATCACTTTAGATATAAAAAGCCTAAATCTCAAACAGGGAAATTGTAAGCTTAGCTAAGCAATAAGAGCAGAAACTGGTTTGCTTGGAATCGGGATGATGTGTCTGAGTGGAGCGACATATCTACTCGCAGACTGTTGCTTTAGTTAGCTTATACTATAAAAATCCAACGAAGTATGTTGGTCTACTACAAGGCAGAAATCATTATCATTTCATTGAAATGCATGTTGTTCTGAGCATGATAAAGCTGAAATATTGCTCCTACAAGGCAGAAATCATTATCATCTCATCTAAATGTATGTTGTTCTGACCATGATAAAGCTGAAATATTGCTTCTACTACAACACTGTCGTCAAAGAACTCCGATCGAAAATGTTTGGTCAACATCCGGATATTTTAAAGCGGTATTTTTAATGCAGACACGGATAATTATCGTAAGTATTTATAAATATACTGTGTATATAATGTTTTGAATTATGATGCTTTATGATTGTTATTAATTTCATTTTTTGTCCA
This sequence comes from Bathymodiolus septemdierum, assembly GCA_963383655.1. Classification (NCBI taxonomy): domain Eukaryota; kingdom Metazoa; phylum Mollusca; class Bivalvia; order Mytilida; family Modiolidae; genus Bathymodiolus; species Bathymodiolus septemdierum. Next base: position 36,603,371 of record OY726528.1, read on the forward strand.
AATATCATTTATTTTTGCAGTGTAAAATTAGATTTTTCTATAAGTTATAAGGAATCCGGCTTCACAGTGCCACATTTACCTATAGGCTTGGTGGGCAGAAGCCTAGGGCCTCACAATCTAGGGGCATCTGGCAAAGGTGTCTAACATTTTGACACTGTCATAGGCCTTTCATACATATGCTACCATAGCACACTGTAGTCTCTAAATAACCCTCCAATAATTGTCCTTGCACCCCATCCTCCTCCGCTTTATCCAACTTGTTTAAATCACTCTTCCGTCTTCCTCAAGTCTTTGGACGGGGATTTGGTAGAGCCTCACAAGTTGATTAGCCTTAGGCCTCTATTCATCTTAATCCGGCACTGGGTGGCCACTAAAGCAGGATTAACTGTATGTGTACAATATACTTTTTTTTAATCTATTTTTAGCTGGAATTGTGGCATACTCCATGCCACAAGGAGATAGACGTGGAGAAGTAGACCTTTACGATTTTACTTACGATGGAATTGTTTATGAGAACTTCTTGTCTAATGGAATGGGACAATTAACAGATGGACAAAAAGGAGACGGACATTTCCGATCAGACAAACATTTGGGCATAAAAGGATACGATTGGGTGGGATGGAAAAACGATTCCATTATCCGAAATAAACCAGTTGAAGTAATCTTCAAGTTTGAACAAATTCGAAACTTTACATCTGTCATTCTTCATGCAAATAACCATTTTAGTAAGGACGTCCGAGTGTTTCGAAAGGCAGTGTTATATTTCAGCGTGGCTGGTAAATTTTTTCAAAAGAATCCAGTCGTTTACAATTTCCAACAAGACCAGTGGATGGAATATGCAAGAGATGTCGAAATTAAGTTGAAAAATCACGTGGGACGATACGTCAAAATCGACATTTACTTTGACAGCAAGTGGATAATGATCAGTGAGGTGGATTTCGTATCAAGTAAGTTTAATTAAAGGATTATAAAGAGTCTTATATGTTACTATTGAAAGGACTTTCAAGTTTACTCAAGAATATGTTTGATTTAAGCTAATTATTAAAAGATTTCCCTGTTAGTTGTAACTGTATGTAAACTCTTTGTCAATATATTTATTTGGGGGCCATCGTGAATGTATGGTAGTTGGATTTACAACTACCTGTGCAATCGGTTCCTATCGCCACTTAAGTTGTGAGTTCGAACCCCGTTCATGACGAGGTGTACTCGATACAACATTATGTGATCAAGTTTGTCAGTGACTTGCGACAGGTCAGTGGTTTTCTCTGGGTACTCCGGTTTCCTCCACCAATAAAACTGACCGCCACGATATAGCTGAAATATTGTTGAGAGTGGCATTAAACACCATAAAACCAACAACAAACCAAGTTTACTCAACAAGAACTTTTTTTATTTAAACTAATTATTAAAAGATTTCTGTGTTAGTTGTAGCTGTCTGTAAACTCTTTGTTGATTGTTATTTAATGTGGGAATAATTTAATTTGATTTGAATACTGCAATCTGATTGGCTGATCCACCTGGAGAAAATTTTGGTTATACTCGATAATCTGGGTTGGTATTGTAATGTCACCAACGTATTCATTCACCAACGACAAATTCAAATTGTCACACGAAATAATCGTAATTAAAATTGAAGAATCATCAAAAAAAATTGTAGAAATTAAATTATAAGGAATATTTGAAAGTTTTGAACAGGTTATACGATATAACCTGGTTTGGGGCAGTTTACGTTTAATAAACCACGAAGCAAAAAACATACTGTACCACATATAATGTTTGTTCTCTAAAAGATTTACCTGGCCAGGTGTAATTGATACAATATGTCATTAAGTTTACTTGCACTTCTGTCAGGTCAGGGGCCCGGGTGGCTCAATGAGTTAGGTTGTTGGATCTCGCAGCTTGTACAAGCCTATCACCAATACGGCATGGGTTCACGCCCAGCTTTGTAAATTACAAAAAAGTGTGCACTCGACTCGCAGCCGCAAGTGATAAAGTTTACCAGTTGCTTGCCCAGGGTCGGTGGTTCTCTCCAGGTACTACGGCCTCCTCCACCACTAAAACTGGTCGCCATGATATAGCTGAAATATTGCTGAAAGTGGCATTAAACACCAACATTCAAATTCATTCTGTCAGGTCAGTGGTTTTCTCCAGTTAAGAAAATGCAAAGCACAAAATTTTCTTCAATATAGACACAAGAGTTGATTCTAGAATAAACAGAGGTAATCCGAATTAATTTTTTTCAGTGACTTGCCAGAGATCGATTGTTTTCTCCGGGGCCACAATATAACTGAAATATTGTTGAAAGTGACATTAAACACCATAAACCAAAACAAACCACAAAAATGATGATAATTCCTATTATTTCTATTTCAGAACCAGCTGTTGGCAATATAAGTGAAGAAGTGCCTCCCCCTACAACGCAAGGGCCCTCAACTCCTAAAGTTCCACCACGGAGAGACATTGTCAATGAAGAGTATAATGTTCCCATTACTTATGATAACCCAGGTAAATTTTAACAAATTTTAAGACTTCAATGAAAAACAAAAGATACCACACTGTAGGAACCGTTCCAAAATACCAATCAATTAATCGTAGAAACACTAAATACCAATCAATTTATCGTAGAAACACTAAATACCAATCAATTAATCGTAAAAACACTAAATATCAATCAATTAATCGTAGAAACACTAAATACCAATCAATTAATCGTAGAAACACTAAATACCAATCAATCAATCGTAGAAACACTAAATACCAATCAATTAATCGTAGAAACACAGGCAAAATGGATACCTTAACATACATTTCATTTTAAAAAAAAGGGTTTGAATCAAAATTACAAAAACAGATTTTAATATTCGGCAAAAGATATTGGAAGGATCATGGTTTTCTGCTTTTTGGAGATGTTTCCCATTGATTGGATTGAACCAGTACCAGTACGGAGTGTTTTCACCACTCGTAGGCAAACCAGTTTTTGCAAGTTCAAGCGTTCTTGAAGAATCGGCATACTGATGCTACTAGCAAAGCAAAATTTGATAATACTTATCTCTTTCTTTTGTTGAAATAACAAAACACACTTTTAATTTAACTCAGATTATCCATTACATATATTTCTCTCTTTTGTAATTTTTATTCAAGTAAAATACAGTTGTACCTGTCGAATACCAAAGGAGCCATTATTTAGTATATCATGGCAATGGTGCCGGATTTACCTATAGACTCGATAGGCTGAAGCCTAGGGACTCAAAATTTAGGGGGCCTCCAGCCAAGGTGTATAATATTTTTAACACTGTTATTGGACTTTCACACTTATGCTATCATTGCATACTGTACTTTCTAAATAACCCTTCGGTAATTTTCCTTACACAGTTGCACTCCATTTCAAAATATTGCAGAATTTTAAACACCCCCTCATCATCTTCTCCTTTATTGAAGTTGATAAAACACACTTCCATCTTCCTCCAGTCGTGAAGGTGGGGGATTGGGAGGGGCCTCACAAGTGGAATAACCTAGGGCCTCTCTTTATCTAAATCCGACACTGCATGGCAAGAACAAGTTACATTTGATGAGATGATGATGACGTCTGCTTTGTACTAGACCAACACGATTACAGTATTATTAGATTTTTATAGTGCTAATTCCCCTAAATAGCAGGTCACAGATAGACATGTCGCTCCACTCTGACACATATATCCTGATTCCGAGCATTTCAGGTTATTAGTCCCCTACCGGCGAAAGCCGAAGGGGACTATAATTTTAGGTTCCGTCTGTCTGTCTGTCCGTCCGTCACATTAAAATTTTAAGTTGTTCAGACTTTTTTTTGACGTCCTTTGATATATTGACTTGATATTTGGTATGTGGCTATATCTAGATGAGTTATAGTTTAAATTCGAATTTCGTTCCGGTCGAATGATTTTTGGCTGAGTTATGGCCCCTTGAACTTGTATTTTTAGTTCAAATTTTAAGTTGTCCGGACTTTTTTTTACGTCCTTTGAGATATTGACTTGATATTTGGTATGTGGCTATATCTAGATGAGTTACAGTTTATATTCGAATTTCGTTCCGGTCGAATGATATTTGGCTGAGTTATGGCCCTTGAACTTGTATTTTGAAATCTACTCACTGCAAGGTGATACTTCTAATATTTTAGGTCCTCTGATTTTTGCGGCCGATAGGGGACAATGTATTGCTATGTGCAATACTCTCAGAATTCCTGTTTTGATAATGATTTAATTTATTTTCAGAACGTAAAGGAGAAAATATTTTGCCATCAAAAGAGGCTGCCCGTGATGATAATATCATTGCTATTATTGTCGGGACGCTAGCTGCTTTGATCGCCCTATTGTTTGCTATTGTGGCCTTTATAATTTGGCGACAACGACGTAGCAAGCAAAACAATAATCGTCACAGTTTAAAACCTGCCGTTGACAGAAATATACCCATCAATATGAATGATTTACATGGTACACGGAATGGAAAGGTTTCCAACGGCAACGTGTATAACAGCGTGGCTACCGAGGATGTGGAGTGTGAAGCACAACTGTGTAATGGTGATAAACTATGTAAGTTTTGTGTAACTGTATCAAATCCACATCAATTCATTTATTGTATTGTATAACATCTCACAAAAATTTAGTTATGATAAAATGAAAAATAAGAAATACTACACTGTCGTAACATCCAAAATCTAATTGAAAAATCGTAGAAACATGAGCAAAATCGATATCCCTAACACACATATACGTGACCACCCACTTTCCTAGCTTGGTTCAGGCACTTCAATAAAAAGTGACAGAGTTGAACTAGTATTGTTGGCAAAAACATCCCCTCTTAGTGTAATGATACGGTTATACAAGTGTTTCTATTTGTGAGTGCAATGTCAACCCTCACATATACCATATATATTAATAATAGTCAATACCGAGAATACATGGGGGTCGTCGTGGTCGTGATGGTTTGGTAGTTGGATTTACAGCTTCCTGTGCAATCAGTGCCTATCACCACTAAAGTTGTGAGATTGAACACCGTTCATGGCGAGGTGGACTTGATACAACATTATGTGATCAAGTTTATCAGTGACTTGTGACAGGTCGGTGGTTTTCTCCGGGTACTCCGGTTTCATCCACCAATAAAACTGACCGTCACGATATAACTGAAATATTGTTGAAAGTGGCGCTGAACACCATAATTAACCAAACCAACTAGCCGAGAGTACATTACCTACAAATTATCGGTTGATTTACGTAATATAAATATAAAGAGAACAACCATAAAATATTACCATTTTTTCCCTTAATCTGAATACTGAAAGTAGCGGTCGATAAAGATTGTTAACCTAGTCTAACCTATAATATAATCATATCATTTGATTATCAATAGAACAGTGAAACCAAACCTCGAAAAAACTGAAATCCTGTATAAACTGAACCTTAAATAAAGTCCTAATGTAAGTAATCTATGTTAATTTTTATAAGACCGAACACCTGTCTATCACAAACACAAGAGGTGATCCTAAGGAGGTTTGGTTTAGACAGGTTTCACTGTATTAAGAAATACGTATTATACTAGGGCCCCGGGTGGCTCAATGAGTTATGTAGATGGATTACCTAACAACTCGTACAAGCCTATCACCAATACAGCGTGGGTTCGTGCCCGGCTTTGTAAATTACAAAGAAGGGTGCACTCGACTCGCAGCCGCAAGTGATAAAGTTCACCCGTTGCTTGCCCATGGTCGATGGCTCTCTGTGGGTACTCCGGCTTCTTCCACCACTAAAACTGGTTGCCATGATATAGCTGAAATATTGCTGAAAATGGCGTTAAGCACAATAAATCAAATGTATTGTACTTACCATAAGTTATTAATATATATTTATTTTTATATAATTCTAGATTCTAGAGATTATGCTGTTCCTGATGTTACAAAATCAGCATTGGTTGTGGCCTTACCACCCCAGCCCCCGCAGCCCCCACAACCACCTATAAGGATAACGGCTAACCCAGCTCAGGGTGCGCCCATGATGATCAACTCTTTGGATAAGCCACCGACTTACGATGCACTTTATGCCGCTGCAGATGTGATAAATGTGCAGGTTCCCAACATTCCCAGTCTGCAAGGTGTCAGTGGTAATAATGTATATGCTGTACCTAATGCTGAAATCCTCCTAACATTGGAGCACTCGGTTACACAGTTCCCAAGAGATAACCTACAGTTTATTGAAGTACTGGGTGAAGGACAGTTTGGAGAGGTAATATAAAGAATTATGTCAATTCATTGGGAAAAAAACTTAAATTTTTTAATGAAGTTACATGATGTGGACATTAACTGGTGTAACTCTGCTACAGTTTGTGTCTATTGCAAGCCAGTATAATTATGTCATGGTCTATTTTGTGTTCAGTTATTTGAGGTGAGAGGTAACGATAGTTGATATCAGTGTGATTGTTGACCTCCACTGTTTAAACTTTCTTTTCTTAAAGACTCGCAACCGCAAGTGATAAAGTTTACCAGTGGCTTGCCCAGGGTTGGTGGTTCTCTCCGGGTACTCTAGCTTCCTCCACCACTAAAAACTGGTCGCCATGATATAGCTGAAATACTGCTGAAAGTGGCGTTAAAACCTAATTAATTAATCAATCAATCAATTTTCTTAAAAAGATGTCTTAGATTACAAAGAACAGGTAATTTAATCCACCCCATTCTTCAATTATTATCACCTAACCTGTGCAACTGCAAGATTTTTTTGCAGATTTGTATTTTATTAGTTCTCAGATTAACTTTGTTTTACATTTGTTTTTTAAGTTAAACTTGATGTGAATCTTTTAGTATTTTAGATCTATGCACTCAAAATTTGATTATCAAAGTTTAAACATCAGATGTTTTCAACAAAAAAAACATTCTTTGTATTTTAAAAAATACAATGGGTTAGGGCTATGGTGTTTAACACCACTTTCAACGATATTTCAGTTATATCTTGGCAGTCAGTTTTATTGATGGAGGAAACTGAAGTACTCGGAGTAAACCACCGACCTGTCGCAAGTCACATAATTTTGTATCGAGTAAACCTCATGATGAGTAGGATTCGACCTTTCAACTTTAGTGGTGATTAGCACTGATTGCATGGGTAGTTATAAATCCAAACTACCATACGATCACGATCATGATAGCCCCCAGAAAAATAGAATGTACAATAATTATATTATCATAAGGCCTAGCCAATATTAAAAAATCGCGTTAACCCATATGTTAATATTAACGAGCAGACTAAAATTATTTTTTATAATTTATGAAACTAAAATTAACTTGTAATTCTAGGTACATTTATGTGAAGCTCTGAACGTGAGTGAATTTATCAACGACGATTACTTCATCAACAGAAACAGTAACCGACCTGTCCTGGTAGCCGTCAAAATGTTACGGAGAAATGCTGATGACCGAGCAAGGTATGAATTGTTTGTTTAACTTTACAGTATTTTTACCTTCTTACATGAAAGAAAGTTGTGTGTTTGTGCACAGACACAACAGTTTTAAATTAGTATACAATTTTTGTTTTAGATTTCCATAGATTTATTTACACTTTCCGTTCAATGCATTTGTATTTATCTTTGCTCAATATGTAAATTTTAATTTTGATTGTAGTTCACAGAGTTGAAAGTTTTCCATTAATAATCAGCAGATTTCCTCTTTTTTTTAGCAAAGCATTTAGAAATAAAAACTAGGTCCAAACAGCTAGAAATAGAAGTTTGGGGCACTATATAGGGTAGGGGGGGAGGGGCAGCTTTTTTCATCTTTGAGTTCAGTTTCACCATCCTAATAGCATACATAATCGGCACTTTTTCAACAACAAAAGAATGGAACACCAATATATATGGAATATCGTTGTTTTTTTTTCCGAGCTCGATTATATCCATTGAGATGGATATGAAAGATCGAGGAAAAAAGACCAATGATAATCTGTTTATCGCTGTTTTGCCAGAGCAACATCAGTGATGTCAAGCAGGTATGCCTTGACCAGTGCCTTAGAAACTAGCGATATTTTGAATCCCTATCAGCGGCTATCGATACGAAAAATACATGATGCGAACACCAAAGGAAAAAAATGTACAAAATAGCGATAAATTTGAATGACATAGATATAGATATCATTCCCATCTATAGAGAAGACAATATGCACCTTTAATTGTCACTTTAGTCATGTGACCCACAATGTAGGATCGCTTTGTCAGTCATTCTGGGTTACTATTTACCAATACTATGTAATCACTGATAATACAGTTTAAATCAAAACAACATTCTCATTCAGCCATTTTTGATGGAGATATGCAACTCTTTTGCCGATTTTAGCTCTTTTTGACATTGTAATATATTTGGCAACAAAAAGCTTCATTCTGTCGTCTGCTCTCAATTACAATAGTAATACATTTCTATATTATTTTAACTCTTTTTGACATTGTAATATATTTGGCAACAATGAGGTTATGTAACATACCTTTCACAAAAAAATTATATCAAAATCCATATCGTGACTTATTTTGAAAAAACTTCATTCTGTTGTCTGCTTTCAATTACAATTGTAATACATTTCTATATTATTTTAGGGCTGACTTTCATAAAGAAATCAAGATTATGTCTCAACTGAAGGATCCCAACATTGTTCGTGTTCTTGGAGTTTGTACACGGGAAGAGCCTCTCTGTATGATCGTTGAATACATGAAATATGGAGATCTCAATCAGTTTCTCTTGGATCATGTACCCGAAAGTCCAGTTGCTCAGGCAACCAATGCTAAGACATTGAGTTATGGCTGTTTGATATATATGGCATCGCAAATTGCATCGGGAATGAAGTATTTGGAATCATTGAATATGGTTCATAGAGACTTGGCTACGAGAAATTGTTTGGTGGGCACAAACTTTACTATTAAAATTTCTGATTTCGGTATGAGTCGGAGTTTATATAGTGCCGACTACTACAGGATTGAGGGACGTGCAGTTTTACCGATTCGATGGATGGCATGGGAAAGCATATTACTGGTATGTATGAGCTATTGTAGCATAAAACATTCTGATGAGAAGGGTATCGAGAAAAAAAGACTTGTTAGATCTATTTTAAACTTATTCAAAATCGATAAACATGAACTTTTAAATAATACAAATATGTTTTTCGAAAAGGATATCAGAAGTATTTGGGAAATGTTTGGCCAAAGGTTTGGATTTATGGTGCTTAACACCACTTTCAACAATATTTCAATTATATTTTGGGTGGAAGAAAACCAGAGTACCTGGAGAAAACCACAGACAAACTTTATCACATAATGTTGTATCAAGTACACCTCTTCTGAGCAGGATTCAAACTGACAATGTTAGTGGTGATAGACACCGATTGAATAGGTAGTTATAAATCCAACTACCATACGATCACGACCATGACGACCCCTCAGAGTGACCAAAGGAGAGAAAGAAAAAACAAAAGGACAAATAGATATCAACAAAACAATGACCTAAAAACTAACCCCACACAAAACCGAGGATGAACTCGGGTACTTCTGAAGGGTAAGCGATTCCTTTCCGTATTTTTGTTATGAACAGTTATTTCCCATGGTTTTATTAAGTGGATTTACCCATAATGCAAAGTTAGTGAAATTATATGCTGTACAGTATAAATTGAATCTGTATTTAGTTACGACATGTCTGTTGCCTAGGATATTGGAAAAAAAATAATAATCATTATAAAATCTTGTTGGAAAAAGCTTTCAAATTATATGATTTGTGTGCATATGAAATGGAAAAAGAAGTACTTGGATTGTATGGAAGAAGATTTTTTTGAGATTCTTTAATCATTTGTTTCAACAATATTTCAGTTATATCGTGGTGGTAAGTTTTATTGGTGGAGGAAACCGGAGTACCTGGAGAAAACCACCAACCAAGTCACTAACAAACTTTATCACTTAATGTTATATCGAGTATACCTCGCCATGAAAAGGGTTCAAACTCACAACTTTAGTGGTGATAGGCACTGATTGCATGGGTAGTTGTAAATCCAACTACCATACGATCATGACCACGATGGTCCCTCAGACTTTTCTGAGATTCTTTATTCATTTGAGATTTTGTTTAGTCAGAATGCACTCTGTTGTACGAATTACGTAATTATTGTTGTAATTTTGCAGGGAAAGTTTACAACAAAGAGTGATGTGTGGTCGTTTGCCGTTACACTGTGGGAAGTTCTAACTTTCGCCAAGGATCAGCCATATGATGCCCTGACGGACGAAATGGTGATAGAAAATGCCGGACATTACTATAGAAATGACAAACAGGAAGTTTATTTGTCCCACCCACCTAATTGTCCTAAAGAAATCTATGACTTAATGTGTGAATGTTGGAACCGAAGCGAGAGCGCTAGGCCAACATTCCGTGAAATACACATGTTTCTTCAGCGGAAAAATATGGGATACAATCCTAAGGACGAAAAAATGAATCAGATTAAAGTTCCGATATGTTGACTAGAAAAGCCGAGTTACGTGCGGAAAACTTTAAACACTAGTCAACAAGTAGTTCGCTTAAACATACTGTGATTTTTTTTATTATCTCAATATACATGAAAAAAAATGCAGGGTGTTCAGATTAAAAGAAGACAGTATATAATAGATGAACAGCTTTAATACTATAAGTTTAATAAGTGCTATATTAGTTGTGCTAGATCATGAAGAAAAAAAATTGAGATTTTTTTTATCTCAAACATTTTTTTTTGTCAATATGTCACAACACTGCACAGGACAATGGGAGTAGGTAGTATTCCACAAAAATCCATTTTTTATCTGTGATGCTATTTCAAGCTCCGTTATAGAGGAGATGAAGAAACAGTGCATTGATTGGTACACGTAAAATTACTCCTGGGGTGGTGCTCCAAGGTATTGGAGGATTCTACCGGTAGATGGGAGTGACATAAAGAACTTGTTTATGTGTGAAAAAGGACTTGTTACACATGAAGTAGACTTGAGATGTTTCACAAAAATAGTTTTATGGAGGAAATTTTTTAAAACAAGATTGAGAATTGTTGTACAAATTTTAGCAGTATTTTCTTAAATTCTTGTTGTGATTATTGTAAACAACCACAATGTGATAAAAAAATCGGTTGTCATGGAGATGTTTTTTTTATATTTGAATTTGAATATATTATAAAACAACCTGTGGAATGCAAAAACAAACAAGTATATTGTCCGTGGAAAAAGACTTTTAAGAATATATTTATTGTTGCTTTTTAAAGATCTTGTCATGTTCTTTTATGTAAAAGGCACATACAATATTAATGTAAAAATGATTTATTATTTTTGCAATTTTATCGCAAAGTTGTGAATTTTCAAAACTTGTCATGATTTATATATTGCGCTGTTTTTTCATTCGAAATACCAGTAACATAGTGCTGCTATAAACTTCTATTCCGGTAATTGTATATGGGAATTTTTTCGAGAGGAAAGAATATTTATAATACTAAAGACTCAACTTCTCGTTGGGTAATTTAAATATATGCATGTTGTACATGTATGTAAATTGCTAAAATCCTGCCGAAGAAAATTTTTAAAAAATGAAACCATATCGCTGTCATTGTACCATTTTAAGAGCATGTATATGTATATCATAAGATTTCGATACCTGGCTTTATTGTCATAAATCTTTCGAGCCCCAAGTTTCATAATGAAAATTCTCGATTAAACAAAATAATAAAATTTAATTTGGCCACAAAAGTTTATGACATGAATGCTTAATTTGTACATTAACAATCAAATAATGGTATTGAATGATAGTTTAAACAGCAACGAAAAATGTTTGTATTTCCAAATTGATTTACCTCATATTTTTTTGTATAATTAAGCATAATCAGTAGCAATCATGATTATTTTTGACACTTATTTGTTGTAGACAATATTAGCTTTAAAAATTTCTTAATTTCATATCTTTTTTATATTTGCTTTATCAAGAAATCATTTTCATCAAAGATCTGTGCCATATTGAATGAACATCAAATTATATTTTGCAAAACAAAAGAATTTCATTTATATTTTGAAGAAGAAAAAAGAAATTATCTGTTTTACTCCAGCATTTTCTTTTTTTTTTTTTCAAAATACCTGTTTATGCAAGAAATTTGTAAGTATTGAACGATTTCTCATTTTTGAGTGCTGAAAACTCGCTATCTGACCTATTTACCAAGAAAGATTGTCTTTATATATATAGATTAAAGTTAATTTCGAAAGGTCTGTGAAATTTGATTATCTTCCCTTGACCACACTCTTCAAGTTATAAAATGGAGAGTTATCTCCCATGGATAACATGGAATTAAAATTGTGTACATGTTGTTTATTACTGTCATTAAATAAGATGTATTTATTGTTAATTGATTGTGCAATAGCAAGAGAAAATAGTTGATCATTTATGTACATACTTCACCTCATTATTGAAATATGATTTTAGTGATAGTTTAATATTGCTAAAAAACATGGTCAAGTGTTATAAATTGCAAGCCATATTACGAAATTACGTCAATAGTTATTTTAAAAAAGAATAATATCTTCTGTAAAAAAAAAAATAATTGGCTAAAAAAAAACTAAATGAATCAAACATATTTTTAAATTATATTGTATTGTGGCTTAACATGAAAACTTGATTTTGTTGTTTATAAAAGTCTCCAGAATAATAAGAAATTTAATGCCATGAATATATACGCTGTCCCTTACTAAGAGGGGAGGTTGATTTTGAGCGTGATAGCTTGTATTGAAGTAGAAGAATAAGAAGGAACTTCATATAGTTTAGTTAATCGTAGTTTGTATGTTCTATAGGAGAATGTCTAATTTAAAAAGTCCATGTGATACAAGAAATAATTATTGAACCATTTTTTGGTACATCTTGTTCAATATTATCGATTTTGCACTGGGTTATTTGTGATCAGGAGTAAATAATACATTAACTCAGTATGGTCAGTCGTAGGTTGTGAAAAAAAAAAGTTTTTGATTTCATTTTTGTCCGAGCAAAACTTAACAAGACACTCAGCTAATGCTAAACATTAATCAATCAATCAATGAATAATAAGTTCAAAATGTTTACAGATAAGTTTTCTACCCTTCTAGAGAAACAAAATAATTATGACCAAAAAAGTATGAACTGTAATGGAGAATAATTTTGTAAAATATTGATTTCATCATTGAAGACAAACTCGAGGAAACAAAAGTGACATTAATTTATGAAACTTTCATGAATCCTTTTATAAATATTTATTTTGTGTTAAAATAATTTTTTCGACTAGGAGGGTAACCTGATGAATTATTATTATAAGGTTATTCCAGAAACATATTGTGCACACAACATTAGATATCTACTGGTAGATGTTTTCATTTTTTGAAATGGAGAAGGAATTTTTGTAAATTTCTTTTTGAAGAAAGGATTTTAAGCTACCAATATTCAATAAAGAATTTTGTGATTTTACATGAAAATCAAGACCGTCACTGTACAGTATTTTCAGTGCTTTGTCAAGACTGTCGCTACAGTATTTTCAGTGCTTTCTCAAGACTGTCACTGTACAGTATTGTCAGTGCTTTGCTCGGACATTAATGTTATTCTGTTATTGTAGTTGAGAATATCTATATTTTTATATAAATGTTCCATTGCCACATTATTATGAACTACTTTTTTTAAAAGCTTATATTATAGAATTTTGGTGCTGTTGTGTAGCCACACATTTGTGTACATACATTTTTATAAATGCGCTAGATACACATACATGTATATTATACACATATTCAACAAAACACAAAATGAAAAAAATATTGGTCTCACTGAATTTCTTAAATAATAGACTTTAATTTTTAACATGTAAAATATTATTTTTCAAGTTGCATGTTTTTGAAAATCTGATTATTAATATTTGACATAATGGATCAAAATTTCTTTGACTGTCTAGTTTAAATTTTAACAGATTGAACAAAGAAATAAATGGTTTTCTTTACACTAAGTGTTGTACTACCACCACAATGTCTGAAGAAAAGCATTGGTAATTGACGAAAACATACTTGTAGTGACGTGCAAAGTGAAAAACATCATATTTTTTCCCAAAAAATTGGTTTTATCATTGGTTTGAAAGAAATGTATTGTCGGTATTCTACGTCTGATCATGTTCCAATACTCTCCACACGTCACATGAGCAGTAAAGAGTATTGGAGTATGACGAGTCGTGGGTTTTTCGATGGTAAAAAAAATATTAATATATAGTTTTCTATGTCAACTTTTGAATTTTCAATTTGAAAATATTTTGCCATTGATTATGAAAAAAAAAATTCATTTACTTTTCAAAAGATTGTTTTAAAAAATACAGTTAATTATAATTAATTGAAATGTTAATTGAAAGAAACCGAAGCTGAACCTCTAATACTACACATTGATTTTTTTCTCTTTCCCAAACCCTGTCGTAACTTTGTAAATTTCACCCATCATTTTTGCACAACCCTCGTAACACCGTTCAAAATGTCTTCCCTCTTGAGTTATAGTTTTTTGTATTTTTATAGTTTGGCTATTTTTAGAAATTTCACAATCACAGAAATTAAGTCTAGTCCCATCATGATGTATAAAGATATATACTGTTCAGCTATTGGTCAGACAAACATCACATGATCACTTGCAAGGGTTTGATATGGCCTTATTTCTCCCTATCCCTTTTTTTATTACAAAATAAGATGTGCGATTATAAATAATTATGTATTATGGGGAATTACCGGAGAGAAATATCACTTAATTGCTAACAGGTTCTTTTTGAATCATGAAATCATTTTCGACATCATTATGATGCCATAATCGGTAATGATTTAAGTAATAATCCACACAGTTGGAATTTTTTTTAATGAAATTAAATGTTAGCACCAGTGTACAATAACGCTATGTTCTCCATCTTCATTGAACTGACTCCTGAATCATGTTGGTCTATGTTGGCACTACGTATTTCTTGTCAAGAAAATATCTTATAATTATAAATGGAGAAATTTGAGCGAATTTTGAACGGTTTATGATGTCATCGTGACATTCTTAAATACTAATTTATATAGGATTAGGATAAATTATTTCACGCTACTTTCAACAATATTTCTATTATAACATGGCGGTTACTTTATCAGTAGAAGAAACCCTGAATCTCCGAAGAAAACTACCAACATGCCAAAAGTCCTTTACAAACCTTATCGCAAAAGGTTGTATCAAGTACACCTTTCCACGGATGGGAATCAAACTTACAACTGAAGCGATGATGGGTACTGCTTGCATCAGGAGAAATAAATTCAAATACAGTACAAACACAGCCATGGAGGCCCCCTTGAATTAGAAGAAGTCTTTATTAAGGAAAGTCAGTTACATCCAGGATTATGTAGTATTGGTCTTGTTTAGTATATAGCTGAACAAAATTTCATTTTTTTTTAAGTGCTACAAATTTCTCAATGAGTAGAATTATGTTAATTGTTTTTATTATTGTATATTTTGTTTTGTCTGTATTGTATGTAAATAAAATGATTATAATGTGATGGACGTCTCTTTTGTTTACCTGTAATTTTGTATCTATAATTAGCGCCTTAACTAATGGTGTATAATACGTGTGCATTTTCCAGTAAGTATTTTATCGTCTTGTGTGGGTAGCATACACAGGGTTAGGTTTATGTTGTTTAACACCACTTTCAACCATACTTAAGTTATATCGTGGCGGTCAGTTTTATTAGTGAAGGAAAGCACTGACAATCTTTATCTCATAATGTTGTATCAAGTACACCTGACAATGAATGGGATTTGAAATCATAACCTTAGTGATGATAAGGACTGATTGTATAAGTAGTTGTAATTCTGTTTACCAGTTGCTTGCCCATGGTCGGTGGTTCTCTCCGGGTACTTCGGCTTCTTCCACCACTAAAACTGGTCACCATGATATAGTTGAAATATTGCTGAAAGTGGCATTAAACACCAAAAATCAATCCAGTTGTAATTCTAACTACTATACGTTGATGACCATGATGACCCCACATACACAGGTATTTGCTTAGTAAATGTTTTGACCAGCCTGGATGGGTACTATACACAAGGATTTAAAAATTTATATGCAAATTAAAATCAGGAAATTTCAATTGTTGAAAGAAGAATTAGGATTATGGGTTATTGATAACATTTTGAACAATATAGCAGGCAGTTTTATTGCCGGGGGAATTCGTAGAAAATGCATGACCTGTCGCAAGTAACTGATAAACTTCATCAAATAAAGAACCACTTTAGTGGTGCAATGGTTAGCGTGCTTGCCTCGAGTCTAGGGGTGCGTTCAACATCGTAGCTGCTAGGTTGAGCCACATAGAAAAATCCTATTGAACGGAAAGCTAGCCTAGCCGCTACATAGCTCTAGCTAGCTTAAAAAATGTCTGCTAGCTTTTGAATCCAAGATGGTGGCCAAAACTAAATTAAATTTTGTAAGGTAAAAATAGTGGCATTGCAGGAAGTGACAACGCTTGTAATACGGATGATAATTTATTAAGGTAACTAAACAAATACATTAGCTAAAATGTTCCAAGAAATATTCCATAGGATTGGCACCATATTTGCTAGCACTGCTGCGTAGCTAATCGTTCAATAACGTTATTGCTATTTTACCTAGCAACTAGACTAGCTGCTACGATATTGAACGCAACCCTGATCTGGTCATACCTGCTTCTCTAAACATACATCAGTAAGAACAAACAGTGGTTGGCTTGGAGTCGGATTACAGCCACATATCTGTGAACTGATATTTCAGACAGCTAGTACTTTAAACAGCCAACTGAGCAGAAAACAGACATCATCATCTCATCAAAAAGTAACTTGTTCTTGCTATGATATGGCTGAAAAATTTCTCACTTGGCGTTAAACAACAATCACTCACTCATCAAATAAAGTTGTTTAAGTACACAGGGAATCAAACTTGTAAGCTTGAGCAGTCATAGGTACATGTTGATGTAAATCTAAAGATAGTGGCTAAAACTCTCAAAACAAGGGGTATGTATAATATATGAATTCACATTATATACACAACCAGTTGTAATATACTTATATACTCATTTATTGTCTCACCTCACCCATTACTTTGTGTCTGTCCTTGTCTGTAAACTTTTCACATTTTAATCTTCTCTGAAATCACTGGGCCAATTGGAACCAAACTTGGTAGAAATAGTCATTGGATGGTATTCTAAGACCTTGTTCGATCCCAAATCCACAAAAGCTATAAAAAAAAATTAAAAGAAATTAATTGTTATACAAAAAAATAGTTCAAAGATGACATACTTCTAAATATATGGTTTTATCTTTTATTTGTACATATAATCGATTGTTTTATAGACAAGTATGTTTTATTTCTAAGGGTCTTGTAGGTGTATAAGTTAATAATAAAATTTCTTCTCGCCACCATATAGCTGAAATATTGCTAAAGTTGGCGCTAAACACCAACCAGTCAATCAATTAACAAAATCTATAGGGTAATGGTCAAAGGAATTCGATTTTTTATTGTCATCACAGTAATCTAGTAATACTATCATGTAGCATTTAAACGGCAAAGTACCGGTATACTATTAATAAGTAGTGAGATACTAACCTGGGTTTCAAAAGTTTTTGAGTTTACAAGTACAATGTACATCAATAATATATTATTTTCCTCATACAATTGAAACTTTGCCAGCTGGTATAAAACACACCTTTAAATTGTCAGATGGGACAAAACGATATATATTATATTAATTCACTTATTTCAGTTACATCATGCACATGTTAGTTTTATTGGTGGAGGAAACTGGAGTACCCGGCGAAAACTACTGACAAGCTTTATCACATAATGTTGAATCGAGTACACCTCGCCATGAGTAGGATTCGAACTCGCAACGTTAGTTGTGATCATTTATAGGCGATGATTACATAGATTGTTGAAAATCCAATTACCGTACCATTCCTTACTTATATTTATCTTACTCTAAAGATACACACGTTTTTGTTTGAATTTTCAAGATGTGTTGTTCTCATACACTGTAACAGCATTGGTGTTGCGATGGTTAGCTTACTCACCCAAAGTGAGGCTCGAGGTAGATCACGGGTTTGAGTCTTAAGTCTGGTCAAACTAAAGACTTATAAAATTGATATGGGTTGCTTCCCTGCCAAGCACGCAACATTTCGGATCGGAGAAAGAGCAAAGACTGGTTTGCTCCGAATTGAAATCAGAATGTGTCCGAGTGATGGGAAATGTCTACCCGCGGACTGTTGTTTCGATAGCACTATAAAAGTTTAACTACGTGTGTTGATCTAGTACAAAGTGTGACATCATCGTCTCATCGAATGTACCTTGTTCTCGCCATAATATAGCTGAAACTTGTTCATTTGGCATTAAACAACAATAGCTCACCCATACACTGTTTCAAATACAACACTTTTAAAACACAAATCAGACACACTTTAAAAAAAACAATTGAGTTAATGAAAACGCTGTATTTAACTAAAACACTTGAAATGTTAAAAATGCTACATTTATTATATTTTAGGGAAAATAACATTTCCTTCACTGACAATAAGTGCCGGATTTCACCATTTTGTTTATGCGTGTCGGCCTTTTTTTACGATGGATTTTTGCTTATGTGGTGCAATTTTAAATTTGAAGGCGTTCTGTTTCGGAGCGATTCCAGATATAATGATAGAGTTGATAGTCTATGAGAATTACGGGATTTTCTTCTCGACATCTACTTCGCTTACAAAAGTTTGTATGAACAGCCACTTTAGGACTGGAATCTTCTGGATCCAATGATATCGTTTTGATTTTGCCACAGAGCAGGCATTCAGGGCCCAAGTAAGGGGCATCATAGCTTAATTAACACAAGGCCTCATTTGTTCTAAATCCGGCACTGCTGACCAGATTTAGATAAAGAGAGGCTCTAGACTATTCCACTTGTGAGGCCCATGCCAATTCCCCACCTTCACGACTGGAGGAAGATGGAAGTGTGTTTAATCAGTTCAATAAAGGCTAAGATGATGAGGGGTCTTTAAAATTCTGCAATATTCTGTAATGGAATGCAACTGTGTAGGAAAATTACTGAAGGGTTGTTTAGAAAGTACAGTACGTTATGACAGTATAAGTGTGAAAGTCCAATAACAGTGTTAAAAATATTATACACCTTGGTCGGAGGCCCTAGGCTTCAGCCTATCGAGCCTATAGGTAAATCCGGCACCACTGACAATAGGACATATTTTAGAAAATTTCGGTCACAATATCTGGCATACATAGTTTAATTCGTCAGTCAATTTCGTATGTAACAGTTCGTAACAACTACAAAGTTGAAAACGGTGATCTGATTGGTTAATATTTCTATATTTAGAATGTCGGCGGTATAACTGTTTCCTTCATGCTTTGCTTTAAGTAATAAATTTTGTCACATGCGAGGAGGGAGGGGGGGGGGGGGGGGGGGGGGGGGCAAGATGAAGATGTGACATGTCGGATCCCCATATTGTACATTAGCCCATATTTTGGTATATTTCGTTTGTGTTACCACAGGGATTGGTATGTGGGACCTTCTTTGTTTACCAGAGAGTCCGATTCTTGAATTGGTACCATTTCGGAACATACATTTGACTCTTTGGGGGGGGGGGGGGGGGGGACGGAGAGTTTGTGGACAAGTGTTAAATATTTGCGAGCGTATTGCGTTCATGTTCCTGTTGATCTCTCTATTTTGGTTACATGGATGCATGTAGCTTTCGCCGTTGCCAGTGAAGCGCGGGCTTGCCAATACGTTAAAATCGGCGGTCTGTCTTTTCATGTTGCCTTATCCTGTTTCCGCAAAAACTTCACATTGTGACCATATTTTTCCATCTATTTTGTTTGTGTTTGTAAAATACCAAACGTTATATAAACTGAAATATTATTGGAAGTGGTGTTAAGCACCATAAACCACAACCAAAATGAAAATGAAACTTTGATTATGACGAGTAGCGAGAATGACCGAGTAGTTATGATTTTTTTCCCTTTCATTTCTTAAGTTTTCTAGCTCTTATTTTGATTATCTTCTAACATTTATATTAGATTAAACATATTTTATTGCTAAATATTATAACAATTGGATTGGACACAAATTATAACAATTTATATTGACTCTACATCAAACCCTTCTTCTAGACTAAGGGCCCGGGTGGCTCAATGAGTTAGGTAGTTGGGTTACCTAACAACTCCTACAAGCCTATCATCAATACGGTGTGGGTTCGCGCCCGGCTTTGTAAATTACAAAAAAGGGTGAACTCGACTCGCAACCGCAAGTGATAAGTTTACCAGTTGCTTGCCCATGGTCGGTGGTTCTCTCCAGGTACTCCGGTTTCTTCCACCACTAAAACTGGTCGCCATGATATAGCTGAAATATTGCTGAAAGTGACGTTAAACACAATAAATCAAATCAAATCAAATCTTCTAGATTAAGTACAAATATTTCATTTTCTACTAAAAAATATTCTTTTTCTATTCCTTTCTTTTTTTCTTCTTCTTAAAACTAGAATCGAAAATAGAGTCTAGAAGACTTCGTGATCGTATGGTAGTTGGATTATAACTACCTATGCAATCAGTGCCTATCACCACTACCGTTGCGAGTTCGAATTCCGCTCAAGCGAGGTGTACACGATACAACATCATGTGATAAACTTTGTCAGTGACTTGTGCCGGGCAGATCGGTGGTTTTTTCCAGGTACTCTGGTTTTCTCCACCAATAAAAACGATATAACTAAATATTGTTGAAAGTGGCATTAAGCACTTAACCCCTTTCAAACGGGTTTAATTCTAAATCTTATGTGTCACAGAATTATCTAATCGATAGCTAGGATCAATGCGTAATTTTTTTTTAAATATGACAACATGTTTTATGAAATACGGAAAAAACGGTAGTATAATTTATTTTGCTAAAAAAGTGGAAACATATGATATAATAAAACAACACCAAGTACACAAAGTCTAATGTCGAACCAAAATGGCGACTTTACAGGTTCAAAAAAGTGTTTGACGGTCAATGTACGGGACAAAAGACCCAGATGTTACCTGTGTCACACTGGTTTTTCAGACGTTGTGTGTATATATATATATATATATATATATATATATATATATATATATATATATATATATATATATATATATATATATATATATATATATATATATATATATATATATATATATTTTTATGGAGCGGATGTGGTCGAGTGGTCTAGGACGCTGGACATAATGCTAAGCGATTGGTGCTGCAGTGTATCAATGGTGTGAGTTCAAATCCCGTCGAGGGAAGAACAAAAATTTGACAGCTCCAAAATCTAATTCTAACATTGTTTGGTTTAATTTTCAGATGTATATAATATTTAGTATTAACCTAGTATCACAAGTAACTTTGAGATCCAGTGGGACAGATATATTGTATGGGTGTCACTTGCTGTATGTTTGTATAATATACTTTATTTCCTGTGACTGTATAATGATTTCTTCAAAATTGCTGAGTTAAATTGTTGTCAAATTATAATATTAAGTGTACATTTGTATATATACCATCTACACACGCTTAGACACATGTCTTATGTCTATCTGTAGATTTTCCTTACGAGACAAGGTAACACTGCGATTATTGAAGCTCCATTTTTATGGAGCGGATGTGGTCGAGTGGTCTAGGGCGCTGGACATAAGGCTAACCGATTGGTGCTGTACGTCTGAAAATTAAACCAAACAGTGCTGGAATGATATTTTTGAGCTGTCAAATTTTTGTTCTTCCCTCGACGGGATTTGAACTCAAACCATTGATACACTGCAGCACCAATCGCTTAAGCCTAACATGCGCCCTCTACCACATCCGCTATATATATATATATATATAATTTTAGAGCCACATACGTGTTTTGATTGGTTTAAAACGTTGAGGTTATTTGTCAATGTACGGAATCGAAAAATAGACGTCGTTCTCAAGGCGTCGTGTGCCGTTGTCATCAGGTGATTTTCTTTAAATGGGACACCTTTGGGGTTATTTAAATTTATTTCCGATTATTTGCCTTATTTTTGAAAAAATAAATATATTTTTCAATATCATAACAAAAAAAGTTTGACATAAATATTTAAGAAATAAATCATGGAAGCCAGAATGTGTTTTGAGTTTTAACATGAGTTGGGCGATATTAGTATTTTATCCCGAGCCAAAGGCGTGGGATATAATTTACTTATATCCGCCAACCCATGTTAAAACTCAAACGCTCGGGATAAAAGTTACTAATATCGGCCAACTCATGTTAAAACTCAAAACACATTCTGGCTTCCATGAGTTATTTCGATTCTGATATGTCTAAGAGTACAAATACGATAGTATATTTTGATGGGAAGACGGTTATTTATATTTACGCTTGCGGACACGCAATTTATGCTGCCAAATTCGAGCAGACGATAACTCATCAACATGTACATTTACGACGGGAAAGTCAGTCACATGAACCGGCGCATGCGCTAATGAGAGTATACCCAATTGTTCGTTTGTTTACAAAGCGAAAGAAGGATGTCATGTTAGAATTACAAGTAAACAGTTAAAAGATAAACTATTTCAAGCTATTTTAGCTCAAATAGGGAATGTTTTCCCACATCACACCAACCACAGATGGCTATATTTTGATTTTGTTTTTATTGGAAATTGAAACGTAAAAATCAATAAAGTATGTCATTGGCTTGTCAGCAAATATATGCACACGTATGCTCAACATACATAATATCACCATCATGATGTCACACAGAACGAAATCTGTTACCACAAAAAATTGAAGAAACAAATATTAACCGGTTACAATTTATATAAATTTATTTCTGATCTGAGATACACTCCTTAAACTATTGTTACTAACATTTTAATACAAGCAGTACTGAAAACTTGATTGGAGAACTAAACAAACAGTAAGTAGAGGGGACAGGGTTATGGTGTTTAACGCCACTTTCAACAACATTTCAGTTATATCGTGGTGGTCAGTTTTATTGGTAGAGAAAACTGGAGTACCCAGAGAAAACCACCGACCTGTGGCAAGTCACTCACATAAAGTTGCATGATTTTAATGAGATTGATTTAATGTACGAGACACACAGAAGTTCAACAAAACTGTTAAAAGACACGTATAAAACAAATATTTGTAAGGTTTTTGCCGTCATCTGATTCACTCGAATATTTACCAACGGCTCTTAACTATCCAATGATTCCTATTGGTCAAGTTGAAGTCATCACTTCGAAAGTTTTTCGGTCTCCACCATGATGACTTGGTTGACCGTTATTGAATATATGTCACAAATGACCACGTATATGTTCCACTTGTCGTAAACACTTCCCGGTCCTTTCCTCATTTTTGATTTTTCACCGGGTTTGAAACTAGATCAACACGACTGGTGTCACTAGTGTAGCAGGAACTGCTTACCTTTCCGGGGTACCTGAGTTCACCCCCGGTTTTTAGTGGGGCTCGTGTTACTCCATCTTTAGCTTTATGTGTATGTTTTAATTTGTAGATCGTTGTTTGTCCTTTTGTACTTTTTCTTTTGGTCATTGTGTTGTCTGTTCTTCTTCGATTTACGGATTATGTAGCCCTTTTCACCAAAATTCTTATGATAAAAAATTGTAGTAAGTGTAAAACTAAGATTAAAAAGAGTTTCACAAAAATACTTACGATAATCTTAAGTGTAAAAATAGTCCTAACTTTACGTAAAACTACCCTGTCCTAAGTGTAAAATGTTGATCGTAAGAGGAAAAAAAAGAAAAAAAAGATGGACGATGTATTGGCGCTTCGATTTGAAAATAAGAGAGCAAGTCATCGTTAGCGCATTTTCTCTGACCGTATGACAAACCTATTTACACATATTGATAAATGTTTATTGAAATGAATATGGTTTAATACAAACAGACGATACAAATGGCATTGTTGTTTACTCCTTTTTGGCATGACTAATAACAGAGTCTGTCTATAACGATGCATTCCGTACATTTACCTTTTCAATGCAGCAGTGTATCGTTTACATGACAAAAAAATCAACATAATTCTCATTAATTTTAGATTTCAAATTGGGAACGATCGACAATCGAAAAGACTACTTGCAAACTTGGGGAGAATTCTTTTTTTTTTCATTTTTTTTTGGGATAAAACAAGTGTGGACACAGAAATGTGCTGTCCAAAAGGCAAGTGTGGATGTCAATATTTCATATTATTAACTTTAAAAAATAAAAAATTCATGGACACAGGGGTCCTGGATTTTTTTTAATAAAAAACTAATCCTGGATTATTATTTTTGCTTAAAGTCCGGTCCTGTGTTTTTATTTCAAATTTTCATCATAGTCCCCCTCCCCCTCCCAAGGAATATAAAATTGTATCATTAATAATAAATTAATAAATAATAAATTCAGATTTTCTATTTAAAATAAATCTCATTTACAAAACCACTGATATTTGTTCAATTTTTAACGCTGATTTAAGCTTTAGTCGCAACCAATTTTTATTTTTCTCTTTAAACTGTCGAAACATACCATTTATTTAACCGTAAAATTCACAAATAGAATTCACCTTTTTCCCTTTTTTCTTGTTTAAAACGATGATAAACAATATTCTAGAATCAAACAAATGAATAAATATAACATATATTTCTTTTACATGCATCTTTTTACCATTCGGAGTCAGTGTTTTAAATCGGTCATCCAATCAGGACGCTCATTATTCTTGTCGAAGATAAAACATATATCGCTAAAATTACCTGTGGGTGTTTCCCCACTTCAACTCGTAAAATCACATAGAAATCGAAGATATTTCGTCATAAAACTTCACACATGGTTTTGTCTATTATATTTCTTGAAGACAAACATAAAATTTTATTGCATTTAACAATATTTCATGAGTATCAACAGTTTTTTCAACACCGTATCTGTTTCTCGATACAGCTGCAACTTCAACTCGTAAATTTACATAGAAATCGGAGATATTTCGTCATAAAACTTCACACATGGTTTTGTCTATCATATTTCTTGAAGACAAACAAATTTTTTTATTTCATTTATCAATATTTTATGAGTATCAACAGTTTTTTCAACACCGTATCTGTTTCTCGATACAGCCGCCCGATTACAGTGACCCGTGACCCAGATTAGCGCGTTCCACCAGTTTTTTCATAATAATGTTGTTTAAATAGAATTACGGGATTTTCTTCTCGACATCTACTTCGCTTACAAAAGTTTTGTATGAACAGCCACTTTAGGACTGGAATCTTCTGGATCCAATGATATCGTTTTGATTTTGCCTTTATATTAATAATATAATTTATTAATTTCTGGCAACTTCGATGATCATCGAACACTCTGGCAATACATAAACGTGTGTACATTCTTCTGTTATATTAATATTAATATATAACAGGGATATTTATTCGTCTTCATGATTGATAGATGATAAACACATCTTAATTTAGGTTATCTCAGAAAAATCGGGATAAATTTTCATCAGTAAAAGAACAAGCGTTTAATTTTATGTGGGATGGAATTAATTGGAAAAAAGGGGTAAATATTTTGCTGACAAATAACCGATAAAATGAATCATATGAATAGGTCTTTTTTCACACTCCAGATGCACTCCCTTAAAAAATACTTCTACCAAATGTAATCACGCGTGGATGATGACGCATAACTCCAAGTAATGATAATTATTATAGATCATTTTGATTTACATGCATCAGAAATGTTCCTCTATACGAAAATCATACCCGTTCATATTTTGTGCAGTTATTGGTGACCGATTCATATACATTTTTTTTTGTATTAGAAAAATTCAATATAAACATACAAACACACCATAGCATAAAAAATGCTTATAAATTAGTGCCGGGGATATTTTATAGAATAATCTTATCTAAAAAATGTTTTGTTGTGCTATGGAAATGAAACTAGGTTGCTGAGGAAGATGGTTTATGGTGTTTCAACAATATATCGGTCAGTTTTATTGGTGGAGAAAACTGGAGTACTCGGAGAAAACCAATGACCTGTCGCAAATCACTGACAAACTTTATCACACAATGTTGTATCGAGTACACCTAAGGAAGAATTTTTATCGTAAGTGTAATTTTAGTCGTAAGATTAAAATTTGTCGTAAGATAATCTTTGTGAAAAGGACTTAGGAATTGTCGTAAGATAATCTTAAGTGAAAAAGTTAGGACTATAGTTACGAATTTTTGTGAAAAGGGCTACTGATTACCTCTTTGGTATCTTCAAACTCTTCGTAAGGGATAAGATGTACATGTATGTTAATACTTATATATAAAAAAAAAAAAAAAAAAACCAACATATTTTTAACTTTCTGACATTTTAAAGTAACAAAGAACTCATATATGGTCTGTGAAGTAACGCATCGTCCGATTGGTCCGTTCTTATTGGATCGTAAAAGGTCACCGAACATGCGTTACATCTTTTATGCGCGACATATCAAAAAGTGGAAGCAATTAAAGATCTAGATTGATCCAATCGTGTTCTCTCCAACGTTTTAGACAGCAGTTTGTTTCAGAACTTCCATATCCAACCTCGTTCCGGATCACCATACCGGTATAAGACAGCACTTAGCTTCCGAACTTCCATGTATTGGCAGTCTTCGGACGATGTCTAAATCGATGTTCGTGTTAAACTGCAACACCTATTCACTCACTCACTAACTGTTTACTTGATATAAATTGAAATTGTTATCGATAGAAATCAGATAGAATATGATAATATACGAGTGTTCTATTTAGGGACAGTTTAAGATGGCGTGTAAAGAAGTAGTTGTTTTGTCTGTTTACGTCTGCTGTTTATTACTTTGTACCACAGGCGCTCGTGGCACGGACCACCCCCCTTTTTCTAACTTTCTGTTTGCAAATTTATTTTCAATAAAATTTCTTTATTTCTTTATTATTTCATCACTTTTTCCTTATTTTAACTTGTTCGTGTCAATATTCATACAATCTTATGTTAACATCAAATTGCATGTGTCGACCCTATATAGATACTTCTACTTCTACTTCTACTTGATTACTGCCTAGGGCTATCGCATCACAGGCAAGTGACATCGACAACATGGATAAAAGCACCAAAGTGCGTATATACAATTAAAAACAATAAAAACAGGAATCACTGTGTATGTCTAGGTTGTCAAACTCTGTAGACGAGAAGCAAATTCGTCTACAGAGGTGACATGCACTAGGTGAGTTGGCAGAACATTCCAGTCTTTGATAGTCCTAGGCAGGAAGCTGTTTTTGTACTGTTCGTAGTTGGCTCTGATTTCAATGAAAGCTTTGGAGTGAGATCTTGTACCACTGTATGTTGACTGGGTGACATAGTCCGGGATTTCAACTGGCGAATTTTGGTTTACTGCCTTGTGAAAGACGACGAGTCTCTTGTTCTTTCTTCTAATCTGAAGGGGCTGCCAGTTCAAGTCGTTGAGCATAGATGCTACACTGTCTTGGTAAGAATATTTTCCTGTTTCAAAGCGTGCCCCTTTTCGCTGGACTTTTTCAAGAGCTTGAATGTCTTGTTTATGGTATGGGTCCCATACTGTTGAAGTGTACTCGAGATGTGGTAGTACTAATGAAGTAAATGCTCTCTTCTTAACATCTGGGTTACAACCATAAAGGTGTCTTCGAAGCAGGTTGAGGATCTTCTGAGCTTTCCCAGTTATAAGTCCAATATGGTGTTTCCATGTTGAGTCTGATGTCAATTCTACTCCTAGGTACGGATGGCGTTGTACTCGTAGGAGGGTGTGATTGTCAATTGTATACTCTGTGTCTAAAAACTTGGTCTTCCGCGTAATCTTAAGGAGGTGGCATTTGACTGCATTAAATGTCATCAGCCAGGTATGTGACCAATCTACCAGTGTGTTGAGATCTTGTTGTAGTTGTTTATGGCCTTGTTTGGTGTCAATGGCCCTGTACAGTAGACAATCATCTGCAAAAAGCTTGATTCTGGTTTGTGGAGATATTTTATCTGCTATGTCATTTACGTAGAGCAGAAACACCAAAGGACCCAGTACCGTACTAATAATACACATGGCATGCAACTCGGCAGGTTTAAAAATCGTACCCCTGCTCGCTTCGAGTACATGTATTGTACCTTATTTCCATTATGTCATTCAAACTAGGACATGTATCCATTCCTAAAAGACGCATCTTTTTGTCCCTGTTTTTGTTTTGTGCATACGATAGTTCAGTTCTCCAGAATTTTAAGATATTCACACATTTATTGCCAAATTTTTCGTATAAGAACCCACGGCTGACGGAAGTGACGTACCACTGCAAAAAAAACTACCAAACACCGCTGCCACGACAAACACCATATCAAATAAAAACATAGATATCAAATTTAGTGCGCACGACGCGTTTCTGGAATAACCTTCATCAGGTACGCTCAAAATCGAAAGCCAAATAATTCTAAAGTTTTGAGAGCAATAAAACCAAAGGCTCTACACCGGATCGCCAAAATCGGCTAAGGTTACTTATGCGTGAGGGAGGATGAACCTTAGTTTTATTAATAATTGCATTATTTAGAAACTATACATTTCAGTGATAAATACATCTAATAAACCATGTCTGATTCGAACCCACAACATCAGTGGTGTTAGGCACTGATTGCATAGGTAGTTGTAAATCCAACTGACATACGATCACGGCCAACGACGACCTCTTATCATTGTTATAAAACTAGTTGATTATTGGGTGAAAAACTAAAGGTTCACCTTGTTATTCATGCGCAGTGTGCGATCAATCAAATTTCTAATTTTAGAAGAAAAAATATTTTAATCCAATAATCAACCAATTTACAACAATTTTAAACAGCTGTGTCTCTAGTACAATCAAACTTGTATTAAGAGGTCACCTTTGGGACAAAAAAAGAGGTTCAATTTATATGAAGCTTTCTATGACTGAACAAGAAAAATGTGACCTTTTAATACAGATCACTGCTTAATAGAGGTGACCACATGGGCGGGTTTGACTGGATTTGACTTAAATCTCATTCCTTGTGATGGCCATTGTCTGTATACATTTTGCATGGAGTGGTGTCGATGCCATGATTGTTTTTTATTGGATTTTCATCTACATTTGGATTCAGTTTCTATGTATCATCAGTAAAGATGAGTTAGTTTTCCAACAGTGGCTAAGTGGTCACCTTTGGGACAAAGAAAAAATGGCATTATAAGACAGGTGACCTCTTAAAAGAGGTTCAATTTATATGAAGCTTTCTATGACTGAACAAGACAAATGTGACCTTTTAATACAGGTGACTGCTTAATAGAGGTGACCACATGGGCAGGTTTGACTGCATTGGTAATATATTGCCAATGCCTCGTACATATCAATGGATTTCTGTGTATACTTCTCCACTTGTAGTCCGTGGTATATTTGTAATAAAGATTACCAGGGACTTTCCACAAATCGGTGGATTTCTGTGGGTACTGTTCTTTTCCTCCACCAATAAAACTGACTGCCACGAAATAACTGAATTATTGATAAAAATACGTTATGCATCTTTAATCTGATCCTTTTTTCATTAAAGGGGCATTAGCTACGATTTTGATCAAAAAAATTATATGTTTTGGAAATTGGTAAATAGCTTTAAAATGATGAAATAAAGGTAAATATTTCACATTAAACAGCCTATCGTACCACTTTTCGTCTTTTGAGAACGAAAATTGCCATCGCTTTTTCCGTATGCAACTGACCTTACTAGTGACAGGTAAAAACGAATAATTTGTATTTTGTCGCTTATTAACTGCAAACTTGCATGGTTCTTTGTCCGTAATTAACGCCGACTAAAAGCAGATTCACAGAAAATAAGAAATAAGTGCATTGTTGTACTGATTTAATGACGATTCGGCAAACTCCGTAAACAATGCCGATAATTAATAAGATGGCGTCCATTTCTTGATCGATCTCAAAACACGAGCAGTTGCATATTTTTTCCCCGATGCGCGTACATTTTATAACATTTATAAGTTACAGAAACACGTTTTGATATGAATCCATCTTAATTTTCTTTTTCTTTCTGTTTGTGAATATTTATCATTGATTCGTTATTAGTGCTACATATAGTAATGCATGCCTTTTATGTACTTCTTTATTGTAACATATTGTAATTTGGAGAAGACTTCATAAGTTTATTTAACTTGTGTCTAATCCATTTTGTCTGTTTAATTGGCAAATAAAATATGTTTAAACTAAACACGTTTTATTAAAACATCAGTCATATCTGATAGTTTTTATGGGTAACAAAAATTTTGGCAGATAATGCCTCTTTGAGTTTACTTACCGGATTTTGAGGCGTTTAAAACATATGGTTAATCATGAAATACCATGATAGAAAAATCAAACTTTTGTACATTTAAATACATTGTTTTTAGCAATATCATGTCAACCATTTCTGTTCAACTTGTTTAATCTTCAATGATCTCAATATTACATCCAGAAAAAAATATATCAGGTATGAAATTAGCATATACAACGAAACATGTCTAGATCGCACTCTGAATAGACCAGAATGCTGTAGAAAAAGAAAAAAAAAAAAAAAAGTAATCAAGTCCCAATGTAGGAAATCGTTGTTAATTTAACCTGTATGTTAAGCAGAACATCTGTCTATTTCGAACACAAACGTTGGTTCTAAGGAGGTTGGGATAAGACATGTTTACCTATATTTTAATACATTATTAGCACTTTTGCAAAATCACTGTTATAAAATCACCATTTATTTGAAAATCCATTAATTTGTGGTTCTTATAACAAAGCAAAAAACAAAAAAGATACAAGTGGAAATGTACGGAGGCTTGTAAATACGTCTCTGAATTAAACAAAATGACGAAACACAATGATTGATTTTTTTGGTGTTTAGCGCCACTTTCAGCAATATTTCAGCTATATCATGGCGACCAGTTTTAGTGGTGGAAGAATCCGGAGAGAACCACCGACCATGGGCAAGCAACTGGTAAACTTTATCACTTGCGGCTGCGAGTCGAGTGCACCCTCTTTTGTAATTTACAAAGCCGGGCGCGAACCCACGCCGTATTGGTGATAGGCTTGTATGAGTTGTTAGGTAATCCAACTACCTAACTCATTGAGCCACCCGGGCCCCGAAGCACAATGTGTCAGGCAGAAGATGAAACCTAGAGCGAGTATAGGCATAGTTTTGATTAAACGTCGTTCTTAATTTCAATTGCATGCATGCAATAATCATAGAGTATTGCATGACATGTTCCATATCGACCCGACTATCATCCGGGGCCGTCTTCGCTGTGAATGTATGGTAGTTGGATTTACAACTACCTTTGTAATCGGTGCCTATCACCACTGATGTTGTGAGTTCGAATCTCGATCAGGGCGAGGTGTACAACATTTTGTGATCAAGCTTGTCAGTGAAAGTGGCGTTAAGCACCATCAAACAAAGATGCCAACCATTACTGTTCAACTTGTTTGATCTTCAATGATCTCAATATTACATCCAGAAAAAAATGTCAGGTATGAAATTAACATATATACATGTACAATGATACATGTCTAGATCGAACTCTAAATAGACCAGAATGCTGTAAAAAAAAACACAAAAAAAACCCCAGTAATCAAGACCCAAATGTAGGAAATCGTTGTTAATTTAACCTGCATAAGCAGAACACCTGTCTATTTCGAACACAAAAGTTGGTCCTAAAGAGGTTCGGATTAGACAGGTTTCCTTACATTTTAATATATTATTATCACTTTTGTAAAATCAACATTTATTTGAAAACACATTAATTTGTGGTTCTTAAAACAAAGCAAAAAAAAATAAAGTGAACATGTATGGATGCTTGTTTTATACGTCTCTGAAGTAAACAAAATGACGAAACACAATGTGTCAGGCACAAGATGAAACCTAACGTGAATATAAGCATAGTTTTGATTATTGCACGACTGTTCGATATCGACCCGAGTACCACCCCGAGATTTTTATACCGGACTGAATGCTTTACAGTAATATAAAATTCTACATTTCACTAGTGGAACAGGAACTGCTTACCCTTCCGGAGCACCTGAGTTCATCCCCGGTTTTTAGTGAGGTTCGTGTTACTCAATCTTTAGTTTTATATGTATGTTTTGTAGATCATTGTTAGTCCTTTTGTATTTTTTTCTTTTGACCATTGTGTTGTCTGTTCTTCTTCGATATACGGAATCTGATTACCCCTTTGGTATCTTCAAGCTGTTCTTCATTCTTTTGTTGCTGTATGATAATGATGTATAATATCAAAACATCACGTCTACTTCTAAGAAAATTCGATTAAAATATGTTATTTTTTAATAAGCAAACAATATTGTAGCATAGATGACCTTTTTTATTTGATGTTTTTATGAATTATTCATCTCAAATATGTGTTTGAAGAAAACCATGGTCTATTATCTGGAATATTATTATTGTACCATAATCAATTAACTACCAGCCATTAAAACCTTGTTGAATCTAAATGCAAGTGGGCGGGGTTTATACCATGGTACAACACGCAGTTCTGCATGTTATTCTATAGCCTTAGCTGCGTGCCAAATGCCAATAATTTTTATTTCTGTTAAAAAACATATACATGTATACCACGTTTCTTACTTGTGATCTTCGGATTCGTTTGTTTAAATTGATTAATTCGGAAGACCCATGGTATATATGGTATTTAGAGGGCCCGGGTGGCTCAATGAGTTATGTAGTTGGATTACCTAACAACTCATACAAGCCTATCACCAATACGGCGTGGGTTCGCGCCCGGCTTTGTAAATTACAAAAAGGGTGCACTCGACTCGCAGCCGCAAGTGATAAAGTTTACCAGTTGCTTGCCCATGATGGTCGGTGGTTCTCTCCGGATACTCCGGCTTCTTCCACCACTAAAACTGGTCGCCATGAAATAGCTGAAATATTGCTGAAAGTGGCGTTAAACACCAAAAATCTAAATAAAATATATGGTATTTATCTCCCTTGTTAACTCTTCTTAGCGGTGCTTGAACGTTGTGTATTCACAGGTGGTTATGCTTGTTTGTTTGTTTAATGTAAATTGATAGCAAAAACAATAATATATGTAGATTGTTTTCTACAAAGACCGATATAATTATGGATCTTGCCAGGTCAACAGAAACAAAATCTGTTGCCACAAAACTCCCAAGTAAAAATGCATGATAACCAGTTATACAGTTTAATATTTTGTTTAAGATTGGACAGTGTAAACATCAGACAATTGTTATTAACATTTTAAATCCAGAAGTACTGAAAACTGTTATTATTGGAGAACACACAGTAAGTAAAACGTATTGTAACACCAACCGTAATTTTCAGTATTACTAATAAATATAAACAGGTTTAGTTTGTAATTACCATTCTGCGTTTAACTAAATTTTAGACTTGGGTATTTTTGGTTTTGAACGCCACTTTCAACAATATTTCAGTTATATTGTGGCGGTCAGTGTTATTGGTGGAGAAAATCGGAGTACCCGCAGAAAACCACCGACCACCCGCAGGTCATTGACAACCTTTATCACATAATGTTGTATCGAGTACAACTCGTCATGAGTGGGATTCGAACTCACAACGTTAGTGGTGGTAGGCACTGATTACATGGGCAGTTGTAAATCCAGTTAACATACGATGACGACCACAACAGCCCCTCAAATGATTGGCAGGCCAAATAATTTAAACGTTATTGACAGAAAGAAAACCAAAAGTCATAAATGGGATTGCCAAAATGGGTTATACCTGGGAATATAATAATATATACATTATTTAGGAACTGTAAATTTCAATAGTAAATATGCCTAATGAACCATGTCAGTGCCGAAGCAGCACTGACTACTGGGTGGATGATACTCTCGTGGACTAATAGGAGAGGTATCGACATAGTGAAAGTAATCAAATGTAGATACAATACACTGCATAAATATAGAAATTGATGGTACTTAAACTTATTTATCATATACATGTATTTAGTACTAAATAAAGGAAATTTGCATATATAATACTGAAAGAACATTACGACTGTATTTGTCTGCCGTGACTGATATCGATATATCATCATCACTTTGTCATACTCCTTAAAATGATATTGATCACGTGACTAAAGGTTCATACTACAGAACAAGACTTTCTCATGTTTAAGTATATGATAAACATAATATGATATGGCATTTTCCGTATCACATCCCGTATCAACCCTCTACCAATATCATCCCGAGAGCTAAAGCTCTCGGGATGATATTGGTGTCTCGGGTTGATACGGGTTGTGATACGGAAAGAGCCATATATATTCTCTATATATTTATAGTTGGTTATATGTGTATATTTATTGTAAATTGAATGCAAAGAGCAATAATTTATACTAACATGTGGCTTGTTTACACAAAGACCGATACAATATCATATACAATGTATATTTTAAAATGTATTTATCAATATCGCCAGATCACCAGAAACAAAATATATTGCCACAAAACACTGAAATAAGATGAAAACCAATTATTTGAATATTTTGTTTCAGATCGGTCAAGTGTACACATTAAATTATTGCTACTAATATTTTACTACAAGAAATACCGGACACTAAAACAAACAGTAGGTAAACGTTAGAAAAAACCGAAGGGGTAATCAAAAATAGACAATCAAGAGAACCCGGAAACATATGGTACACAGACGAAGAAAAACATTTTTTTAACAAAAACACCACTATACGTACAAGCCGTGTAGTAATACAACAGGTAATTTTCAGTAAAACCAATCAACAAAATCGTGATCAGTATTCGGTTGCCATCCTATACTTATGATGTTTTAACGGCACATTCAACAATATTGCAATTTTATTTTACAAGACAAAATTTTTTTTGCCTATCCTAGTGCCATGTTTTAACAACTAGATTTTTTGTTTCTAAGCTTGTTCTTGTAAAATTGAAATATTGCTCAATTGAAATTAAACAACGTTCAATCAATCAATCAATCAATCAATCAATCAATCAATCAATCAATCAATACGCTGTGGAAAATGAAAACGTTAACTGATACGTTTCTCTTGTTCATATCCCATTCCATTCGTGAAATCCTCATTTTTAAAGGAGGCAGTATTCTCATATTTAAATCGGGAATCAGTTTGCTAGGAAGGGACATATTTTATTTTGTAAAAAAAAAAAGACAAAAAAAACCACTCTGATTCTATGGAAAAGCTCTCTGAAACTGATATCAACAAAATGCTCGTGTTTTTGATTAACAACATATTTGTTATGATTGGTGGACGTGTTTTTCAACAGACAGTCGGCATACCTATGTGTACAAACTATGCTCCTCTTCTCGTCGACTTATTCCTTTATTCGTACGAGGCAGACATCATACAGGGACTTCTCAAGAAAAACGAAAAGAAGCCAGTCCGATCCTTTAATTTCACGTTCCACTATATAGATGATGTCCTTTCACTAAATAATTCTAGATTTGGTGATTTCGTTGATCGCACCTATCCCATTGAGCTTGAAATAAATGATACCATAGATACAGATAGATCTGCTTCATACCTTGAGTTACATCTCGAAATTGACAGTGAGGGGCGGTTAAGAACGAAACATTATGACAAAAGAGACGCTTTCAATTTTCTTATTGTGAATTTTCCATTTATATCTAGCAACATTCCAGCAGCATCTGCATATGGAGCATATAGAATTAAGATGGAATACGTTTTGAGTTCCGTATTGTGGTGTCCGTTACGAATACAGCATAACAACGATGCTTGGTTCATCTTTACCTCCAGTTTGTTTGTAGGAGGGCTAGTGTCATTTCTTACGTTATTTGTGTTTGTTCACGTATAGTGATGTCCAACACATATTGTGTTGTGTTTTTGTTTTGTTTGTCTTCGTCTTGTGTACCCTATGTTGTCAGTTTCTCTAGATTGTACATATTTGATTGCCACATTCGGTATTCTCTAACGTTCATTTATATCCTATTTTTCTTTTTTAGAGACAATTTAGATGTGGTGGAAATTCGTTTTTGTTTTGTCTATTTTCATGTCGTGTTTACTACATTGCACAGGTAAGGTTATTTACAATGAATAGTTAGGGTACGTGTTATGGTGTTTTACACCACTTTCAGCAATATTTCAGTTATATCGTGGAGGTGAGTTTTATTGGTGGTGGAAACCCTGAGTACCCAGAGAAAACCACCGACCTGTCGC
Organism: Bathymodiolus septemdierum; assembly: GCA_963383655.1. Taxonomy (NCBI): domain Eukaryota; kingdom Metazoa; phylum Mollusca; class Bivalvia; order Mytilida; family Modiolidae; genus Bathymodiolus; species Bathymodiolus septemdierum. The sequence goes on from OY726528.1 coordinate 36,639,618, forward strand.
AAGTCACTGACAAACTTTATCATATAATGCTGTATCGAGTACACCTCGCCTAAGCGGGATTCGAACTCGCAACGTTAGTCGTGAGTTATCCAATAATAAGAGATTATTATATGACATTTTCCATATCGGTCCTGGTATTAGCCCGAGACTCCCATATCAAGCCCAACAGCGAAGCTGGAGGCCTGATAGCAGGGACGATATGGAAAATTTTATGTTATAATCTATTTATCACATATTTTACATTGACTTTTTTTAAGCATTGACGTTTATATTGCGGAAAAAGATCTTTGAACTGGCAAATTGCGAAAATAAATCCTTAAGAGAGTTGCCTTTGTTCAACTTGCAAATATTTTTGTATCGAGTCTGGTTTCAAAAAGATACGTCGATCTGTACAATGACGTCAGAAAGTGTGTGTAAAATCTACCCATGACGTTGACATTTGAATGGAAAGTCCTATTCAACATGACGTATAAATTTGAGCTAATTTCAAGTATTTAAACTTTATTCCAATATTTTGAAATGTGTTAATTTGATTGAAATACGATTTTATGCATTTGTTTGTGCACCATCTTTACTTGTATGTTGAGAATACTGCGCAGATACCGGAAGTTGAATTCTGGGGCAAATACGGATATAAGAGGACAAATACGGATATTTGAGGGTATTTGCCCTAAGGGCAAATAATCAACACTGACTTCTAGCTATTATTGGACATGCAAAAACGAACATATTGCAGCAAAATATCAGATAAAACGGCGTATGCGAATTCGAGATAAAGATGAAAGCGTAAACATCTAGTTTAGTGTACACGACGCATTTCTGGAATAACCTTCATCAGACCTGTACGCTCAGATGCAAAAGATGTAGACCAACGAATCTAAACAGGAGAACCAAAGTTAACTAAAATTACCTATGCCTGAATTAGATTGGCCTTAATTTGAATTAATATGCGAGCGTCAGCGAGCTCTTTATGGTGTAAAATGTGTACTTAGGATTTTTTGACAAACATGGCTGCACATATACTGACGAATAGAAAAAAAATTCGACGCTTTGTAAACACGTTCCGTGTAACACACTAACACACTCAACTAATGAAGATCTTCTTAACATAAAGCGCAAAGGTGATCCTGAAGTCTCGTACCCTCTCCCGTACTTCCGATACCACTGAAACCCGGAACCCGTGTGTAATAAAAATCATTTTGTTAGCTTGTTTTACTTATATTGATATTTTAAAATTTATTAAATCTCTTCTGACATACTGACAAGAATAATTGTTTCTACGCGGAAGTTAACTTTTGAGATTTCATAAGGAACGACAGCTCGATTGAATGAGACTAGATTCGACCCTAAAAAAAAATCGTCCCCAATATTGTCTTATTATTGACAAGAACTGTAGCCCTTTTCACAAAAATTCGTAACTATAGTCCAAACTTTTTCACTTAAGATTATCTTACGACAATTCCTAAGTCCTTTTCACAAAGATTATCTTACGACAAATTTTAATCTTACGACTAAAATTACACTTACGATAAAAAATTCTTCCTGAGGTGTACTCGATACAACATTATGTGATAAAGTTTGTCAGTGATTTGCCACAGGTCAATGGTTTTCTCCGAGTACTCCAGTTTTCTCCAATAAAACTGACCGATATATTGTTGAAAGGGGAGTTAAACACCATAAACCATCTTCCTAGCAACCTAGTTTCATTTCCATAGCACAACAAAGCATTTTTTTTAATAAAATTATTCATATACAACATACGTACATTGTCGGTAAATATAAAATTTATTTGTACGAGCTTTAGAAACAGGCAGAATAGCGAGCCTTTAGCGAGCTTTTCAGGTCTGTTTCGCAGCGAGTACAAATGAATTTTATATTTAACGACAATGTACGTATATTGTGTTTATCCTGCAATGTCAAAAAAGTCGGAAAACTTGTCAGATTTAAACAAAAAGGACAGAAACAAGCGTCATTCCTCGCCTTTCATAAATGTTGTCAGGGTGTCTTCTTCGTGGTTCGCGTTACATTAGTACCAGTTTCATACTTGTCTGCGCCCTCCGCTGTACATAGCTACAGGGTACCACGAAAGTTTATTCGTAGGCTGAAAAGTTTATTCGTCTTGTACGAATAAAGCAAAAATTTATTCGTATAGCATATTTGTACAGCAAATGTACTGATTGCAGGATAATATAAAATATCCCCGGCACTAATTTATAAGCAGTTTTTATGCTATGATGTGTTTGTATGTTTATATTGAATTTTTATCTAATACAAAAAAATGTATACGAATCGGTCACCAATAACTGCACAAAATATGAACGGGTATGATTTTCGTATAGAGGAACATTTCTAATGCATGCAAATTAAAATGATCTATAATAATTATCATTACTTGGAGTTGTGCGTCATCATCCACGCGTGGTTACTTTTGGTAGAAGTATTTTTTAAGGGAGTGCATCTGGAGTGTGAAAAAAACCCTATTCATATAATTCATTTGATCGGTTATTTGTCAGCAAAATATTTACCCCATTTTTCCAATTAATCCCATTCCACATAAAATTAAACGTTTGTTCTTTTACTGATGAAAATTTATCCCGATTTTTCTGAGATAACCCAAATTAAGATGTTTTTATCATCTATCAATCATGAAGACGAATAAATATCCCTGTTATATATTAATATTAATATAACAGAAGAATGTACACAAGTTTATGTATTGTCAGAGTGTTCGATGATCATCGAAGTTGCCAAAATTAATAAATTATATTACTAATATAAAGGCAAAATCAAAACGATATTATTGGATCCAGAAAATTCCAGTCCTAAAGCGGCTGTTCATACCAAAACTTTTGTGAGCGAAGTAGATGTCTAGAAGAAAATCCCGTATTCCTGTTTTTATAAAAAAAAAAAAAAAATGAAAAAAAAAAGAATTCTCCCCAATTTTGCAAGTAGTCTTTTCGATTGTCGATCGTTCCCAATTTTGAAATCTAAAATTAATGAGAATTATCCCGATTTTTTTGGTCATGTAAACGATACACTGCTGCATTGAAAAGGTAAATGTACGGAATGTATCGTTATAGACAGACTCTGTTATTAGTCACGCCAGAAAAAGGAGTAAACAACAATGCCATTTGTAGCGTCTGTTTGTATTAAACCATATTCATTTCAATAAACATTTATCAATATGTGTAAATAGGTTTGTCATACGGTCAGAGAAAATGCGCTAACGATGAATTGCTCTCTTATTTTCAAGTCGAAGCGCCAATACAGCGTCCATCTTTTTTTGTATTTTTTTCTATTTTTTTCACTTACGATAAAAGATAAGACCAACATTTCTCTTACGATCAAAATTTTACACTTAGGACAGGGTAGTTTTACACGTAAAGTTAGGACTATTTTTACACTTAAGATTATCGTAAGTATTTTTGTGAAACTCTTTTTAATCTTAGTTTTACACTTACGACAATTTTTTATCGTAAGAATTTTTGTGAAAAGAGCTACAGTACAGGTGTTTATATGCTTAAATTTTATATTTGTTAAAAAATCGTCTGTAATTTCTTGTATTAAACATGTGATCATGTAGAAATATTTACTTCTTTTTTTTTTGGGTGGGGGGCGTCGTGGCCGTGATCGTATGGTAGTTGGATTTACAACTACCTTTGCAATCAGTGCCTATCACCACTGATGTTGTGAGTGAGGATCTCGATCAAGGCAAGGTGTACAATAGTATGTGATAAAGTTTCTCACTGACAGGTCGGTGGTTTTTTCCGGCTCCTCCGGGAAAGTGGCGTTAAACATCATAAAATCAGACAAAGCCAACATACTACTTCTTTTTTTTAAATGAAGCTTAATTTAGACATTGATCAAGTTCAGGGATTAATTTACAGTCAAACCTGTATTTAAAGGACACTCAAGGGGAACCTGAAAATGTGGCCTTCATGACCAGTTGTCCTTTATATACACGTTAAAATCATATGCACTATTCATTAATGGGAAAAATGAGGCTGTCCTTTTATAGACAGTGATTTACTATATAGAGGTGCCCTTTATAGACAGTGATTTACTATATAGAGGTGCCCTTCATAGACAGTGATTTTCTATATAGAGGGGCCCTTTATAGACAGTGATTTACTATGTAGAGGTGCCCTTTATAGACAGTGATTTACTATATAGAGGTGCCCTTTATAGACAGTGATTTACTATATAGAGGTGCCCTTTATAGACAGTGATTTACTATGTAGAGGTGCCCTTTATAGGCAGTGATTTACTATATAGAGGTGCCCTTTATAGGCAGTGATTTACTATATAGAGGTGTCCTTTATAGACAGTGATTTACTATATAGAGGTGCCTTTTATAGACAGTGATTTACTATGTAGAGGTGCCCTTTATAGAAAGTGATTTACTATATAGAGGTGCCCTTTATAGACAGTGATTTACTATATAGAGGTGCCCTTTATAGAAAGTGATTTACTATATAGAGGTGCTCTTTATAGACAGTGATTTACTATATAGAGGTGCCCTTTATAGACAGTGATTTACTATGTAGAGGCGCCCTTTATAGACAGTGATTTACTATATAGAGGTGCTCTTTATAAACAGTGATTTACTATATAGAAGTGCCCTTTATAGACAGTGATTTACTATATAGAGGTGCCCTTTATAGACAGTGATTTACTATATGGAGGTGTCCTTTATAGACAGTGATTTACTATATAGAGGTGCCCTTTATAGACAGTGATTTACTATATAGAGGTGCCCTTTATAGAAAGTGATTTACTATATAGAGGTGCCCTTTATAGACAGTGATTTACTATATAGAGATGCCCTTTATAGACAGTGATTTACTATATAGAGGTGCCCTTCATAGACAGTGATTTACTATATAGAGGTGCCCTTTATAGACAGTGATTTACTATATAGAGGTGCGCTTTATAAACAGTGATCTACTATATAGAAGTGCCCTTTATAGACAGTGATTTACTATATAGAGGTGCCCTTTATAGACAGTGATTTACTATATGGAGGTGTCCTTTATAGACAGTGATTTACTATATAGAGGTTCCCTTTATAGACAGTGATTTACTATATAGAAGTGCCCTTTATAGACAGTGATTTACTATATAGAGGTGCCCTTTATAGACAGTGATATACTATATAGAAGTGCCCTTTATGGACAGTGATTTACTATATAGAGGTGCCCTTTATAGACAGTGATTTACTGTATAGAGGTTCCCTTTATAGCCGTAGAAAGCAATCGACCTTCCGCAAAATCACTGAAAAACTTGATCATATAAGGGTGTATATTAAGTACACCTATCCAGGGTCTGATTGCAATATCAATTGATCGAGATATTTGATTGATCTCATTGTATACATAAGAATGGAGGGAAACTATAGAGAATGTCGTGGTCTCTATTTAATAAAAAGTTGTTATTTTGTGTTCAGTGAGAGAAGGTGGGATGTGATTGATGAAAACAAAAAACAAAACAAAACAAAGCAAATAGACATTAAAACCATGGGTTCATTTTCATTATTTTTGGTGTCAAGGTCAATTCAAGGTGCATCCACCCATACGTCATTTAAATGGTTTGGTTTATGGTGTTTAACGCCACTTTCAACAATATTTGAATTATATCGTGGTGGTCAGTCTTATTGGTGGAGGAAATCGGAGTACCCGGAGAAAACCAGCGACCTGTCGCAAGTCGCTGACAAACTTTATCACATAATGTTGTATCGAGTTCACCTCGCCATGAACAGGATTCGAACTCAAAACTTTAGTGGTGATAGGCACTGATTGCACAGGTAGTTGTAAATCCAACAACCATACGATCATGACCATGACGGCCTATTTAAATGGAAACACAAGCATTCTATATTCAACGTTGACCCTGAATTGGTTTCATTTTCATTTCAGATTGTCATTGTGGTTGTACAAAAACATGTACAGGCCTCTGTGTTAATACACCAACCGCTTGTGTTGACATAGAGGGTATGGTTCATGATCCTACATTGAGATGTTGTGGAGGGAAAACTTGTTGTGTTGAAGCATGTGAGTATAAATTTGTAGTAGAAACTTGCCATTGTGAGTATTGTTTGTTTGTTTGTTTGATGGTGTTTAATGCCACTTTCAGCAATACTTCAGTTATATCGTGGCGGTCAGTTTTATTGGTGGAGGAAACCGGAAAACCCCCCCCAAAAAAAAACCCCCCACCGTGACTAGTCACAAGTCACTGACAAACTTTATCACATAATGTTGTATCGAGTACACCCTACCTTGAGTGAGGGAGTGAGGGAGGGAGTGCAAATTAGATTGTGATGAGATGATGATGATGGTGTCCGCTTTGTATTAGACCAACAGGCTGAGTTTGATTTTTATATCTCCATGTAACAACAATTCACAGTTGTTATGTCGCTCCACTCGGGCACATTATCCTCATCAAATCTTTGTTAGCGGAGAAACAGCAAGTCGTTTTTGTGACCCGACAGGTGCTCGAAACCACGATCTACAGTACACAAGATGAGAAAACTAACAAACACACCGTACAGTTGTTGTATTTTAATACACAATACCATAGATATATTTTAAAATTTCAGGTGACTACCTTTGTCAAGGATATGGTGGAGAATGCTTCAGTAACGTTACACATGACTGTGCTTTTGAAATAATGCCTGCATCCCTATGTGGGCGTTGTCCAGGCTTAACAGGTTGCTGTACGAGGGGAACACTATCATTGAAGGTACTATGAACAAATGAGGGGGGACTACGAAGCGATGTGTAGTGTTATTTCAATGCTGTATATTTGTAAAATGCCACGGGTCTTGTTTTTCTTAAATTGTTTTTTTTTCATGAAACACACAATCACAATAACCTGACAAACGGATTTGATTTGATTTGATTTTTGGTGTTTGACGCCACTTTCAGCAATATTTCAGCTATATCATTGCGACCAAATTTTAGTGATGGAAGAAGACGGAGTACCCGGAGAGAACCACCGACCATGGGCAAGCAACTTGAAAACTTTATCACTTGCGGCTGCGAGTCGAATGCACCCTTTTTGTAATTTACAAAGCCGGGTGCGAACCCAGGCCGTATTGGTGATAGACTTGTATGAGTTGTTAGGTAATCCAACTACCTAACTCATTGAGCCACCCGGCCTGACAATAGGACATGTACAGTCAAGTTTTCCGTAGAATTGAAATATCTTTTTCAATTCATAGAAAAGAATATAACCATACACCATTCATTAAAGACGAGGGTTGCAAAAGAAGAAAACATCCATGCCTTTTTGGTGTGTGGCGTCTCCTTTGATGGTCATAGAACAGAGAAGTTTCACGATTCTTTATACTCACCGTTCATAGCAAGTTACAATGTTACAACAGAGATAATAAATTACATTTAATATTTACAACACACAAGATGGATAAAAATAAATAAACAAATACATACGAGCGAATTAATGCTATACAAAGGAAAAAAAACGCCACTTAAGCACCCCCCACCCCCCAACAACAAACAAACAAAACAAAACAAACAACGATGACATATCTTATTTTTTGATTCTGGACAGAACTTCTCTGCTCACGCACAAGCAACTCAAGCAAGGTTACGATGCTCCTATGTTGAAGTCATCGCCACAAAACTTGTTGTCATCACGAACTGGTTGAACGTTACAAATTATACATTTCTCAAATGGCAATTGATCTTTTCCGAGTCGTATATCATTCAGCCTTATGCGACTTTTATTGGGAATATAGAAAAAAATGTATGCAAAGGACATATATGTCCCCCATGGGGCTCGGCCAGTGATAGACACATGATTCCTTGGGACCAAGAGGGTTACAAAAATTATTCCCTTCACTTTCTCTCCGTTACAAGGAACAATTGCCTGTGACGTTGTGGAACATTGAAATATCATTAAAAAACCTTTCTGATTAGCTCCCTTTGTTCTATCCAAATATATTTGCGAATATGTCATACATGTGTGAAGGGTGCTTCAAATTAAACAAGAGAATTTGTTAAAATGATAAAAATCCTATTTAGTATTTTCTTCTCAAATGAACCATTGATCAATGAGTTATGCAATGTAATTAAAATTAGTTATTTTCTGCCTACCACCTCTACCCACCCTCCCCCACCCCTTTGCGATACACAAACATCAAACGACATACCCGTATGGGGTCACGTCATGCTTCGTATTTTTAGCGATGAGCTTATTACATCTTCAGGTATCAAAACCTGAGTAATTGCCAAGAGCTGTTTTCCGATTGGTCAATATATTTGACTGTCTTGCATAGGATTGGACGGTCATGGAAGAATAGTTTTTATAGAATTAATGTATATTGTTGTCGTGCCCTTTGATTGGACAATAGCACTGTCACCTGTTTGATTTTGATTCGTTCATAACTCGATGAACCTGTTTTGTATAAGTATTAAACGGGTCTTTTCAGGAGTTCATGCATGTGTAAATGGTGCCAAATGCACTCACAAACTTTACATAAAGGTCATTCGGACATTTATACAGTTTGTGAATGCATCGTCACCGTTTACACATGCATGAACTCACGAAAAGAAGCTTTTAATCCTATAATGAAAGGTTACATCACATGGACCCAAATAGGACGTTGTTAGATGTTCGTGTATCACCAAATATAAATATATAATAAAATATACAACAAAAATATTATGTAAGTTAGATCGGGAGCTATGAAGTCGTTGGGGAGACCTTTTGTTTGTTTGTTCGTTTGATGGTGTTTAACGCCACTTTCAACAATATTTCAGCTATATCGTGGCGGTCAGTTTTATTGGTTGAGGAAACCAGAGGACCCGGAGAAAGCCACCAAACTGTCGCAAGTCACTGACAAACTTGATCACATAATGTTTTATACCTCGCTCTGATCGAGATTTGAAATCACAACAACAGTGGTGATAGGCACTGATTGCATATGTAGTTGTAAATCCAACTGCCATACGATCACGGCCACGACGGCCCCAGGGAGACCTTTTGCAACATTACACTATATATACAGTAATATGCAGTATGTTAGTTAGATACACATGTATTATATTGAGTGACTGCAAGCTACAAATTACATTAGGCTATTTTTGTCTTTTTTTTTAGGTCCTTCCAGATTGATAACAGATATCTCAGTCTGTATTGTACGTGAAGATGATATTAAAAAATGGACATATATACTTTGGCTTATATTTATATAATTGTATATACATCTGAAGAAACTACAAGCAAACTTACTTTCAGGCCAAAAACCAATACATGGGGGCACGGCTAAGCGTGCTTAACGCTGTGGTCACCCCTGACCCTGTTATATGTGAGAGTTTACACATTTTACTCATATGGAAAACACTTGCATGACCACATGACTTCAATAAGAAGGGGGGTTTGGACCCATAAAACTAGCTTAGTCCCGCCACTTTTTATGGTACCAAACCAGGAAAGTGGGAGGTCATATAGGTCAGAAGTATTGATTGTGGCTTTGTTTTAAAGATATTTCCATTGGATTTTGTAATTGTTTTGACGATATTCATTTAATTTCAATAATATTTCGGAGCGAGGTGGATGGCGACGTCAAGTTTTGTAAGCTTGAAAATTGAAACAGGATTATCCAAGTCAATTAACCACCGACAAACAGCAAGTCACTGGCAAATGATATCGTACATGTTCTCCGCCGGGCCAGACAATTTTTTTTTTCATATACGAAATATATAAAAGCTGACGAAAAAACAAAACAAAAAACCATTGCTCCCTCCCCCTAAGATTAAATGGTTGTTCCTTAAAGTTATATCGAGAACAATGGGCAGGCCCCAGATTGGAATCGAAATCGCACTGATGGTATAAGTAAATATAAATCACACTATCATACGATCGAAGCTACGATTACCCCTAATACATGGGGTATACGGTATATCTGTAGTATATATTCTAGACTGAGGCATTGTGTGATTTTATTTATTAGCACAAAAATGTGATCACATTTTCACCATATTTTCATCATAGATTTCATTCTCTGCATCATCGATTTGTCCATCGACTTCATCGATTTATCCATCGGCATCATCGATTTATCCATCGGCATCATCGATTTATCCATCGGCATCATCGTTTTGTCCATCGGCATCATAGATTTATCCATCGGCATCATCGATTTCATCCTCTGCATCATCGACTTGTCCATCGGCATCATCGATTTCATCCTCTGCATCATCGACTTGTCCATCGGCATCATAGATTTATCCATCGGCATCATCGATTTCATCCTCTGCATCATCGACTTGTCCGTCGGCATCATCGATTTCATCCTCTGCATCATCGACTTGTCCATCGGCATCATCGATTTATCCATCGGCATCATCGATTTGTCCATCGGCATCATCGGCATCTTTGGCGGGGTTCTGTCACACACTCCTTCGTCTATTTTCTGTTCTTTGTTTCCTTTGCACACTGCCTTCTTGTCTTTTACGTTACAGCCCTTTGGGTAGAGACAAGGTGGAGTTAGTTTTACTAGGCCTGAAAATATATGTTAAACCATAACAATAAACACATACACATGGAAATAAACACATTCATGTGGAAATAAATACACATATGGAAATATACACACATATATATGGAAATAAGGCACCGACTATTTGACTTTTGGGGGGAGGCAAATTTTCACACGAATCAAAAATTATATTTTTTTATTGGACAAGAAAGTCGGCAAGTTTGTTTTTCAAATTTCACTGAAATTCTTTATGATTTAATGGTTGTTTTCCTTATCTGGGTTCGAGATACACAAGCATGATTGTAGTTAGACTCGGTAATACCAATGGAAGATAGAGGACACCTTTCAGGGACCAGTTCCTGGTATCAGAGCAGACACCATATTTGGATAAGGCCGTTCCCATTTATTATACAAATATAATTTGATGATATCATTTAATAGGATATTCACATTAAAATTGTATCCAATTAAAATAGAAAAATAACATTATTATAATTGTCAATTTTCTTTCTCGTCCATTAACGTTGCTTCGGTGTCAACAACCGATCGTTCAAAAACACCATTCATTACGTTTTTTCGACTGCAGACGACCATCCTCCCATTAAATTTGACAGTACTTATAAGCAAATTTTGAATTTATAGCCTATGTATTTGTATCATTTCTCGGTATTAAAATGATTTTTTTTAATTAATTAATTAATTAATTAATTTATTTATTTATTTATTTATTTATTTATTTATTTTTGTATCAAAATTATCTATGTCCGTGAAACATCCTATATATACAAACTTACCATCAGCTTTACCATTTACTGAAAGCAAAATAGAAACGTATAAAAATTTAATAAAGATGTAAGTATTCCCATAATAATACTTGGCATGTACCAGGATTACTGGAAAAACCTAATATTGTATAAAAACAGGGGGTTAGGGTTATGATGTTTAACACCATTTCAGTTATATCATGGCGGTCAGCTTTATTGGTTGAGGAAACCATCGTATCTGGAGGAAACCACCGACCTGCCGCAAGTCACTGACAAACTTTATCACATAATGTTGTATCGAGTACACCTTACCATGAGCGGGATTTTAACTCCGAACTTTAGTGATGATAAGCACTAATTGCATAGGTAGTTGTAAATTCATCTACCATACATCACTACCACGACGGCCCTTATATTGCATATGGAGAAATGATTTTTGCATATGAAGGGATTAGTAATGCTATGCAGAATGGATTTTTGCTCTCAAGCTGAATTCAATTAATGCATATTCAAAAGTAGTTGTTACATCGTTACCGTGCCATAACAGACACTTTGTGCATTAACATATATAACCCTTACTTTGGGGGAAGATAATATCCTCAAACATAGGGCAGGTGGACCAAACTAAAATAAAAAAAAATGAATTTCCCAAATTTTCTTTGATAAGGCAGTTGTTGCCTCTATGAAGATAAACATATTTTATCCTGTACTTGTTCTATCTGAGCAAGCAAATTGCTTTGACATGATAATTTGTTGCTATTTACTGTTACTGACCCAAATATAGCTTTTTTTCTGGTACCCCTTCCACATGTTACCTGTTGAACTTTAGGAACCTAGTTGTAAATCCAGTTCACATCTTGCTGACGGAAATATCGAAAGGGGCAATCAAGGGATAATTATATAATTCAATTATTTAATTCAAAATATGAACATCGATGGATTAATGTGATTTTTCTGCAGGATAAGCACAATGTTAATGCATTGTCTTAAAATATAAAATTTGTGTGATTTGGCGCAAAACTGGGGAAAGAGTCTACCATTATCCCAATTTTTAAGCCTCATACTGCGCTAATTTTGTCTATTTATATCTTACCTCTTGCTATATATGGTACAAAATCACGGCAGATGTCACACATACTGTTGGGCTGACTAAGTGTGTCTAGTGGTTTATTCACTGAAATTTTAAACAAGAGACTAATAAACACTGAAAATGAGGCACGCCACTACACACAGAAGATTCAACATGCATTACAAACGAGTCGTATTTCGTATCAGGTTGTACGTGTTAAAATCTCTACATCTACGGATAGGAACGTAAATAACTTATAATATTTACATTATAACACGAGGGACAGTGACTATTGCGATATCTAGTAGTTGTCTTGTCGGTTTCACTGAGGTAGGAAACCGAGGTATGCCACTTTCAACAATATTTCAATTATATCGTGGCGGTCAGTTTTCTTCTCTTCTTTGGTTACGGAAAACCATCAACGTACTGATGTTTACATTCCGGCAAGGATGAAACCGGAGTACCCCCAAGAGAATCACCAACCTGCCGCAAGTCACTGACAAACTTTATCACATAATGTTGTATCAAGTACACCTCGTCATGAGCGGGATATATAATAGAAAACTTACTGTAATTTTTACTGTAGTAAAATTTGAAGGCATCACCAGTTACATTATAAATAGACATACAGCTTGTCATATCTGTACCGATTTTTCTGCAAAAGAAATTAATAACAACAAATAAAGTATCCCTTCTGTTTAAAAATTTGTTAATCATGACACTGTTATTTTCCAATACAAGCACAATTTCTGTTGAATTCAAACTGTCTTTTAATTTTATTTAAATTTCTGAATCTATTGAGAACTATACATATAACTATTTTTTCTCTCGTATTTTTAATGCAGTACAGGCAGGGCAAAAGGAAACTTGGCTCCCCTCCTCCAATTCTTCATATAATGAAACTCAAACTAAGTTCACCACAGTGTGTCATAAGCAAGGAATCAGTACAACAAAAATTAATTGATGAATTGTCATTTAGAAAACAGCTTTCTACTTGTTTATTTGTCTGGACCCTTAATTATAATGATATGGTACATATATTCAACTCATGGGCCCCGGGGCGCCGCCCCGTCTGACCCCCCCTCCCTCTCAGTGGGCCCGAGTACAGGTTTAGTAATTAAAACAACAAAAAGTGCAGCATATAACACCTACTGTTAGTACAGTACTGTGCCAAGTCTACCAGTAAAAATAATTACAAACAGTTTGGTACATGTTCGTAAAACTACCGATACTACAGTGCAGGCGCGCCCCCCCCCCCCTAAAATTGGAGAAAATATGATTTTTTGGCATAAAATCGTGATTTTTCACACGAAATACCCCAAAAATTTTCGCGCCTCCCTCCGCTAAGCGCAATTTTTTTAAGTGCGCACCCCCCCCTAACTTGAAATCCTGGATCTGCCCCTGCAGTACACATTCGATAGTGGGTTATGGTTATGGTGATTAACGCCACTTTCTACAATATGTCAGTTATATCGTGGCGGTCAGTGTTGTTGGTGGAGGAAACAGGAGAAAACCACCGACCTGCCGCAAGTCACTGACAAACCAGTAGATAGTGTATTTCAATAATAAATAATACTATACTCAGGGTAGCAGCCGTATAATATTTCCGTAACACATGTGGGGCAAATCGAAGGGTTATTTGAGGTATATAAGCATTTTCAAAGATGGACAGTGGACTGTTTTTTCCCCAAGTGTGTTCATTGCTATCAATACTGTAAAATATTCATTTATCTTATCATTTTGGATAGTTTTGACGCGTTAGGTCCATTGCTCACAACTTCGGCTGATTCCGTATCTAAATGGAGGTAACGGAATCAAACAATGTTTGCTGACTGGTACCATGTCATCAGAACACAGAAATGGTAAATTTCAAAGCTTGATAAACAATCAAGTAAGTTTTGAAACCTTTATTTTGTCGTATTTCATAATTTGAAGAAATTTTTGCAGGGATTTTATACGTCAAGCCCTGGTTGCGTCGGTTTGACTACACAATTACGTCTGCATAATCTAATGCTATAATAGGGGTAATGGATCAGAAACATTGCTTATCAAGAATGGAGTTTTGACAAAGAAATATGTTTTAAAATCATCCCCGGAATTGCTTAAAATCTTTTTCGACTGCAGTGCTATGTCTAGGGTTATAGTGTCTAACGCCACTTTCAACAATATTTCAGCTAAATCGTGGCGGTCAGAAATCAGAGTATCCGGAGAAAACCACCGACCCGCCGTATGTCACTGACAAACTGTATTACATAATGTTGTATAGAGTATACCTCGCCATGAGCGGGACTCGAACTCACATCTTTAGTGGTGATATGCACTTATTGCATAGGTAGTTGTAAATGCAACTACCATACGATCACGACCACGACGGCCCCTAGAAAAAAAAGAGCGATTGAGTCGGATATGTATATCCATGATATATATATGTATATCAGGAAACTATTGATAATTTATTCATTTAATTTACATTTTGTACTATAAATACCTGAGGATAATGAATTGTCCTTCAATTTTCACACACTCTAACTGTAAAACTTCACCTAACATGTCCAGCATGCTTCCTTTACCAGTAAAATCGAAGTCCCATACTCCAATAGAAACATTCCCTTCACTAACCTTGAAAGATTTACCCACCCAGCTACACGGATAATGATGTGAATCCTTGAAGCAATTGACTACAAAATACAATTGGGACATTTTATGTAAATTTAGAATCACTAATCATAGATTACCTATTGAGGGGGAGGGGAATTTTGGTGGTTAACTCCACTTTCAACAATATTTCAGTTATATCGTGGCGGTCAGTTTTATTGGTAGAGGAAACCGGAGTACCGATTACATATTGAACTTGGAAGGTGGAAACAATAGGACATGCCCCCTCTGTGACACAAATGGCATTGGAGATGAATTTCATTATATTTTACAATGCCGATACTTTGAGCAAAGCCGTAAGCACCTCATTCCAAGTTACTTTAGAAAAAGGCCAAATGTTCTTAAATTTAAACACATTATGACCGTAACGAAAAAATCAGATCTTTTTAAGTTATGTAAAATGATAAAAGTCATAAATTAAGGTATTTGTGTTACGGGCTAATCCATGTGTTCATATATTTCTGTTTCCCTTTAATTGTATATATTTATAAATAGCTTTGTAATTCTTTATACCTATGTATTCCGATGGTTTATTGAGAAATAAAGATATACAGACAATATATTATAGGAATCAACCTCGCTAACAAATAAATGTTTGACAGTCTACATGTAAAAGTATGGAAGCCGGATCCGGCAATTTCGACTTTTTGTCTTACTTATTAATTAGGGAGTGAAAGCAAAAATTCGAAATATTGTACCAGCGAAAGTGCGAAAAACTCTATTGTCAGAAGAACAAGCGAAATAAATTCTCGAAAGGACTAGTTTTTAATTCGCCATTTTCGTTTGACTATTTCGACTTTTCGCCTTTTTTGCCCTAATAAGTTTGCAAGATTAAATGTCGAAATGACTACATACGGCTTTTATAGAAAATATTTCGACAATATGATTAGAATTATTTAAAAAAGTTATGATTTATAATTTCTGAGAGCTGTTATAATGTTATAGCATTCGTAAATAAACTTTGGAGAAACCCGAAGGGGCAATCCAGAGACAATGGCATTTTTGGGCACATGCACTTGTTAAGACACAGGACGAAGACAAACAAAGCAAAAAGACATAACACAATACAGAAAACTAAACAGATGAATTCTTGGTTAACTGTGATCATTTTGGTGACTTTGTCTAGCAAGCCATTTTCATTGCTACGTTCCTTCTTTTTTTTGGAAGTCGCTACTCCAGTTACACTAGAGGTCGATGACAACTTATTTTTCTCTGCACAGAGGAACGAAATTCCTACCTTCTGCACTGCAGCAGTCGAGTACAAAATGGACATGATCACAATCTCATTGTAAAGCAGCTTGTTCTCGCCATGATATGGCTGAAATATTGCTCACTTGGCGTTAAACAACAATCACTCACTCTCTTTTAAATAGTTCTCTTTACACAGTTATATACTCAACATACGGTAAAACCTGTCCATGCGGTCACCTCTATTAGGCAGTCACCAGTATTAAAAGGACACCTTTTTCTTGTCCCGTCACAGAAAACTTCATATGAATTGAACCTCTTTTAAGAGGTCACCTGTCTTATATGGTCACTTTTTCCCAAGGATAATCTCTTAATACAGGTTTGACTGTATATAGATTTATTACTGTCAAGAAATATCTGGGATAATGTATAGTTTTAAATAAACGTTAGAGAATACCTAAGGGGCAATTAAACATGCACAATCCAGAGAAACTAGCAACATAGGGTACACAAGATGATGAAAAAACAAAACAAAAACACAACACAATATGTATTGGACACCACTATACGCAAACAAACATAAACAAAAAACGTAAACACGACATGAGCACTCCTACAAACAACTGTAGGTAGAGACGAACCGAACATCGTTTTTATGCGGAAATCGTAACTGACATCACAATACGGAACAGAACGTAAACACACGTAATAAGACAACACAAAAAATGAGCAACACCGACCCCACCAAAACAGCGGGGAGTTAATTCATCACAGGAATTACTAACAAATATTGTGTACGTGCAACTTACCTTCAACAACAATTGTCATAGACACCAAAAAGCAGAGTACAATAATACTCTTAATAACAGCCATTTGTATTATAAAATGATAATGCAAAATGGCGTCTGTTATGAAGGTGATCTTTTTTTGTCATTAAATAAGCTGTTGCAATAGCAGTATGTATAAATACACATGTCACTTGTACAATTGCGAACGTGACTTTAAGAAAACGTTAATCGATGACTTTTCTGATTAAACAAAATCATTTAAACTTTGTTTATTTATAGATACAGTGAACCGTAGTAAGAATTAGTAAGAGAGAAAGTATCAAATTATATTCGCACGTTTCTGGAATCGCGTACGCTCAAAGTCGAAGTGTTGGAAAGCCAAATAATTTTAACGTTTTTGGAGAAAGTGAACCGAAGGGCTTAATCAAATAGAGTCGCTAAAATTGGCTACGGTCACTTATGCCTGAGAGAGGAGAACCATATCAGGGGCGGATCCAGGATTTCAAGTTGGGGGAGGGGGGCGCATTTAAAAAAATGGCGCCGAGCGGAGGGAGGCGCGAAATTTTTTTGGGTCCGCCCATGCATATATTAGTTTAAATAATAATTCTATTATTTAAGAACTGTAAATATCAATAGAAAATATATTTAATAAACACAGACTACTTGGTGGGTGATACCCTCAGCATTGCTCAGGGACTAATAGATTTAAATGAACAAAAGAGACTATACAATTTTACACTTGGACCTAATAAAAACGTAGATATATATCTAATTTAGTGTGCACGATGCGTTTCTTAGAATAACCTACATCACGTACGCTCCAAGTCGAAAGATTGGAAGGCCAAATAATTTTAAAAGTATTGTGAGAAAGTAAAGCAAAGGGCTTAAACAGGATCGCCAAAATCGACGAATGTCACTTATGCCTGAGAGAGGAGAACCTTAGTTTAAATAATAATTATATTACTTAGGAACTGTAAATTTGAATAACAAATATATCTTATAAACACTGACTACTTGGATGATACTCTCATGGACTAATAGATGTAAATTTATTAAATGAACTAAAGAGACCATCTGATTTTACACTTGAACCTATATTAAGGTGGTGGAACGGTGATATTATTGCTGAATTTCAGAGCCATTGTACATCTTCAATAACGAGCATAAGAAGAGTTTGAAGATACCAAAGGGGTAATCATAATTCGTAAATCGAAGAAGAACAGACAACACAATGGCCAAATAAAAAGAACAAACGGACAATGATCTACAAAACATTACACATAAAACTAAAGATCGAGTACGCAACACGAACCTCACTATAAACCGTGGGTGAACTCAGGTGCTCCAGAAGGGAAAGCAGTTCCTGCTCTACGAGTGTCAACACATTCCCAACATATGTATATTGCTGTTCCACATTTCAGTCTTTGTATAATAAGAGCTTGCAATAATGAACATAACTCATGATACCGTATACCTACATGCGAACGAGTTATTCTTGTTTAACTACAAGAGAGTAATTTTCGACTGTAATCACGGTAAGAATAAATTACTTTTTGACGAGAAAATGATTATGAAAGGAAAGTTTTAAGCAGCGACGATCACCAATATCAAAAGCGAACACCATCTCTCACATCAAGTCAATGCACGCACGCACACACACAGAAAAACTCAGCTGACCTTCTGGCTGAGGGGAGTTAATAAAAAGGGTAATTCAACAATAGCCGCTCCTATATGCAACTCTGATATGGAGATGGGTTTATCCATTGTACTTATATACCAATGTGTGAGGGAATTATCCATTGTACTCGTGTACCTTTGTGTGAAACGGGAATACTGTTGTGATTATGTATGATTTATGGATATACATCAGGAAGGTCAGTTGGTTTTTGGAGGGGGGACACTGGTTTCCTCCACTAATAAACTGACCCTGAACGTACAAGACGGGTGCCACTAGGGGAGCAGGAGCTGCTTATCCTTCCGGAGAACTCCCTTTTTAGGTGGAGTTCGTGTTGCTTGATGTTTAAGTTTTCTGTGTAGTGTTTTGTAGTTCGTTTGTCCTTCGAATTGCAGATTCCGATTACCCCTTTGGTATCTTCAAACTCTTCTTAATGTATATATAGATGCTTATTGAGTCTAATCTAATTCTCTTTCCTGGTCCAGAATAAATAATACAATTATTTACGGGGGGGGGGGGGGGGGGTGGTAGGGGGGGGGGGGGGGGGGTGTGGGGTGGGTGGTGGTGGTGGTACAAAATGTCATAATTCAGTTAATTCAAGAAATAGAAATGCAACAAATTACTCTCTCAGCTAAAATTTAAAACCAATGAATACAAGAATTATTGACCTGTGAATAATAAAAAAACAAAAAACAAACTCGTCTCTCCCCTGCAAATTGTTTGTGTGAAATATTTTTCAGAAATAAATTAAATCAATGTACCATGAAACTGTACATTGTCCATCATTCAAGCATAGACCAAATATGGTGAACCTAGGTTGTAGAAACTGACCTAATCATGATAACTTGGTGTAAATTTAACAATGTACGTAGACCCTGAAAATGAAGACAAGGTTAGGTGACACATACCCTTCTTGATAAATGTGTGGACCAAATAAGGTGAGCGTAGGTTGTATGGTAGTGGAGAAACTGACAGTCACGGAAACTTTATGTAAATTTAACAGTCAAGTTCAGGAGACACATGCCTACTCTCCATGATCAAATGTACATGTGTGAACCAAATATGATAATGGAGAAACTGACCGAATCACGAAAACTTGACATTGTTTACCCTGTTGCTGGAAAAGCAATACCTATCACAGGCGAGACAAACACTGTTGAAATTTAAATAAATTGGAGAAACCGCATGGATGGTGTAATGGTTAGCGAGCTTTCCTCGAATGCAGGTTCAAGCGGGTACAACTAAACAGAGTCCGGTAGAGTCAGGAGAAGTCCGGAGGAAAAAATATTAGTTTATATGTATATTAAATGATGTATTCCTGTGGTATTGGTTGTTTTTGATATATTTCTTATAATTTCCAACAAAATAAATAATAGGTTTTTATTAAAATATACAAAAATGGCAGGTATAGAGTCTGGAAGGAATATCATCGATTTACAGCATGTATTCTGTACATTTAATGATTGATTATTATTGTAAATGTGTTTATCTATAGGCATGTTATCAAAGATCGAATAAAATAGTAAGTAAGGTGGAAATATTCATATATACAAGATGATATGTAAATAGAGTCCGGTATTCCAAATGGCGGACAACAGAGTCCGGTACGATTTATGTTGATTTAATATGTGTATACTGTATATAAATCAAAGGTTATAGTTATTCTGTTGGTGTACATTAGAGAAAACAGATATATGTAATAAAATTGTGTCAAATGAAAGTGATGTAAAGTGTAAATTGTTCAGTAATTGTTGGGATTATTAAGGAATGACAACAATGTCTACACTAATTTTGGAACAAATCGACGATATTCCTACCGGATTCTATATCCGTCATTTTGAATCTATGAACGATTGCCGATCACTTTGTATATTTCAATAAAAACCTATTATTTATTATTTATTTTGTTGGAAATTATAAGAAACATATCAAAAACAACCAACACCACAGGAATACATCACTTAATATACATATAAACTAATATTTTCCTCCGGACTCTACCTGACTTCACCAGACTCGGTTTAGTGGTACCGGGTTCAAGCCAATATCGGGAAAAACCAAAGACTGTAAAATTAGTATTTGTTGCTTCTTCGCTAAGCACGCAGCATTAAAGAGAAAGAACAAAGACGGGTTGGCTCAGAATTAAGATAATGTGTTCGAGTGGAGCGACATGTCTACCTGCAGACTGTTGTTTCAGTGAGCTAGCATTTTAAAAATCCAACTCAGCGTGTTTGTCTAGTACAAAGTGGACCTCATCATCCTCTAATAGAAAATTAACTTGTTCTTGTCATGATATAGCTGAAAAATTGCTGAGAGGGCATTAAACAACAATCATTCACTCACTCCATTGGAAGCAAAGTGAAACAATAAGTTCACATGGCCGTAAAAAAATAATCTGTAATACAAAATGTTTTTTCTGCTTTATGCAAAATGTATACTTCTACATTAACACTTAAAAATAATTTTTAACTATGTTATTTTTATTTCACTTTGGTTTATACAAAGTATTTGTAAGTACAACAGATATATACATATATTAACAAGACAATCTCATGATGATTGCGCTCAACATATTAATTTTGTATAGTTATGTAATAAAATTACAATCTATCTATAAAAAATAAACAATGAGCAAAATACCGTCAAACCTGTATTAAGAGGTCACCTGTGGGACAAAGAAAAAATGGCCTTATAAGTCAGGTGACCTCTTAAAAGAGGTTCAATTCATATGAAATTTTCTATAACAGGACATGAAAGGGTGACCTTTTAATACAGATGACTGCTTAATAGAGGTGGCTGCATGGGCAGGTTTAACTGTATTGGGGAAAAATATGCCAACATCTTTTGAATTGAATTTTATAGCTATCTGATTAATATCACATGTTAAATACACTACTGTCTATTAATAACTAACACCACTCATTTCAAGAAGAACTTCAGAATTTTGTTATCGAGTTCGGTCGCTGGTAGTAAAGGAAGAGCCGGAGATAATACAAAAGTTCAACTGGACTAAAGGTTAGAAGTAGTTCTGTGACGATTTTAACTGATTGATTGATTGATTGATTTATTTTGCTTAATGCCACTTTCAGCAATATTTCAGCTATATTATGGCAACCAGTTTTAACTGAGCTTAGAATATTCAACATATGATTTTAATCAGATTAATTTTAAAACTCACTAAAAAAAAAATTAGACTGAAAAAACAAGTTTGTTTTGTTTTACTGCAAATCATCCAAAATCATCACGAAATGGAAGCTCGTGTGTAAAGAATTGTTTATCATTTAAAATTAGTGAATGGTTTATTAATAATCAATGATTCTTTATTTGTTGACATAACAATCATTTTATAGTTCCTCAATTGGATTATACAGGTTATATTTTCTGACATAGGTATTAGTTTACAAAGGATTGTATTTATTTTCATGGTCCTGTTTATTCAGGGTTCTGTTTCCAAAGAGTAATCTTTATTCAGAATTCTGTATAAAATAGATTCATGTTTATTGAGATTCTGTATACAAAGTATTCATGTTTATTCAGAATTCTGTTTACACAGTATTCATGTTTATTGAGATTCTGTATACAATGTATTCATGTTTATTCAGAATTCTGTTTACAAAGTATTCATATTTATTCTGATTCTGTATACAAAGTATTCATGTCTATTCAGAATTCTGTTTACAAAGTATTCATGTTTATTCAGATTCTGTATACAAAGTATTCATGTTTACACAGTATTCATGTTTATTAAGAATTCTGTATACAAAGTATTCATGTTTATTCAGATTCTGTATACAAAGTATTCATGTTTACACAGTATTCATGTTTATTAAGAATTCTGTATACAAAGTATTCATGTTTATTCATATTCTGTATACTAAGTATTCATTCATGCTTATTAAGAATTCTGTTTACGAAGTGTTTACAAAGTATTCATGTTTATTAAGAATTCTGTTTACAAAGTATTCATGTTTATTCAGAATTCTGTTTACAAAGGATTTCACTTTATTCAGTGAGTACAGGTTTCACTGTCAATATTAAAAACAAATGAACAAGTTCAATTTACATAGTATTACATATGTCACTAACCTGACCTTAGAGAACCATAAATTTTATTTTATTTGTAATATTTATATCACGGTTTTCTGAGTAAACCGGTTAAAAAATCAAACGTGAAGCGGTGAGATTATTTAAACCGCTTAACTCCGAAAACTGTGGATTAATTATTTGTAACATGAAGCCATGTAATATCAAATATTGCACGGTTCTCTGAGAGTAATAAAACTACAGCCCAGATTTAAAGTGTGCAATATGTCGTATCTGCGTGTATTATTTCATAGTTCTTAGCTTACATTCTGGTATATAAACCATAAAAAGATCAAAGGAAAAGAATGCATTCATGTTACAACTTTTAACATACAATGTAAGGTTTATTCAATATAGAGTATATCTTCATACAAACATTCTAATTTTACCACTTTTCTAAAATATTTACCGTAATTTCTAACAAATAATAAGGTGTGTATATTAGGCCAAGTAAAATTGATGGATAGATTATCATTCATGCCCAGTCTAAAAAAATAATTTTATTGATTTATTCTTATGATGATTTGTATATCGACAATGAATTGTCATTTCTGGTTCCACTTGGGTGCTGACATGGCCATGACCACATGGTAGTTGGATTTACAACTACCTATGCAATCAGTGCCTATCACCACTGACTTGTGACAGGTCACGGTTTTCTTCGGTTTCCTCCACCAATAAAACTGACCGCCACGATATAACTGAAATATTGTTGAAAGTGGCGTTAAACACCATCAAACAAACTGGTTCCACTTTTTTTGACAGGAGGGTATATGTAGACTATTAAAAATTGAATATTGTTTTTGACGAAAAATCATGTCTTCCACACCCTTGTGGAAGTCAAAAAGGGGCAATAACTTGTTCAAAAATGGTCTGATCAAAATGCAAGGAATTCTTTTCTAAAAAGTAGAAGCACAAACTTTTGTGACAGACAGGACTAGAAACAATGATTAATACTTGTGTATGAGTGTACTATCAACCAAAAAACATCCTATGACATTTCATACTATAACAAATAAGAAAAAAACATACCCCCCTGCCCCTAATTTGTTTAAGAAGGATGGACGATAATTATGACATTTCATACTATAACAAATATGAAAAATATCCTTGCCTCTCATTTGTTTAAGAAGGGTAGATGATAATCTATACACACGTTTACTTGATCTCAAAGATATGATTTTTTTTTTTACATTACGAATAAAGAGACAAAATGATGAATATTGCTCATTTGTTGTGATTGTCATGTATGAAGGAATGCACGAAAAAATATAAATGAAGATAAAACATGTGAGATTCATGAAAATTTCAGAACTGAAATACCATTACGTGAGATTTCGCTGGCTTTCATGTCAGATCTATCTATATCTGATGGCTTTTTTTTAAAAAGCGGCTAAAATATTTTGTAATTTTTTTCTTGCCAAATCGCAAAATTTGACACCTAAAGCCATGCAATGTATTTCCATATATATATATATATATACCTCAGAATGGCACACATACAACCTAAATCATTCTTTGACATTTCTTGCATGCTACAATTTGCAAGATCATAGAATATTTATAAATATACATACATTTTTTGCATACGATTTAAAAAATTCATTGACACACGTAATATTGGGTTTAACCCTGAGCTAATACTACATATACACAAACATTATTTTTAACTGTTTTTAATTTCAAATTTATTTGTGCTTAAAAAATATATCAATGTATTGTGGTACCGTATTTGTGTGTGTATAATGCACAGAATGTTTCCCAGAATGGTGAGTTAGGGTAAGGATTATGGAGTTAAACGCTGCTTTCCACAATATTTCAGTTATATTGTGGTGGTCATTTCTATAAGTGGAGAAAACCGGAGTATCCGGAGAAAACCCCAGACCTGCAGCAAGTCACTGACAAACTTTATCACATGATGTTGTATCGAGTCCCAGAATGTTGGGCGAGGGTGTATTTTGATTACCAATGTGCTAAGGAAGCTTTTTTTCCCACACTATCAAGACAAATTAGGACTTCCGGTATCAAAAATGTTTTACAATAATGCTGATCACAAATATAACTCAGCAATGTGTTTTTGTTTGTTATTTAGACAATATAAGTAAGTAAATGTGTTTTCTAACCAATAATGTTTGCATGCACAATTGCCTCCATGCGCATTATTCACAGCAGTATACTGTAATCAAGGGACTATTTTAGTTTTTCTACACCCCCCTCCCTCATATTTTGTACAATGGACTAGGGTGGGGCATCTGTGTTAATTGTCACCTTCAACTGTCCTGACACTGCTATGCTCATTAAGGGGAGGAAACCCATTATAGTTATATAGAATAGATCCTTTCAACCCTCGCCATGGGTAGGTCTATTCGGAAACCTGAACGTTTGAAGTGGGTATCTGGGCTCCAACTAAGGTCAGTGGCATTAGGCTGGTGGTATGAAGTCATGTGACCATGTGATATGATTATGGTACTTAATGCCACTTTCAACAATATTTCAGGCCTCTTAACACTATTGTATTACATTTACCAAGTTTGTAGAATATGACAATTAGATGAAATCGACATTATATAAAGCATCCTAAAATATGATGTTTTTTTTATTCAAATTAAAAATGAGGCATTGCACATAGATAAAATAAACATTTAGAGATTCATGATAGTCAGTTTCATGTTGAAATTGAATTCCTTTATTTGATGATTGGAAATTTTATTCAAATACTAACCAGCTAAATCTAGATTTGATTTGTTTTTAATTTTTGGTGTTTTAACGCCACTTTCAGCAATATTTCAGCTATATCATGGCGACCAGTTTTAGTGGTGGAAGAAGCCGGAATACCCAAAGAGAACCACCAACCATGGGCAAGCAACTGGTAAACTTGATCACTTGCGAGTCGAGTGTACCCTTTATTGTAATTTACAAAGCCGGGTGCGAACCCACGCCATATTGGTAATAGGGTTGTATGAGTTGTTAGGTAATCCAACTACCTAACTCATTGAGCTACCCGGGCTCCACCAGCTGAATCTAATTCTACTAGTAATTCTGTTATGAGATATTTTTAATAGGACAGGGTGCTCTCATTACTTTTTAAACATGATAATCTGAAATCTGATGTAAACTAAAAGGCTATTTAGTGAATAACTATATTGTATTTGAAGTGTTGCTGCCGTAAATCATCGTTTTTACTGTCGCAAATTGAGTTTACCTCGTTACTATGTCCATACGAACCTCTGAAAAATTCATCAAGATAGGAATTGCTTGAAAACTGAAAAACAAACAAGTTGTTGCAAAATGAAAGGAAATGAGGTTGGCAGAATGCATCGCCGAGAGATGTATATGATTCTAAACAGTTCACAAAATCTAAAGAGCGATTATAGTTTGATTTCGCCCACAAAGTTTAAAATTCTGAGTGGTTACAGTGAACATGAAAAACCTGACAAGTGAGATCAAGGTCATGACCTTAGAGCTATAAATGAACTATCTACATTGTATATAAAATTGAAGTATGAATAATACTAACTAAATTGCTAAGTTTTCACTCAAGTATCTTTTAGTAACCCAAGTCCAGAAAACTTGTCAAGAAAATACTGAGTCCTATATTGCTAGTAGCCATTGAAAATGAAGCAGACGACACCACAGTTCAATTTCAATATAATTCCTTACCAAGCAACTACTGTTAGTGTCGTTGTGTAATCAATATACATGTATATACGTTTGTTTCCAGTCTTATCCATCCTGTCCATCAAAGTTCGTTTCCTGTGGTATCCATCACAGCCATCAAATTTCACGTCATTTTCTGCACACGATGTAGAAAATGTTTAGCAAAATGATATATATTTATCTCATGATAATTTTATGACTAAATAATTCACTATCTTTTGCTTTTGTGATTCCATATGTGTAAATACAAATGTAGTCAAAATTTGTTATCTGGAAGTCCTTGAATTTATATTGATGTAAATATTAAGTCTGTTCGTACTAGTTTTAAGCTTAAAATGTCCCAGGTAATCTTTGTTATTTTGAAGAAAAATCATGTTCCTTTGACACAACCAGGTTTTATTGTATTCCAAAGTGTCAATAGTTTTGAGACAGAAACTGTCCCTTCGACACAACCAGTATTTAGTGCATTCCAAAATGGCAATAGTTTTGAGACAGATACTCTCTCTTTGACACAACCAGGTTTTAGTGTATTCCAAAGTGTCAATAGTTTTGAGACAGATACTTTCTCTTTGACACAACCAGGTTTTAAGAGTATTCCAAAGTGCCAATAATTTTGAGAGATTGATACTTAAATTACAATTTTTTTTTTTTTATCAAATTCTTAATCCAATATTCATTGCATGATCGTGTTTATTCAAGAATGGCAACAATGGCTACAAATAGAAGCAGCAGGTGCCGGAAAATATTTTGACAACTTCACATAGACATTGTAGAAATCAAAAAGAACGGAGAAGACTTGAAACAAACGTAATACTGATGAAAATATGTTACATTTCTAATAAAAACTAATGCAAATATGACATGATGAAAAAACAAATTATGAAAACGACCTATTTCTTTTTGTTTTTCTTCCCTGGGTCCGGCGGTTGTTTGGGAGCTTGAGTCCTTTGTTCATCCAACCGACTAGATTGAACTTTTTGTATTAAACTGAAAAAATCTTCATCTGGTACAGTAGGAGCTGGTCTAGTAATTGGGATAGCACTTCTTTGGTCCTCCATTCTGGTTCCCTGTTAAAAGATATTACAATTTAAACCAGGTAGTCAACGTTTTACGATTTAAGTTTGAAATACATTAATTCAGACCATATTTATTTTACATTATATGAGTAACATGGTGGGGGTTTTATTAGAAGCAGGAACTACCCTATCCTTCGGGAACACCTGAGTTTACTCCCGGTCTTTTGGTGGGGTCTGTGATGCTTTTTATTTTAGTTCGTTGTGTTGTCCTATTGTGTGTCTTTGAGTTCTGAGTTCCGTGTTTTGAGGTTTGTTATGATTTTCGCATATTAAAGATTTGCAGTTCGTCTTAAGTCTTCAGTTGTTTGTGAGAGGGGTCATGTCTTGCTTGTGTTGTTTGTGAGAGGGCTCATGTCTTGCTTGCATTGTTTGTGTATAGTAGTGTCCAGTGCATGCTGTGTTGTGTTTTTGTTTTGTTTTCCTTCGTCTTGTTGTCTATGTTGTCTGTTTCTCTGGACTATTCATTTTTGATTGCCCCTTTGATATTTTCTAGTGTTTATTTACACCTGTGAACAATTTACCTGTGTGAGTCAGATTACCTCAAAGGTTTACAAACATTTAAAATGCACAAAAATTTATGTCAATAATACAAGAAGTTAACCCATTTTTTATCTCTCATATTGAATTTATGAAGGTATATTTGCTATTAGTCAGAAAATTAAAAAAACTTGAAAATCCTAATCGCATTGGTGGTATAATGGTTAGCATGCTCGATGCGATTGGAGTAGATCATGGCTTTGAGATCGGTCGGGTCAAACCAAAGACCATAAAATTGGTATTTGCCACTTCTTCGCTGAGCACCCAGTATTAAGAAGTAAGACCAAAGACCGGTCGGTTCAAAATCATTTTGGAATACTTGGTGTACACATGATTTTCAGCATAGTTTTCAGTTTAATCTTGATGGGGGAGGAGTGTGACAAATATGATATTTGAAATGGAGTTATCTTTCTTGAATTGTTTTATTTCTCTAACTTCCTTTTAAATTTGTATTTACAAATGAAGACACATTCTAGATTTAAATACTGTAAGTTTAATAACTTGTCTTGATGTTGCTTTATAACTTTAGTGGTTAAAAGACATACTTTCAAACAACGATTTCATTTGGCCTCCTTTATGCTTAAAACGGTAATACATAATATTGCTATGCATTCTTCTGAAAGGGATCTTTCTACGGAATTCATTAAAGAAAACTCTCATCAAGAACAGACGAACAATATTATAAACACATTGGGGCCTCTTGTTTGGAAATTTCAGAAGGATCGTACAACTAGAACTAAATTTATTGCACTGAAACCATTGTGTCTACTGATGGGCAACAAGGCCAAAAAAAGAGGACAGACCAATTACATAATACGACAGCAAAATTGTTTCAGTCATAAAAAAATCAAAGGGGGCATTGTGGTCATGATTGTATGGTAGTTGGATTTACAACTACCTATACAATCAGTGCCTATCACCACTAAAGTTGTGCGTTTAAATCCCACTCATGGCGAAGTGTACAACATTATGTGGGTAAAAGTTTGTTAGTGACTTGCGGCAGGACAATGGTTTTCTCGAGGCACTCCGTTTTTCTCCATCAATAAAACTGATCATCACAATATAACTTAAATATTGTTGAAAATGGCGTTAAAACACCATAACCCTGACCCCTATAAAATCAATATCATGATCGAAGGCAAATTTACTGTGCAGTGCTTTTTAATATCGAGATAAATGCAACCTTACTCTGATGAAAGGATATTAGTGAGCATAGGCGACCATGTTGTGTTAAGAATCTTTTTTACTAACCTGACATCACATTAACATTTCGAAAAAGTTAAGACGACCATGGAATGTCAAAAATCTTATTTACTAACCTGACATTATAGATAACCATGGTGTGCTAAGAATCTTTTTTACTAACCTGACATCGCATTAACATCTCAAAGAAGTTATCATCTGGGACATTTTCTTCTTTTTGTTGTAGAATTTGATCAATTACATCCTGAGAGTTTAATCCTGGGAATCGTAAATCTGCCCGCTGGTCGTCCATTCTAGAACTCTGTATCCCAGCAACCATATCTAAGAATTCTTGAGCACCAGGAGATGAAACTAGAATTGACAAAATGCTAGTCTTCAATTATCAATATCTTCGTCAGTTTTTACATTACAAAAAAGGGGCCATCATGGTCTTAATTCCTATGCAATCAGTACCTATCACCACTAAAGTTGTGAGTTCGAATCCCACTCAGGCGAGGTGTACTCGATACAATATTACGTGATAAAGTTGGTCAGTGACTTGTGACAGGTGTTCTCCGGTTTCCTCCACCAATAAAACTGACCGCCACGATATAACTGAAATATTGTTGAAAGTGGCGTTAAACACCACAAACCTAAACCCAAACCTCCTACATTACAAAATAGTTTTAATGTTGCAAAGTTTTAAATACATGTCAAGATGTTAACAGAGATGAATGTGATGACTGATACATAAAGAAAGAAGAGAAAACACCTTATACAGTGCCATTAAAACCTTCATTTTCTAGCTGTTTGGACAGAGCTCGACACATTTTATTTCTAAGTATTTTGCTAAAAAAGAGGATATTCACTGATAAGACGAATACAGTCAAACCTGCCTTAAAGGACACCTCTATATAGCAAATCACTGTCTATAAAGGACAGCCTCATTTTCCCCATTAATAAATAGTGAATATGATTTTAACCTGTATATAAAGGACAACTGCTCATAAAGGGCACATTTTCAAGTTCCCATGAGTGCCCTTTATATACAGGTTTGACTGTACTTTCATATCTATTTTTAAAAAATCACGCAATTCTAAAGGGATTTTCAAACAATTGATGAAGCAAATACATTAAACAACATTATTACATAAATGCATCCTTTTCCTTTGATCTTTTTATGGTTTATCTATCAGAATGTAAGCAACAGCTAAGTGCTATGAAATAATAAACCTAGATACGATATATTGCACACTTTCTGGGCTGTAGTTTTATTACTCTCAGAGAGCTGTGCAATAATCAACGACCTAGATGTGATTATTGCCTGGCTTCATATTACAAATTATTTATACCATAGTTTTCCCTGTTAAACGATTAAACAATCTCACGTGGTATAAATATCACTTATTACATGGATGACTGTGAAATTACAATATTTCCAAGTGGAAGAAATATAGTATAACTAATCGTAGATTTTGAATATCAAAAGAAGACCACGAGTGACCGAAGTATGCATAAGGATTAAACGAGTGGGCGGAATTTGTTCCGTCCACAAGTTTAATCATTAATGCGTATTCGGTCACGAGTGGTCTTATTTTGATATTCAAAATGTATGATTTAGTTATACTGTTTATTAAATAGACTTTCAAAATTTCTTATATATATTTTTTTTTATTTGTATATTTCATTCCACGCGTATAAATCTACGAGCAATGATACTAAGGGGTTCAGCTGGAAGGATCTACCATCTTGAAAATGTGAAATCCTACATGTCATATTTACAACAATGCACAAAAATAATTAAAATGCTTACCTTGAAAACTTATTTTAATTAAATTTGATCAAAATTGAAGCGTACACAAAGCCAAATAACGTCTAATCTTTACGTTTCAAAATGGAAGTCTTCATATGACGTCATGTTGGTTATGTGTCAAAGTAATTTTTTCAGTTAATAATCGTACATGTATGTGTATTCATCGTAACACAACAAGGGACGTAACCACCACACTTATAGTTGTGCAAAAGTAGTTCTGGCAGGAAAAAACTGATATCTCACATGTGAGATATCGGAATTTATTTCACGGATAAATCTCCATAATTCATAAATATCTATATAATACAGTTATTTCACCCAGTGAAATAAAAAGTTTATTTCGCTGCTTGATGTCACAGTACCTATACTGGCACAACATACATCGTTCAATTTTTAAAATTTATATATACCTGTGACACGTTTACTTTGATCAATATCTGTACTAGGGGTTACAGGGTCAATCTGGATGGAACAACGTTGATCATCGAGACGTCTGCTCTGGAACTTTGATAACAAATCGAAAAAACTATCGTCATCAAAAGATACCTATAACAACAAATCAAATGTCAGGATTTTTCTAAGCCAAAATAATTTTGTAAGAAAGCGTTTTTTTTTTACTTTGCATTAATGTTATTATATATCATATTTACGCAATGCCTATACCAGCTCTGCTCTTTACTAACAAAGTAAAATCACGGACACTGTGTGATGAAGAAGAGCAACAGCAGAATGAAAATTAGTAATAATTGTAGATTTTCGACTAATTTCATTGAATTCTTAACCAACATATATAGATCATGGTCATTAGGAAAAGTTTGAAACGTAAACATTTATTTCAAATAATTCATGAAAATAAATACTTGATATGATTTACTTTTCAAAATAAATAAGAACATATATATAACAGTCTTTGCCTTAATGTTTTTTTTACCCACTTGTCCGAAAGCCAAAATAAGAAAAAAATTCTATTTATTCAAACAATTTATTTCATAATTTTCACGTGTCCGAATCCAGTTTTACTTGTCTCGGGCTTCGGACAAGTGACTTAGTGCAAAGACTGATATAAGGGTCATGCAATATACACTGAATTTTACACAAAAGGTACATCCTATTATCCCTCACTCCCCTCATTCCAAAAAAATAATAATGCAAACTTCAAAACCGGCCTCCTTTAGTAATCACGTAACACATTGACATAACAATAGTTTAATATTTTATGCCAATTTCTATGGAAAATCATATTATTTCATTGGACAGACTGCTTTTGGTACTTTCCCATCACTTTCATAATCTCCATTTATTCTTCAAGCAACATGTGATAGTTTTTATTTAAATCAAACCCCACACATAGCAATGCCCACTGAGACCGAACTCTTTTGCTCTTCTAGAAAAAATTTAACATCTGCTCCTGCTACAAACTTTTGCCATTCTAGAAAAACTTTAACATCTACCCTGATTGAGATAGTACATGTCAGATTTCTACTTCATGACGTCATGAAATTGATGAGTTATGAAACAAAAAATGAATTTCGATTCTACAGCATTCAGTATACGGTAAATTCAGAAACTTGTGCATGATTTTATAAATGCAAATTCAAGACCACCATCAAAAATGTGAAGTCAAATTATTGCCATTGTCGTCGTAAAAAAAGTAAAACTTATGTGAAATAAAGGTAAAATATACATTATATATATATAACACTTTCCTTGTCCTTTTCATAGGGCGAGGCCATGGCCGTGATCGTATGTTAGTTGGATTTACAACTACCTGTGCAATCAGTGCCTATCACTACTAACATTCTGAGTTCGAATCCCGTTCATAGCGAGGTATGCTCGATACAACATTATGTGATAAAGTTTGTCAGTGACTTGCGACATGTAGGTGGGGTTTTTGACAATTGCTTCTCATGTGACCTCGTACCAGGAAATGACATTGTAGCTACTGCCGAGTTATCAATTATACACGAACAAAGGGAGGCAAATCACATATTTCAAATAAAGCAAGGAAACGTATCAAGGTTTAAACATTACCATCATTGTCTAGTTGCAATTTTCACTTTAATAAAAAAAAAAAAAAACATCACTGAAAAATTTCTGAATTCAGTTATTGTCAGAAAAAAGTTGAATCATCCACGACTTAGTCTCGGGTGATAATTTGTCCCCCTCACATGATTATTTACGATAACAATCATCCAAGGGTGGGATATTTATAATAACACTTTCTATGTGTGGTCAATATAAAATCAATTCCTTTCTCTTATACGGAACATCCTGGCATTACCGTCTTTTTGTGTCTATTAAACGCACCCCCTTTCCTCCCCAAAAAATCTGGGGGAAATTCTAGTTCCTATCTATAGAACGCAGGGAGATTCAGTAAAACATTCACAGCAGAAATCCTCGTTCAAACGACAAAATACTGCTTACCACAGATCACGTATTTGTTAATCCATGTAATTTTGATAAATTTTAGACAGGGAAATGTTAAATTAGTTTTGTTAAAAGAGTTTAAACTGATCATTCTACATTTTGCAAGTGGAAATTAGCTGCTTTGTGAATGCAGGAAGTTTATCGGTAATGTTTAATTTGAAAACAAGTTCAAAACGGCAATGAAACGGATGGAGCAGTTGATTTTTTTGTCGTTCTTTACGTGAATTATGGTTGTTTTAAATAAATCTGTAGATATGTTTAATCTTTAATCAGTATTAATTCATCAAATAATGTACCGTTCATGTGATCAAAGATAGGCAAGCTTGGGTCAAGCTTAAAATAGGAAGTAATTACGATCGATTCAAATAAAGAGAAAACAATACAAAAGTAATAACATTAATTAAGACCTGATCAAAGAGATTATAATTTCTTTTGAAGTGTACTCATATTGTACCAATGCTCCAATGTAATATATAATATTGACAGGTGTCCCAGTATGTTCAATTATCTTTTCACACCTTGTTATACAATATACGGTCCTTGACCTTGTCAACTGCTGTAAAAATCGATAATTCAAACAAAGGTTCAATACCCAAACACAGGTAATTTCACCCCAGGAAAAAATAGATTGAAAAAAAGTAAAATATCACACGTCTGATAGCAAACATTTGACAGTTAATCCTGCATTCATATGGACAATTAGTTCCGAACAACAACAATGCACAAGTATGATTATTGACAAACATCAAGAATATTTACATACCTTTCAAAAAGGCAATGAACAAGCAATAAATATAATTTGTATACAATTTTATTTTAAATAACACATATATAATGAACACAATTAATGTTATTTGAACATTAATTCATCGATCATTGGGAATATTGCCGTCCGTGAACTCGAAGCTATGCTACCGGCAACTCTCTACGCGACCTGAAAAGAAGTGTCTGATACTTGCTCTTATGAATAAAACGCATCCAACTCACAAATTATCATTTTAAAGCATAAGACTGCATTCTATACGTACCAAAAAACGGTAGAAAGTTGAAGGGATGAATTTTACTACTATATTTTTAACTTCTGTTGCTAGATGTAGTCAGTGATTGTAGTTTTTGTGATAATCACAACCATTGTCACTTTCAAAATGGTGGCAACACATTAGAAGTTGTATTCAAGGAGATTTAACTGTACGTATAATAATGGAAAACTTGAAAGAAAAACAAATGGACGAATGTGTCCATAGAATACATATGACCCACTTCTAGTTAAAGTAAACAGGTTCAAAATATTGAATTAAGCTTTCCTTTTTTATGGTCCCTGACCTTGTGTATAAATTTCAAATGAAGGGGAACTTATGTTACTGAGTGGAAATCAAATACGGGATGTAAGAACTAACGTAAAGACATGGATAAAATCGATGTCCCTTACGACTAACGGCAAGTGCATAAGAAGTATACTGTCAAACCAGCCCATGAGGTCACCTCTATTAACCAGTCACCTGTATTAAAAGGTCATCTTTTTCTTCTCCTGAAAATTTTATATGAAATGAACCTCTTTGAAGAGGTCACCTGTCTCAAAAGACCACTTTTTGTTTGACCCAAAGATGACCTTTTAATACAGGTTTGACTGTATATGATTTAAATTAGCAAAAGCGGAAAAATAATCGTGATATTGACCTGTTGTATGGACTGAAGTTTCTCTTTGTTTTTTTTGCTACCCATCGTAAATTCTGCTTCTGTTGCTACACTGGCAGCCTTCTGAAACTTAGGCATTTTTGGTCTAGCACCACCATTCATTAACTCTGCCTGTAAAATTGAGGTATCATTTTCGTAAATACTATATGTAAAAAAAAAAAAAAAAAAAATAAATAAATCTGCCTTTAAAATTGAGGTATTATTTTTGTAAATGCTTTATGTCAAGAATATTTTTTTTTCTGCCTGAAAAATGAGGTATCATTTTTATTAAATACTACAAGTCAGAAATTGTTTTATACTTCTTTTTTTCTCTCTTCAATATATGTGCACATAATATATCAAATAATCCTAGTCAAGAAATAGTGTACATATACTATGTAAAATGTAATTTTGAACATGCTTTGTAATATCAGTTAGGGTTATGGTGTTTAACACCACTTTCAACAATCTTTCAGCTCTATTGTGGCAGTCAGTGTTACTGGTGGAGGAGTTGGAGTAATCACAGAAAACCAACGACCTGTTACAAGTCAATGACAAACCTTATCACATAATGTATGTTGTATCGAGCACACCTCGCCATGAGCGGGATTCGAACTCACAACTTTTGTGGTGACAGATAGCACTGATTGCACAGGTAGTTGTAAATGCAACTATTATACGATCACGACCATGACGACCCCTCCGTAATATCAGATCATTTCAGTACAAACATGTAATATAAACTAAAAATATTCAAGATAGAAGAAACACCAAGACAACACAATCTCACTACAAAATCCTAACAAATTACACAATATGATATACATGTATAACTGATGGTAGTCCTATACATCAATAAATTCCTGATGCGAAAAATCTTATTGTTATATCGATTTTACGAAATTCATCATATCTTTTGCTCTAAAAAAAAATATGTTGGTTAAAAAATATTTATCATATTTCTATCACTGATTTTCCCCCTTGTTAGTTGATCTACATCTAAAAACTAAATTGGTGAAAAAATGAGGAATAATACAAGGGCTATCGTCTTGTGGCGTCTTGATATAAACCACAGCAAGTTACCGTCTCTTGTTTGGAGCATTAAAATTTGATAAAAAATAAGAGACCGTAAGAAAAGAGATCGAGAAAATCCATCGACACTCTACTGGAAGCTCTCACCTCAATAAAATGAAGCAAAAAAAAAAAAAGCATCAAAATTGGGTAAAAAAATGAAAATTATATAAGTCTTCCAAACATGCAAAATTTCAGAGTCTTTTAGACCCCTTTTCGAAATGCAATAGCTAATGGAAAAATAAAAATGTATTTACCCCTTTTTGGCCACGTTTATGTCAGAAATGGCAATACAGTCAAATCTGTATATAAAGGGGCAGTCAAGGGAACCTGAAAAGTGCCTTTTATATACAGGTTTAAATTATATACATTATTCATTAAGGGGAAAAATGAGGCTGCCCTTTATAGACAGTGATTTGCTATATAGAGGTGCACTATGCAAATTTTTTAAAAGGGCTTTTTCTAGGAAATTTATTTTAATGCTTCAAATATCAAAAATTAATCAACAATAAACACTCCACAAAAACCCCTCTTGTATGGAAATAAGTATGGCTACAATTCCTAAATCAATTCCAAGCACTATTGTGTACTAAGGATCAGTGTATCAAAAATGGAAGGGTCAGTTAACTAGAATTAAAGCTACGGCCAAAATTATTACGTCTACAGACAGATGAAAAAGACAGACCATGTGATTCAGCTAGGCACCGGTCTCAGGCCATTTGCCCACATTTTCAAATTGTCCTTTTAAAACTTTATAAAAATTATTTAATTATTAAAGAATGTCCTGAAGAAATTTTGATAAGACTGGCAATTGTCCTGAAGATTTCAAAATCCAGCTGAAACACTGCAGACCATTAACATAACAGGACTGCAAAATTCTTCAGGTTAGTGTTAGGGTTATGGTGTTTAACACCACTTTCAACAATATTTCAGTTATATTGTGGCTGTCAGTATTATTGGTAGAGGAAATAATGTTGTATCGAGTACACCTCGCCATGAGTGGGATTTCAAAATTCTTCAGTCATATAAAAATGACAGATTTTGAAATGATAGCAAAATATTACAAGAGGTTGGATGCCATTCTCTATCCAGAGTTGTCGGTCCTGTTACGCTACACTCCATCTCTGTCAACGCCCATTTTACAAGATTTTTGTAAAATTTAGAAACAGTAAAAAAATGTACTTAAAATTGTTTTAATTATTGTAAATATCAAATAAAGATGAAAATAAATCACTCATTTCAAATCAATTCTCTCTTAAAAAAGATTTGTGATCGTTTTTAACTTTTTAATTTTTACCTCCGCAAAATACAAGAAGTGGGGGGAAAATCATTTTTAAGAGAGAATTGATTTGAAATGAGTGATTTCTTTTCATCTTTATTGATATTTACAATAATTAAAACAATTTTAAGTACATTTTTTTTAGTTTCTAAATTTTACAAAAATCTTGTAAAATGAGCGTTGACAGAGATGTTGTGTAGCGTAGCAGGAATGACAACTCTGGATAGAGAATGGTTGGATGTAAGTAAAGCTAACATTAATTCTGGTAGATATATCCAAAACCCTTGTAGTTGGTAGTTGAAGCAGTAGCCATGGTAACCATTGTAAATAGTCTGAATGTGCATTCAATAGACCATTTGCATATTTCCAACAAGGTCCAAATATCTATTAATTGTAAGAAAATTCTCCTCAAATTCTTGTTTTTGCATGGAATGGGCACTGTACTAATCTTAGAATCAAACCAGGAATGCACATAATGGTCTATTGAAAAAAGCTCACCCAAAGGCTATAGGTGTATACTATATTTTATTTCCTTTTATATATGTTCACGAATGTAACAATTAAAAAAGCAGTATAGTCATCTAAATTATACTTACTTTCTTACACTGAAAATTACTTTGATACAATTTAAAATTATTTGAACAAGGTCAAGGTCAATTAATATATAATTTAAGTCGGTGACAACCAAAAGCCAAACATATGAGCAACTTTTAATTAACGAAAATATCTAAGCAAATGGATAAGAGTGAGTGAGTGATTGTTGTTTAACGCCAATTCGGCAATTTTTCAGTGAGAACAAGTTAATTTTCAACAAGATGATGATGAGGTCTGCATTGTTTAGACCAACCTACTTAGTTGGATTTTTACAGTGCTAGCTCACTGAAACAACAGTCCTCGGGTAGACATGTCGCTCCACTCTGACACATTATTCTGATTCCGAGCCAACGAGTCTTTGCTCTTTCTCCTTTAATGATGCGTGCTTAGTGAAAAAGCAACAAATACCAATTTTATAGTCTTTGGTTTAACCTGACCGGGACTCGAACCCACGATCTACCTCACTCCAGGCAAGCACGCTAACCATTACTCCACAGATGCAGTTTAATAGATAAGATTAGTATCATATGATGTCCATGTGACTTCTGACAATCCTTACAAATATTTGCTCTTTCTCCTTAGTTAATGCTGTATGCTTATTCGAGAATCAGTAAATACCAATTATATAGTCTTAAGTTTGACCCGACATGGGGTAAAACCCATGATATATCACACTCTAGGCAAGCATGCTAACCATTACACCACTGATGTGGTCAACTTCGAAAAGAATGAATGTTTTTGTTAAATATCTTTATCGAGAAAAGAGTGTAGGGTACACAGAGTGAAAAAACAGAAATAAATACCTCATATAAAAATATATATTATATATAATATGCAAGAATATAAAAAAAAAAATGGTCTGAACGAGAAATAAAGATTTTACCTTTTTATCTGGGGTTAGTTTCATTAACTCCATGTTCTCCATACTGTGACGTCTAAATGGTCGCCTCGCTAGAGAAAAAAAAATATAGAATAAATATATTAAAATAACCCAGAAAATACAGTTTGCAAACAGCCATTTTTATGATTGATTGATTGTTTGTTGTTTAACGTCCAGCGACAAATATTTCATGCACATGTATATACAGGACAAGAACGAGTTCAACAATATCATAAAACTCTACAGAAAAATGGAGGGAATGGGAAAAACTGATCCAGTTTAGGCCCTTTGGTTTA
Organism: Bathymodiolus septemdierum; assembly: GCA_963383655.1. Taxonomy (NCBI): domain Eukaryota; kingdom Metazoa; phylum Mollusca; class Bivalvia; order Mytilida; family Modiolidae; genus Bathymodiolus; species Bathymodiolus septemdierum. The sequence goes on from OY726528.1 coordinate 36,678,827, forward strand.
CGTACTCTCAAAACTTTTAAAATTATTTTGGCTTTCCAGCCTTTCGACTTTGAGCATTCCTGATGAAGGTTATTCCAGAAACGTGTCGTGCGCACTAAATTTGATATCTACGTTTTCATTGCTAATGCTGAGGTATAAACGATACAAATTTACGTGATCCAGTTTGTCAGTTACTTGATGCAGGTTAGACGTTTTCTCTCTGTCTCTGGTTTCCTCCATCAATAAAAATGACCACAATGATATAACTCAACCGTACCAGAAGTTCTTTTCTCATCACATCAACCAGTCGACTCTTGTATTACTCTTATAGCAAATATTTTATTAACTATAAAAATACAACATAAATAGGGTTGCAAAAATTTGCAGTTGTAAAAAAAGAGCGAAAAAAAGCCAATAGCAAGGTCGTTTTCGCAATCAGTGTCTATCACCACTAACGTTATGAGTTCGAATCCCACAGGTCAGTGGTTTTCTCTTAGTACTCATCTACCAATAAAACTGACTGCCACGATATAACTGAAATATTGTTGAAAGTGGCGTTAAACACCATAACCCTAACCCAATAGCAAGTCAATTCAATTCATGTTTAAACCTTATTTCAAAAGCATGTAGGACTTACATAAGGGTAAATCTGGTTCGTCTTTGGTTTGTATATGGCTGAAAAGTAAAAAAAAATAAGGTAAACATATCTCGGAAAAGTAACTCTTTTTTTTTTTGGCCTATTGTAAAATAAAAAGAATATTTTCGACTTCTACCAAATAGTGACTGCCTTCAACAAGTTGAAAGATTGTGTCAGAATACTGTTTCATTAGAAATAATCCTGTGCTATCAAGATTGCATGGTAGTTGAATTTTTTTAGAAGACAATAATCTCCATTTTTAGAAACTAATGAATTATGGGAAATTTCCTGAATACCAAATTTGAAAAACCTGTTTAATCAATGTCTGTTGATGATGGTGGCAACTCTTACTGTTATTCCTATTCTAATGCATTACAATTTTTAATAAACTGAAGGGGACAATTTAGGAGATAACTGTATAGTATTTTAAGCTTTGCAGATGTAAATCGTTGGTTTAATGGTCGCAAATGGACTGCAAAAACCAAGATATATGTCCACAAAGCTTAAAATACAATACAGTTATCTCCATTCCAATGCAATACTGAACATAAAAATGTATTCTTACATATCCCTAGCTCTAAAAATCACACAAATAAAAATTCCACGAAATGTTGTTGACAACTTTGGCACATAAACAACATCATGATGTCATATGAAGACTTCCAGTTTAAATCGTAAAGATAAGAGCTTTCTTGTCTTTGTGTACGCTTCAATTTTGATAAAATTTAGCTAAAATAAGTTTGTAAGGTTGGCATTGTAATAATTTTTGTGTATTGTTGTAAATATGCCATTTAGGATTTCACGTTTTCAAGATGGCGGATCCTTCCAGCTGAACCCCTTAGTTACGACTGGTAGATTGAGAATTTTACTTAGAATAGTAACCAATCAAATTCAACGATACAAACCAATTGCATTGGAATTAGTATTATTTTACTATATCAGTCAATCTGAAATCTGGCAATTTTTCAGCAATGTCATGGCGAGAACAAATTATATTTTGATGAAATGATGATGATGATATAAGGTCCACTTTGTACTAGACCAACATGCTTAGTGGGTTTTTTAATAGTGCTAACTCACTAAAACAACAGTCCACAGACAGACATGTCGCTCCACTCTATCCTGATTTCAAGCCAACCAGTCTTTGCCCTTACTCTAGTGTGAAAGAAAGCTGCAAATGCTAATTTTATAGTCCTTGGTTTGACCCGATTGGGATCGAACACACGATCTATTGCACTCATAGCAAGTACGCTAATCATTAAATCACCAATGCGATTTGGTTTATTCGAGGTAAATCTGTTGTCTCCCTTGATAAAAGTTTATATATATATATATATAAAAAAAAAAAAAATTATTAAAAAAAGAACAAAACAGATTTTTCACAACATTCTTGTACTAACGTTTTCACTGCTGTTGCAGATCTTCAGGTACAATGTTTATAAGTGTATATATATGACGTTAACAATAGTGTGACGTTAACAATATAAAGGGACGACTGTGATGTTACGAAAATCTTTAAAGTCATTTATCATTTAACGAAGGTTTAAGAATATTAATTAATAAAGTTTCTTTTCTTCTTCTTAAAAAATCACCCTCTGTATTAACTTTATACTGCGGGAATATTTTGAAATGTCCTCCAGAACAATCATGGAAATGTTCATTAGCTCTTATTATATATATATGATAAGACTCAAATCTGCGTCCGGACTCAGATCGGTGTCCAATGACATCATTATCTCGAATAACAGTCCGATTTAAGGGTATTCTCAAATCAGCGTCCTTTCTAAATTCTCATATCTATGCCTGATTTAGTGGTTAGGGTTGTGGTTATGGTTATGGCATATGACTGTGACGTCATTGGATGTCGAAAGTGAGAAATGGCCATAGATTTGAGAATTGGACGCTGATTTGAGAATTTGAAAAAGGACATAGATTTGAGAATTTGAAAAAAAGGACAGATCTGAGGTACAGATATCTGTGATGTAGAAATCGGACATGGATTTGAGGATTGGACGTCGATTAGAGTCTTACATATATATGTAAATGACTTACATATCTTGTAGTTCTGTGATACCTAAAGCTTTCTGTAAATCTACTAAATTCATTTCAGCAGTTAGCTGGCCTGTCTCATCACCAATCTATTAAAAAAAAAAAAAACAACGAATTATTATAATTTCTTGATTGATTGATTTGTGTTTAACAACACTTTCAGCAACAGGTTTGTATGAGTTGCTAGGTAATCCAACTACCTAACTCACTGAGCCACCCGGGCCCTCGAGTAACACTACTGATGTTTTATAAGAAACAAGAACTGGTTACAATTTGCAAGCACCTGTGTTCATCCCCAGTTTTTTGGTGGGGTCAGTGTTGTACATCTTTTTGATATTAATATGTTGTACGTGTTGTATTGCTTGTCTTCTTTCTGTGTTTTCTTCCCAATGCTGCCTGTGTTTCTGGATAGCTCATTGTTAATTGTCGCTGCAATTTTCTCAAATATTTAAAAACAATTTTAAATAAATTTATCAAGGTGCACATTGTTCATCTTTTTGAGTTTTACGAGTTGTATGTTTTGTTTTGCTTGTCTTAGTGTCTCTTCTTCAATGTTGCCTGTATCTTTGGATTGTCCATTCATGATTGCCAATTAGTTGTTCTCTAATGTTTACTTAGAAACAACCAAACAAATAAATCAGGAAATGTTCTTATATAACAGCATGCCCACAAGTTTTTTCATCTGGGGGTACATGTACCCTTTTACCTTCATTTTTTGGGGTACATCCAAATTTTTGAGGGTGCAATGTACCCTCTAATTCTTCACTTGGGGGTACAAGGAAAATGAACTGCATTTTTCTCATTTCACATGTCCAATTTTTGTATATGTTTTTTTTTTTTTTATAAAGCATATGAAATAAAATTTCAATTTGTTGTTGTTTTGAGTGCATAATTTGAACTGTTATATTCTGATGCTTAAAGTTTTTTGGCCATTTAGGTTTTTTTGTCGGAGTTGGCACTGGTTCACTGACATTAGTTACATTATTGTTAGGATAAGCACTGTCATCGTCGCTGTCACTGTCATGTTTTCTTAACTCTACAGAACACCTTACCTCTCTTGATATTTTTAGATGTGTATTTGCATATGGTAATGCCTCTTCGTGGTGTCCTAATGCCTTGTGAGCATTTCCTAAACTCCAGCACGCCCGTCCTTCACCAACACGATCCTCTAATTGTCGTGCGATTTCTAAATGTCTTAAATGGTATTCTATAGCTTTTTCATAGTCTCTTAATAAAGTATAAGTATTTCCTAAACTATAACAAGCTTGAGCCTCCAACGCTTTGTCACCTAATTGTTTTGCTATCTGCAATGATTTCCTATAAAGAAATATAATAATAATAATAATAAAAAAATAACAGGTAAAATAATTATGCTAATTAATGTAACATCTTCAAGAAGAAGAAAAAAATAATTAACCCACTTACCATAGTCTTAACTTTACATAGAAAAAAAATCTGTAATCAAAACCCGCATATGTCTTAGGGGTATCGATTTTCCCTCTTTCTACGATTTTCCAATTGGATTTTGGAACTGTTCCGACAGAGTGGAGTTTTTCGGTTTTCATTTTATCACAGTATATTTGAGACAATTTTTGATGATTATTAAATAAACAAGTCCATCTCTGCAAGACAAATCCTTAATATCCATATGATTAAGATACTGTATAAGTGGTTATATTTTGTGAGGGTTTTATTTTTGCTGTCTTCATGAGGACAATAAATGGTCGAAAATAAAAACCAGCAGAAATACTCTCATTTATATTGTTGATTTTTTTACCTGAACACAAGCACGAATATAAAAACTAGCGAATACCTTTGAACTTCATATCAGCGAATTTTACCACGATATAGTAGTGGCCGCGATCGTATGATAGTTGGATTTACATCTACCTATATAATCAAAGCCTATCAATGCTAAAGTTATGAATTCGATTCGGGTTCACGGAGAGGTCTGCTCAATACAATGCTATATGATAAAGTTTGTTAGTGACATGTGACAAGTCAGGTGGTTTTCTCTGTGTACTCCGTTTTACTCCACTAACGGACGAAACCATAAACAGTGAAACCTGTCTAAACCGAACCCTGAATAAAACAGAATCTCGTATAAACCGATGTTAAAATTAAGTCCTAATCTAATGTATGAAACCTTTGTTAAATAAACCAGTATAACCAAACACCGGTCTATTGCGAACACAAAAGCTGGTCTCCAGAAAGTTCGGTACGGATAAGACAGGTCTCACTGTATATGTAATTAACGCTCATAACATTTTTTTCATACAGATGAAATTTCTCTCCTTCCAAATCCAATCTCATTTAATGCGGAACATATGATATGTATTTTGTTAGAAAATAAATATCCTGTTATTAGAGAATTTCCTCTTGTCAAAAAATCTCCCGTTATTCCAAAACTTATAGATTAATATATGGTTTTTAAGAATCATACTCCAAACGTACGATGGGCCCGGGTGGCTCGATGAGTTAGGTAGTTGGATTACCTAACAACTCATACAAGCCTATCACCAATACGGCGTGGGTTCGCGCCCTGCTTTGTAAATTACAAAAAAGGGTGCACTCGACTCGCAGCCGCAAGCGATAAAGTTTACCAGTTGCTTGCCCATGGTCGGTGGTTCTCTCCTGGTGCTCCGGCTTCTTCCATCACTAAAACTGGTCGCCATGATATAACTGAAATATTGCTGAAAGTGGCGTCAAACACCAAAAATCAATCAATCAATCCAAACGTACAATGACATATCAAAAGATCTTTTCCAAAATTGGTAATCACATATTCCAGACGTACAATGACATTGCAACCGGCTTTGTCCAAAATCGGCAATCACATTATATTCCAATCGTACAATGACATGTCAACAGGTGTTGTCCAAAATCAGAAATCACATCGTTTGAACATCAACGATAATAAAAAATATGTCGCCTTCAATAAAAATTCATACACAAAACAATTCCACTCGTTATTGTTTGAAAACGTCTGCATGTAACAAAAATATGATTATTAGTGTTAAGACTGACAGCTAATGATGTAAAAGAGGAAAGCACGTCTTAATCAAGGTGTAACTATATTTGTTTCAATATTTATGGATATACATGACGTAGACAAAATTAACACCTTTAAGACTTTTACGTTTCGTCACCTTTTATTTCAGACATGGAATGTGGCTTTGATTAAGAGTAGGTGCAGTACATATTCCTCTGAATCATCTTATTGTTATACAATGTATTTATGTTAGTATGCCCAAATATGGGTGTAAGACATGGTGTAGTGAATATTACTCTGAATCATTTTATTGTTATACAATGTATTTATGTTAGTATGCCCAAATATGGGTGTAAGACATGGTGTAGTGAATATTACTTTGAATTGTTATACAATGTATTTATTGTCAACCATTACTGTTTAGGCCACCCTTTAACAAAATGTTAGTATGCCCAAATATGGGTGTAAGACATGGGCAGGTACATGTTGGTATATTTTTTTTCTGTTAAAATTTGGAATAAGATACTTTATTACTGTATAACTTCGAAATACATGTATCCAGAATAAATTAAAAAAACAAAAAAACTTGTAATTTTTTAGTCATGGCCTTATTTAAAAAAAAAAAAAAAATTCAACAGGGTACGACTACTATTTAGTATGGATTAATGTACACCTAGCTTAAATTCTATACAAAAAAATTGTCAGTGAAAAACAATATAAATACTTTGTTGTCATGGACTGAGTCGGATAAAAAAATAAAGATGAAACATTGCTCTATTCATAACATCATATTTGTGTGCCACAACTAGCACCATATACCTGCACCTTTATCGAAACAGGGCCTGGGTGGCTCAATGAGTTAGGTAGCTGGATTACCTAACAACTCATACAAGCCTATCACCAATATGGTGTGGGTTTGCTCCAGGCTTTGCAAAATTACAAAAAAGGGTACACTCGACTCGCAGCCGCAAGTGATAAAGATTACCCGTTGCTTGCCAATGATCGGTGGTTCTCTCCAGGTACCCCGGCTTCTTCCACCACTAAAACTGGTCGCCATGATATAGCTGAAATATTACTGAAAGTGGCGTTAAAACACATTTTTTTTTTAAATCAAAATCCTTTATCGAAACCTATCGCCCAATCAAATTATCAGATTGGTCAGCAATTGGAAATTTTGCAAAGCAGAGACCCAAATTCCAAAATTTCCCATATTTGGTTGGTATATAACATACACACTGTTTTGATCTATTACAAAGAATGGAAATATATATTATCTGTGGTTTGTTTTGCAAGAGTGAATTTTTCCGAGCATTATCACATCGAAACAAAGCCTGTGATGTGAGATGCAATGTCCATTTCTAGCAAAACATATCTCAATGATAGTATGTTTATCAAGGATTTGGTAATATGACGTCACATTAAAAAAAGACAGCGATAGTTGCTTAATAATAGATATTATTACATTTATAGTTTTATACAGTATTACAAAACCATATAATTCTTTTTTTTGTGATAAACAGAGAATATTATATGGCTCTTTCCGTAGCAACCCGACACCAATATCATCCCGAGAGCTTTAGCTCGAGGAATGATATTGGTCGAGGGTTGATACGGGATGCGATACGGAAAGAGCCATATCATAATATGTTTATCATATACATTTGTACTTAAACATGAGAAAGTCTTGTTCTGTATTATGAACCTTTAGTCACATGATCAATATCATTTTAAGGGGTATGATAAAGGGGTGATGATATCGATATCAGTCACGGCAGACAAATACAGTCGTAATGTTCTTTCAGTATTATATATGCAAATTTCCTTTATTTAGTACTAAGTATATGATAAATCATCATATTGCATGACAGATTTTCATATTGAACGATCTATTTAGCGCAGTCTTCACAGTTAACCACAGGCACAACAGCCCAGGCCTGTAAAAATACCATTTGCAGTGCCTGAAATTTGGGCCAGTAAAAAATTAGAGTCACTGGTCCAAATGGCATAATGGTGGCCCAAACATTTGTGACATTTTTATTATGAAAAAAAGACATCAGATATCAATATATAAACAGTTTTCAGATTAATTGTTTTTTTATCAATAACATTAAAATTCATTCTTTCACTAGTCTCACGAGGGTTGGGGGGCTCTTCAAGGTAATTTTGGTAGGTACAGGTGTGCAGATGAAATTGCGAAAACACCCCAATGCATATATTGCTATCAAATGAAACCTGAATTTACTTGTTATAACCTTTTTGGCAACCTTGACGCAATTGGCTAGGGTGGTCTTAAGAAACGAAGCTAGTCCATCGGATGGGGGACAATAAAAGGCTGGTTTGTGTAAGGGGAGATCAATGTCATGATCACATTAAAGACATCCCGAAAAGAGTAGACTAATGCCACTACAGAGTGAAGAGTGACATCACTTGTTTCAATCTACTATGAAGAAGTGATTTTAAAATAAAATAACCTCTCAGTTTGGGGTAATGTCAGTTGGTTATTCATTCCAAACAAGTATCTCACTTTGTTGAAATAACAAACGGTGCTGTCATTTTCTGTTATATAAACAACTGTTAACTTTTCCTGTTATTTTTTAATTTGTAAACAAAAGTTCTGGTTTCAAAAAAGAAAACCACTCCCAATTGTCATTAAAATGTAGCCGTGTACATGAACTATGAAAAGTTTAAAAGAAGTGACAGGCCAGATCGTTTCCATAGTTACTGTCAACGATTTTCTCTCTGTTGTTGGGGAAAAGTTTTTCAATGATTACCTAAGGATTGACACAAAAAGGTTTCGGATTTCTGTAAAATGTACATTTTGCAGCAGATTGAATAAATAAATTTCCGAACCGTGGAAGATACCAGATCGCAAACATTTTATAAGTTGACAGAATTATCTTTATTGTTCACAACTTTCCACTTTTTTTTAACAATTTGAATAATTAAATCATAAAGAAAAAAAAAAACACGTTTCTTTTCTAATATTTAGTGAATACTTGTGTATTACATGAAAACGTGTAGGAAACGTGTATCGATTGGGCTCGATAAAAATACATAATTGGGGAGAACAGTAAATTACATTAGCTGTGTATTCATTGGCTACAAAAATGTATTTGGACCAATCGCTGTGCTCGTAACAAACCGTTTTCGACTAGAACAGAAGAGTTATCTACAGTTGAAGTTACAGTTTATGTCCGGTTTTGGTAAAACAACAATTTTTAACGGTCGTTTAGGCAATCGCCCAAACGTTTTTTGTTGGGCCAGTGACTACCTAATTTGGAGTAGCCTTTGGTCGCCTGAATAAGATATTAGTCGCATTTGGCGACTGGGTGATCGTCCATTTCAGGCACTGCATTTGGCCTGTAAGAATTTCATTTACAGGCCAGTATAATCTACTTAAAAAATTCTCAAAATGATGGTTTGGGCCTGTGAGCAAAAAAGTTTATCGTGAAGACTGTTAGCGGTGGGCGAAATCCCAGCAAAATCTTAAAATTTATTATCCAATCGTTTTCTACGTCCGTTGCAATGATGTCACACAAACACAAACAGAAAGTGGCACAGAAGTTTTACAAACGCAAGCAAAAGGCAAATTTAAGCTTGTACACACAGAATCAGTCAAATAAATTTGTACACAGTGAATTAGTACAAGTATTTATGATATACATTAAATGGATCAGTTCATGGGTTTTTGGATTTGAAAATAAACATAACAAACAATCCATAAAAATCAATCAAGGTACAAAAAAAACTTATGTTAAATGTAACAAAACAATTACAGCACTTCATTTTGTGCAATATGACGCGTTATGGAGCACTGAAAAGCGATATTGACCACGGCCTTCTGCCTTGGTCAACATTGCTTTTCAGTGCTCCACCACAACACATCATATCGCACTCAATGAAGTGCAATAATTGTATATTATAACATAGTATCAAATATTACATGTAGATTTCTTTGTAAAATAAAAATGCAATATTTTCCGGTATTTTTACTAGTCTTCCTTCATAAGTATACATAAAAAGTAGAGCATTTCCAAATCAGTTAAAAAAATATTGCATCTTGAGCGATATTGCATTCAATTCTCTTTCCTTTAAGTTTGGTACGTACTAGAGAGGTTCCGAGTAAAAAATATAGTTGCACGCAAGCAGACGAGAGATAAACAAGATGGCGGAATAATATTGTATACATGTTGCAAAGAAATATGGTGAAATGTAATTGTCACAGACTGAAATATTTGGTACTATATTATAAAAAGGTTATTGCACTATTAAATATTGAGGAATATTCATGCAATAACCCTATATTATCATGTGTAAAGATCTAAAGGTAATGTACAGATCATTGATAAATCGATTTATCCAGGAAAGACTTTTCCCAGAGTTACAAATACTGAGATTGGACTGTATAAATTAATCTACATTTTATATCACTATGCACAAAACAGTGTACCATTCTTAATGTACATGCTGTATAAATATTAAGGGGGAAATGATTCACCGTATGTACCGAAATCACGATTATTTTTGGGACGGTTCAGTTCACGATACGTGGAGGCCACTTACGATACAAACGATATGATGCTCATTTTTTGAAAAAAAGTAGTGTTGAACTTCCGTTTTCTTCTTTTGGTGATCATTTAATTATTATTTTGAGAAAAGTGAATCGATTAATTTACGCTTTTAAAATTAATTAATCAAATATTTATAATTTCCGCTAGTACGTAAGTGACCTCATATAAAAACTAGAGGCTCAGGTGAGCCTGTATCGCTCACCTGACATAAATAAGTCCTCTTAAGAATGTCTGCATGCCGAATACATCTAAGTTACTATTCAAATCCCATACTGCCATAGGGTTCTATGTTAAAACTATGTCTGCTCATGGCAGCCATCTTGGATGGAGGTCGTGGTCACCGGACACAATTTTGAAAGTATACTACCCAAGGACCATCCATGCCATGTTTGCTTTAAATTGGTTGACTGGTTTCAGAAGAGAAGACTTTTAAACAATTTTCCCATAGGGTCCTATGTTAAAACTATGTCTGCTGACGGCGGCCATTTTGAACCGAGATCGGGATCACTGAACACAATTTTGAAAGTTGACCACCTAAGGACCATCGATGACATGCTTGCTATATTGGCTTACTGGTTTCAGAGGAGAAGATTTTAAAACATTTTTTCCCATAGGGTCCTATGCTAAAACTACAGCATGTCCGCTGAAGGTGGCCATCTTGGATGGAGGTCAGGGTCACTGGACACAATTTTGAAAATTGACCACTTAAGGACCATCCATGCCATGTTTGCTTTAAATTGGCTTACTAGTTTCAGAGAAGAAGATTCTTAAACATATTTCCCATAGGGTCCTATGTTAAAACTATGTCCACTGATGGTGGCCATCTTGGATGGAGTTTTGGGTCACTGGATATAATTTTGAAAGTTGACCATTTAAGGACCATTCATGCCATGTTTGCTTTAAATTGGCTTACTGATTTCAGAGGAAAATGTTTTTAAACATTTTTCCCATAGGGTCCTATGTTAAAAATATGCTTGCTGATGGTGGCCATCTTGGATGGAGGTCAGGGTCACAGAGCATAATTTTGAAAGTTGACCACCTAAGGACCATTCATGCCATGTTTGCTTTAAACTGACTTACTGGTTTCAGAGGAGAAGACTTTTAAACATTTTTTCCATAGAGTCCTATGTTAAAATTAAGTCGAGTCATGGTGGCCATCTTGAATTTCCGATCAGCAAACGATTCACAAATTTAGTACAGGACCACCCAATGATCATTCCTGCAAAGCCACAATTCAATTGGCTTAGTGGTTTCTAACAAGAAGATTTTTAAAATTTCGACCAATCAGAACACATTATGGGCCCTGGCAGCCATGTTGGATTTCCGATCAGCACCAAAAACACAAATCTTGTATATGACCATCCAATGAACATTTCTGCCAAGTTTGGTTCAAATCTTTTTGTGGTTTCAGAAAAAAAGATGAAAATGTGAAATTCCCATAGGGTCCAATGTTAAACTAAGTCGAGTCATGGTGGCCATCTTGAATTTCCGATTGGCAAACGATTCACAAGTTTAGTACAGGACCACCCAATGATCATTCCTGCAAAGTCACAATTCAATTGGCTTAGTGGTTTCTAACAAGAAGATTTTTAAAATTTCGACCAATCAGAACACATTATGGGCCCTGGCACCCATGTTGGATTTCCGATCAGCGCCAAAAACAAAAATCTTGTATAGGACCATACAATGAACATTTCTGCCAAGTTTGATTCAAATCTGTTATGTGGTTTCAGAAAAAAAGATGAAAATGTGAAATTCCCATAGGGTCCTATGTTAAACTAAGTCGAGTCATGGTGGCCATCTTGAATTTCCGATCGGCAAACGATTCACAAGTTTAGTACAGGACCACCCAATGATCATTCCTGCAAAGTCACAATTCAATTGGCTTAGTGGTTTCTAACAAGAAGATTTTTAAAATTTCGACCAATCAGAACACATTATGGGCCCTGACACCCATGTTGGATTTCCGATCAGCGCCAAAAACAAAAATCTTGTATAGGACCATACAATAAACATTTCTGCCAAGTTTGATTCAAATCTGTTATGTGGTTTCAGAAAAAAAGATGAAAATGTGAAATTCCCATAGGGTCCTATGTTAAACTAAGTCGAGTCATGGTGGCCATCTTGAATTTCCGATCGGCAAACGATTCACAAGTTTAGTACAGGACCACCCAATGATCATTCCTGCAAAGTCACAATTCAATTGACTTAGTGGTTTCTGACAAGAAGATTTTTAAAATTTCAGCCAATGAGAACACATTATGGACCCTGGCAGCCATGTTGGATTTCAAATCAGCACCAAAAACACAAATCTGGTAGAGGACCATCCAGTGAACATTTCTGGCAAGTTTGGTTGAAATCGGTTCAGCGGTTTCAGAGAAGAAGATTTAAATGTGAAAAGCTAACGGACGGACGACGGACGCTTACCCATGACAAAAGCTCACGTGGCCTATGGCCAGGCGAGCTAAAAAACATGGCAGCACCCATGTCGACCAGCATGGACTTCAAGGAATAGTTAGTTTCCTATAAAACGTATCGTAATACATATTAAATATCGCGATACATATCGTTTGTGGAAAAAGTGTATCGTTACACTCCTATCTTTGTTGTTTTGATGTTATTGGGTTTATAGAATTGTATTTCTCAGATTCTGTTGTTTTGATGTTATTTGGTTTATAGAATTGTATTTCTCAGATTCTGTTGTTTTGATGTTATTTGGTTTATAGAATTGTATTTCTCAGATTCTGTTGTTTTGATGTTATTTGGTTTATAGAATTGTATTTCTCAGATTCTGTTGTTTTGATGTTATTTGGTTTATAGAATTGTATTTCTCAGATTCTGTTGTTTTGATGTTATTGGGTTTATAGAATTGTATTTCTCAGATTCTGTTGTTTTGATGTTATTGGGTTTATAGAATTGTATTTCTCAGATTCTGGGTTATCAACAACAACAAAAATTGGTGAAGTAATCTTACAAATACTGTCATCATTATACCCAACATCACATTACCAGATCTCAAATTTTCAAATGTATGTATTTCCGTCCCCCTAAATGTCTATGAAGGACAATTCATTGACACAGTACCCATCTGATTGAATGGTTTGTAATTCTGTACTAGCCTTACCTGTAATCATCACAGGCAGCCTCAAATTCATTGAGAAATATATGAGCGTTTCCTAGGTTACTGTATGCTCGTCTTTCTGCAGACTTATCACCAAATTCTTTAGCGATGGAAAGTCTCTGAAAGAAGCAAGAAACGTAAAAAGAAATAAAATTCATAAATCATAAAACTTCTTTAGTCTAGTATTTTATAAACTTGAGATCTTATTTAATATACAGTTTGACGTATACGTTCTGGGGTGCGTCTGCAAATGAATTCATAAGATTTTTTCCAAATTGAATACATTTCTTCGAATCATATCTTGAGATGTATTTCAAGATGATTAAGAAACTATTCAAAATGGCGGACAAAGAAAAATGTGATGAATGACTGAATTTTGTCCTTTTTATTTCGTTATACACACAAGAGTTTACATTTGCCACCTTCAGTTTTGGCAGTCGTTATATAATCCACATGATATAAATGGGAAATTTAAGTATCTCATCTTGTTTTTATGACAAAACCAAAAAAACAATGATGAAAATATATTTACTCAGTATTTTTTTTAAATATTAAACATAGACCATTTTGTAAGACTAACTCTAACACAGGCTGTCAAGCAACTTTTGATGAAAAAAATAAAGGAAAGTTGAAAAAATATAGGAATTTCTGTTTTCAAATATAGGAGAAATATATCATCTGAAGAGGCAATTATACACATACATGTTACATGAAAACATTATTTACTGACATTTTAATGAATGAATATCTTATTATTACTGTAACAGACAATCATTTTTTAATTTTTAACTAAAAGTTGGCCTCCACCTCCCCTTGTAGCCAACCCTAGCTCTCCCCATTTTAATTAGAAAGACCAGTGTACAAATGATGACACGATAATTTTTTTCATCAAACATATGATTTTTTAACAATATAAATAGACATTGATTATTATAATTGAATAGATAAAAAAACAAACACTGTAAGATACCAACCATTTAATTGTTTTTGGATAATGTAAGATTGAAAAAATGATATTCTACAAAAATTGTCTGCTTACAGGTATGTAATTAGACTTAGTAAATCCTTTCATGCATAAAACTTTGGTTTTAATAGCTTATACCTTTCAAGGGCTTCAAGGTGAGAGCAATAAAAGCAATTGCTTTTATTATGCCTTAATTCTTAGTTTAAGATGAAAAAGAACATCCTATGTACAATTACTACAGATCTATTTCACTATGGTGACATGGTTGGTACTTTACAATACAATCCTTCACAATATCACAAAGCAATACCTTTGCCAATATTATTGAAATTAATCAAGTTACTCAAAATATATAATTATAACAAGAATTCTGAGAGTATTGCACATAGTAATACATTGTCCCCCATCGGCTGCAAAAATCAGAGGACCTAAAATATTAGAAGTATCACCTTGCAGTGACTAGATTTTAAAATACAAGTTCAAGGGCCATAACTCAGCCAAAAATCATTCGACCGGAACGAAATTCAAACTTACACTGTAACTCATCTAGATATAGTCACATACCAAATATCAAGTCAATATATCAAAGGACGTGAAAAAAAGTCCGGACAACTTAAAATTTTAAAGTGACGGACGGACAGAACCTAAAACTATAATCCCCTTCGGCTTTCGCCGGTAGGAGACTAATAAAATCACTAAATGACAGGTTTTATCAGCAGTGGGCATTTAATGTCTCTTCTTCTTTGTTTCTACATTTACAACTTCCTCAAGATTCCTCCTTTTTCTTGATTGTACAATACATATTAGTAGTACAATCATAGTACAATAAAAGTACAAAAAGGTTTTAGTACAATATATAAGTAGTACAAGAATAGTAATATAAATTTATGGTACAATAAAAGTACTATATTTTAATTGTACATGAAAAGTACTGTTGCAAAAGTAGCTGTGTATATATACAAATGTACTTATACAGTGTGCTGGAAATGTATGTAAAACAATACACTGTTTTGACAGGTACATCCAAATGCCAGCTCTTATTTCTGAAGGAGGCACATTGCCAGCTAACTTTAACATAACATATTCTACTCTTGCTAAATGTTGTCAGTTCAATGATACAGATTTGGTTGTTTGTGAATAACTTTGAATATTGAAAACATCAAAAACACTAAAGATACATGTATACATATCCTTTCCACTGAAATATACATTAAATTTATACTTTGTTGTTTTTCATATCCTCCATTACTGATACAAACAACCAATATCAAGAACTTAATCCACAGCTTTCACTGTTTTCATTATCCATTCTTTTTTTTCTTTTTTGTACTGGAATATAGGAAAATACAGGAATCTTATCCCTAATACAGGAAAATATAGGAAGTGGTGAAAAAAAAGGAAAATATAGGAAAAAATAGGACACTTGACAGCCTGCTAACATTCTACGATCTTGAATGCAACCCTGGTGTTAAGTATAATTGGTCGAAAATGCAACACAACAAAACATATACAATGTAACATATTCTATGCCTATCTCAAATCTGAAACTGGCCGGAATGTTCACTGTTGTAATCGGTTGGATAATAAAATATTATAAATATACTGCCTTCAGTGGAGGGTGTTACAGTAGATTACCACACAAGGAAAACAATCTCAACCGAGACGACAGTCCAGGGCGATATTTTTTTCAGAGTGTGGTCATCTACCATAGCACCCTCCACTGAAGGAAGCATGTTTTTATTATACTGACATTTTAATGGTAGATTATTAAAACATATAAATCTATGTATTGATTTTGTAGTGTTTCATTCCATTAATTTTTAATCGCCACCATATAACTGAAATCTTGTTGAAAGTGGCGTTAAACTCCATAACCCTAACCCAACCCATTAATTTTTTAACAAACTGCATACAATAGGCTATTGATACGGAAATGAAGATTTCAGAGCAATCTGCAAATATCGGATGGAGAGGGTGATATTTTTCGGATTCGGCAATATAGATTACAGTTCCAAATGCACATACCTCTTCATGGTAACGAATAGCTAATTTGAAATTACCCAGGAGGTAATGTGTGTTACCAAGGTTACCACAAGCACGACCTTGTGCAGCTTTATCCCCAAGCTCTTTCACTAATCGTAGGTTTTCTCTGTAATGTAGATAGAAAACATAAATTCAAAAACTACTATGAATTATAATATGGTGTGCTACTTTCACTTTGTAAACAAAACTATTCTGAAAGTAGCACAATTATTTTTAGCCCTATCAGTGTTTTCCAGTGTATTTCACTATTTGATCGCGTAAACCAGCAATTCTAACATGATGTCCTTCTTTCGCTTTGTAAACAAATGAGCCATTTATCGATTGGGCATAATCTCATTAGCACATGCACCGGTGCATGTGACTGACTTTCCCGTTGTAATATGTACATGTTGATGAATTATCGTCTGCTCGAATTTGGCAGCATAAATTGTGTGTGACATTGTCCGCAAACGTAATATAAATTACTGTCTTCCAATCAAAGTATACTACCGTACTTGTAGTTGTACTTTTGGACATATCAGAAACGAAATAATTCATGGAATTTCTTAATTAAAGTAATAAAAATAGAAATTAATCATGTTTTCTTTGAATCTTAAGGGATATTTGTCTTAACTATGTTTAAAAAGTCATATTTTCTTAAATGGGGCAGTTCTCAACAAACAGCGTTTATGGCTGTTCCGTTAACTTCCACAACCATCTATCAACTTTGACATTTGTAATTTGTCATCTTCTGGTTGTAGTTTTTCCTTATTTTCCTTTTTTTTTTCATAAATATTTTAATGAACATGATATTAATGATTTTTTTAACTTACTCATAATAATCAGCAGCTTTTTGTAATGCCTCCCTGACTTCCTGGGGAAATTCCCCTGGATCTTGGTCACCACATTTCCCCATGTGCTTCCCTTTGGCATGATAAACATTTCCCAAGTTATACAGAGCTCTTGCTTCTCCTATCTGGAAATGTAAAATAAAAATGTTTATTGTTCTGGATTTTATGTGAGGTGTTACTACCAAGGTCTTATCTTAAGAATTAAAATTAGATGTATGTTGCATTTTTTATTATCGTTATTTTGTTTATTTTCCCTTTGATGTTTAAAATCAATATATTTCATATCACTTAAGCGCATGAGATGATTCCAATTATCGCTAATCACTGTCAAGGACGCACGTAGTGTTATCGCTGTTTTCTAATATGATGTTATAATGACGTCACATTACCAAATCCTTGATAATAAGTGATTAACGATATAAAATATTAATTGTGTTTAAAAAAATGTCAGTATCTCAACAAAAATTATTTAATTATGAATACAAAATAGCGATAAAATAATTAAAGATGTTTTTTAAAACTCGAAGACGTTTCTCAGCTCTCTCGTTTTAAAAAACGTCTAAGACTAATGTAAGACAAAGTTTGTCAGTGACTTGTGACAGGTCGGTGGTTTTCTCCGTTTTACTCCACCAATAAAACTGACGGCTACGATATAACTGAAATATTGTTGAAAGTGGCATTAAACACCAAAACCCAAACCCGAAGTTGTATTTAAGTGCTAGAGATCCTGGTAAATATTTGCTAACAGGACACTTTAAAAGCAAGAGAGAGAGAGAGAGAGAGAGAGGGAGAGAAAAAAAAATCACTTAAACTGACAAAAAACTTTTAACATTTACGATTTATATCTCTTCTCGATATATTTTTATGTGTTTTGAAAAATTGAGTTTCTTCAAAATCAAGAAGATTACATTAATGGATAAAGTCAGAATATAATAAATGTCACAATGGACACTTTACTTGAAAGTGGTGATAATGATTGAATCATAGCGACTGTACGGTGTTGGGGACATTTACCATTCTATGACAAGGCATAATATTAGTTATCTTGGTGTAATCAGGGGTGTACAGAATTTTACACCGGTGTATAATTCTGTACACCCCTGATTACACCAAGATAACAAATTTATTTCTTATGAAGCTTTCCTTTACTTCTTGTTATACTAACCGGGGTGTAAAACTGATTTTTTTTTATGTGTATCCAACATTTTACATAAAATAAAAAAAGTAATTTTGAACTACGCACAGCAATAGTATGATATGAAATGATACATTTACATAAAATTTGATGATTATCAACAATAATACGTGTAATATATGTAAAATCGAAAACAAAATAGCATTTTTCTAAGTGTTTGGTTTTTTTTTGCGTAGACAGTAAAAGGGAGGTAACTTTATTTATTTACGTAAAAAAAAAAAAAAAAAAAAAAAAAAAAAAATCATATCATACTATTGCTGTGCGTATTTCAAAATTACTTTTTTTTATTTTATCCCGAATGTAAATGGTTTAGCTGAGGTGGGGTGCTATTTACACCTGGGTAACTAACCAATCAGATTGCAAGATTCTTGCTTCATAAGAAATAATATTTAATACACCAGTCCAAAGCTATTGAAATACAGTCAAACCTGTTCATGCAGTCACCTGTATTAAAAGCTCACCTTTTTCTTGTCCTGTCATAGAATATTTCATATGAATTGAACCTCTTTTAAGAGGTCACCTGTCTCATATGGCCACTTTTTCTTTGTCCCAAAGATAACTTTTTAATACAAGTTTGACTGTATTTTTGAAAGTGGCGTTAAACACCATATCCCTTCTCCCCCTATGCTATTGATATGTACCCTATCTGACAGCTGTCTTGAGATTTCCAGATGACGTAGACAACAGGCAATGGCTTCATCAAATTTCTGTAACACCTTTAAAGTGTTGCCTAAATTTCCACTCGCTTTGGCCTCGCCTATCATGTCACCTAATGTTCTGAAAAATAAAGCAACACAATAATACAAATATCAAATTTATAGGGGCCGTCGTGGTCGTGATCATATGGTAGTTGGAATTATAACTACCTGTGCACTCAGTGCCTATCACCACTAAAGTCACGAGTTCGAACCCTGTTCATGGTGAGGTGTACTCGATACAAGATTATGTGATAAAGTTTGTCAGTGACTTGCGACAGTTTGGTGGTTTTCTCTGGGTACTACAGTTTCCTCCACTAATAAAACTGACCGTCATGATGTAAATGAAATATTGTTAAAAGTGACTTTAAACATCATAAACCATCAGTAATACAGTTCATTTGACTTCTATAAATCTCCAGAAAATTTTTCTTAAAAATCAATTTTTCAAATCAACAACATTTTTCTAAATGTATGTAATTATAGGAGATATATATTTGTTACAGTAAATAAGCATAAACAGTAATTACACGTAAAAACTGAAACACAGTAAATACGTGTAATCCCTAATAGCCTTAGTAATTACTCGTATTTTTTAAAATTGTTCAGGAATTACATGTAATTACTAGAAAAAAATAGTTTTAAGCTTATTTACTGACTGATCCTTACATATTGTAAACAATGTTCTAAGTATCTATTAATATAGAAAAAAAAAAATTGGGATATATTTATTATTCAATTTACTCGCCTTTTTAAATCTGGTATTTAAAATGTTATACTTCTTAAAAGGAAATCGTATTCGTCAAAATTTAGCTAAAGGCTAATTTCTAGATAATATGAAATGAACAATGATGTGAGTTCTTAACTAGTACTAGGATATAATAAGAAGAATTTGAAGATACCAAAGGGAGGCAATCAGAATCCATATATCGAAGAAGAACAGACAATACAATGGCCAAAAGAAAAAGTACAAAAGGACAAACAACAATCAACAAAACATACAAATAAAACTAAAGATCAAGTAACACGACCCCCACTAAAAACCGGGGGTGAACTCAGGTGCTTCGGAAGGGTAAGCAGTTCCTGCTCCATTAGTGACACCCGTCGTGTTAATCTAGTTACAAACCCGGTGATAAGTCATGAACGAGGAGAGGACCGGAAGTAAGTATTAGTTAACGAGACACAATTTGCTTGTCGTGAATGTACACAGTTGTACATAATGGCACAGATCAATTCAAAAGAAAGAACATTTGCAGACGATTTCTACCAACGTTTTAATAACTTTAATAGTTCTACAAAAGAAGAAGACTTGCAACCACATTTGAATGACAATTCTAATATGACGTCCTTCAAACGCTTTGAGTCCAAACCCGTGATAAAAATAATATTAATCTATGACCGATTAAATTTATGATGTCATCGACAATTTATAACGATATTTTACCAATTTTTACATATTAGAATCGAAATAATTCATGGAAGCCATATGTATATATTGTTTTTACCACGGGTAGGCCTTTATATCAGTCTTTTACCCTTAGCTAACACTCGGGGTAAAACTTCGTGACATAAAGGCCTACCCGTGGTAAAAACAATATATACATAATGGCTTCCATGAATTATTTCTTAAACATTGTGATAATGCATCCAATAATACTAATAGTAATGTTAATTCTGTAGATGATAACAATTCAAATGATATTCCTGTACCTATGGATTGTGAACACGATTGCACTATATGCAATTCTCTATTTCAAACAAATGAACAAGACAAATACACATGTGAACTTTGTACAAGACCAAACCACATTCAAAGAGAATGGATAGCAAGTGGTAACAGTTTATCAAAACAGGAAAGGATGATATCCAGAAGCAATCAGATTTTACGACCAATTGATATTGGGGATAATGTCACCATATCAATACCTCGCGTCAACAGAGGACGTGGCGATCTCCTGGATATTTTATGCATCATAACACATTTTAGTTTGGACACCGAACAATATAAGCTGGGAACTAGACATGGACTACTAAATTCAACTTTTTCTAGTAACCAATTCATGCCGTCCACGTTTCATTGTTTGTCCGAAGCCGAGGTCGATTCGAACACTGAAATTAGTGTCCGTGAGGCAGTCCTCTTACAGTCAATAGGAGACGGACAAAGCTTTGTTAATTGCAGTTGCAAAATGGGTTGTGCAAGAAAAACTTGTAAATGTGTGAGATCAAATGTTATATGTAATCCAAGGTGCCATAATACTAGTAACTAGTGCAAAAATAAGTGATGAACTTTTTAATATTGATTTTTAGGACTAATATTTTCTTATCTTACATTTGTACATGTAAATAGATGATGTTTTACCTGTAATTACTGGTTAAACTTATTTACTGTAACATATATACGAACTTGGAAAATTAATTTCAAAATTTTCAGCCAATTAAATTAATAAAAAAGTTGCCCATTGGGTCTCTATGTTAATTAATTTTCTGAAGTATAAAAAAATTGCATGGAGTAAGTACAAATAGTGTAAGAGCCGCACCATCAAAACAAAAGCAAATAGACATGTGCTTTCAATGTATATTTCACTGTACCATGTGAGATTGGACTTTCAAATATTAAAGAATTGACCTGGCATCAACTAATACTGTGTCCAAAGTCACATGGCACAATGAAATACACATTCAAGGCAAAAAAATTACGGGACAGGTCTTACACTATTTGTACTCACTCCATGCAGTTGTTTACACTTTAGAAAATAGAATTAACATAGAAACCTAATGGACAACTTTTTTATTAATTGACAAAAAATTAAAAAATTGGCGAAACGTATTATGTTTCAGGCAAAACCAATTGAATATGTCATATCTTCCATTAAGATGGAACAACTGTTCAAATTTCAATTCATTTGGTGGGAAAAGGTGTCTTTATTGGCTCTAGATTTGTAGATGTGTTTTATTCCCTATGAATATGATCTATTTATAGTGGCAGCAGCCATGTTGGATTATTGTCAATCTCATCTGATACAGTATTGAGAGTAGATAACTTAAGGATGATTTAGCCCAACTCTTGTTTAAATTAATTGGTCAAGTGGTTTCAGATGAAAATGTTTCAGAAAAAGTTTATGATGACGGACGACAGATGCCAAGTGACGGCAAAAGCTCACGTGACACTAAAAGTCAGTTGATCTTAAAATAGAAAGCAACTGCACCGTGGTGTAATAGTTAGCGTGCTCACCTCGAGTGCGGTAGATCGTGGGTTCAATTCCCGATCGGGTCAAACCAAAGACTATAAAATTGATATTTGCTCCTTCTCTGCTAAGCATGCAGCATTAAGGAGAAAGAGCAAAGACTGGTTGGCTCAGAATCAGGATAATGTGTCCGAGTGGGGCGACATGTCTATCCACAAACTGTTATTTCAGTGAGCTAGCACTATAAAAATCCAACTAAGCATGTTGGTCTACCACAAAGCAGACCTCATCATCATCTCATTGAAAATTAACTTGTTCTCAACATGGTATAGCTGAAAAATTGCTGAAGTTGGCATTAAACAACAATCACTCATTCTAAAAATAGTTGGTTCTATGGGTGTCTAGCTTAGACAGGCTTCACTGTAACACCACCTCAAATTGGATTTATCTATCAAATAGCATGGTGCATGTAAACTGTCAATTAGCATCAGGAACATGTAGCAGATTTTATTTTTTATTTAGAGGAATGTGGGTGTCGACTTGTTGGCATGTTTGGCATTTTAAAGACATATTCCATTACATAATTTACCATCGGTAAAACCAGAGGCTCTCAAGAGCCTGTATCGTTCACCTGGTTATAAAAAAAACCCAATTGGTCCTATGTAAAAACTATGTCCTGCAGTGGTAGTCATCTTGGAATTACGATCAACATAAAAAACACAAAGTTTGTAAAGGACCTTCCAATGATTGATGCACAGTTTAGGTTCAATCAGTGCAATAGCTTCAGAGAATATATTTCTGTATTTTCCCCATATGGTCCTGTGTTAATACTATGACCTGTGGTGGCAGCCATCTTGGATTTCCGATCGGCATAAAAAACAGAGGACCTTCCAATGATCATTCCTGGGCAGTTTGGTTTCAACTGTCCAAGTGGTTTCAGAGAAGAAGCGTAAAGTTTGTAGAGGACCATCCAATGAACATTCATGTACAGTTTGGCTTTAATCATATTTGTAGTTTCTGAGAAGAAGGCATTTGAACATTTTCCCATAGGGTCCAATGTTAATCTATGTCCTGCGGTGGTGGCCATCTTGAATTTTTGATCGGCATAAAAAAAAATAAACTTTGTAGAGGACCTTCCAATGATCATTCCAGGGCAGTTTGGTTTCAATTGTCCAAGTGGTTTCAGAGAAGAAGCATTTTGAAACATTTTTCCCATAGGGTCCAATGTTAAACTAAGTCCTGCCGTAGCCGCCATTTTGAATTTCATATCGGAACAAAAAACGCAAAGTTTGTAGAGGACCATCCAATGAACATTCATGTACAGTTTGGCTTTAATCATATTTGTAGTTTCTGAGAAGAAGGCATTTGAATATTTTCCCATAGGGTCCAATGTTAATCTATGTCCTGCGGTAGTGGCCATCTTGAATTTTCGATCGGCATAAAAAAACAGAAACTTTGTAGAGGACCTTCCAATGATCATTCCTGGGCAGTTTGGTTTCAATTGTCCAAGTGGTTTCAGAGAAGAAGTGTTTTGAAACATTTTTCCCATAGGGTCCAATGTTAAACTAAGTCCTGCCGTAGCCGCCATTTTGAATTTCATATCGGAACAAAAAACGTAAAATTTGTAGAGGACCACCCAATGAACATTCTTGTACAGTTTGGCTTTAATAATATTTGTAGTTTCTGAGAAGAAGGCATTTGAACATTTTCCCATAGGGTCCAATGTTAATCTATGTATTGCGGTGGTGGCCATCTTGGATTTCTGATAGGCATAAAAAACATAAAATTTGTAGAGGACCTTCCAATGATCATTCCTGGGCAGTTTGGTTTCAACTGTCCTAGTGGTTTCAGAGAAGAAGCGTTTTGAAACATTTTTCCCATAGGGTCCAATGTTAAACTAAGTCCTGTCGTAGCCGCCATTTTGAATTTCATATCGGAACAAAAAACGTACAGTTTGTAGAGGACCATCCAATGAACATTCTTGTACAGTTTGGCTTTAATCATATTTGTAGTTTCTGAGAAGAAGGCATTTGAACATTTTCCCATAGGGTCCAATGTTAATCTATGTATTGCGGTGGTGGCCATCTTGGATTTCCGATCGATATAAAAAACATATACTTTGTAGAGGACCTTCCAATGATCATTCCTGGCCAGTTTGGTTTCAATTGTCCAAGTGGTTTCAGAGAAGAAGCGTTTTGAAACATTTTTCCCATAGGGTCCAATGTTAAACAAAGTTCTGCCGTAGCCGCCATTTTGAATTTCATATCGGAACAAAAAATGTAAAGTTTGTAGAGGACCATCCAATGAACATTCATGTACAGTTTGGCTTTAATCATATTTGTAGTTTCTGAGAAGAAGGCATTTGAACATTTTCCCATAGGGTTCAATGTTAATCTATGTATTGTGGTGGCTGCCATCTTGGATTTCCGATCGGCATATAAAACAGAAATTCTGTAGAGGACCTTCCAATGATCATTCCTGGGCAGTTTGGTTTCAGAGAAGAAGCGTTTTGAAACATTTTTCCCATAGGGTCCAATGTTAAACTAAGTTCTGCCGTAGCCGCCATTTTGAATTTCATATCGAAACAAAAAACCTTAAGATTGTAGAGGACCATCCAATGAACATTCATGTACAGTTTGGCTTTAATCATATTTGTAGTTTCTGAGAAGAAGGCATTTGAACATTTTCCCATAGGGTCCAATGTTAATCTATGTCCTGCGATGGCGGCCATCTTGGATTTCCGATCGGCATAAAAAACAGTAATTTGATAAAGGACATTCCAATGATCATTCATTTACAGTTTGGGTTCAGTCAGTTCATTAGTTTCAGAGAAGAAGATCTTTGAAATTTCAGCCAATCAGAGCATATTATTGGCCCTGGCAGCCATATTGAATATCTGACTGGAACGAAAAACAGTAACTTTGTAGAGGACCATCCAAGGAAGATTCCTGCTAAGTTTGGTTCCAATCGTCCCAGTGGTTTCGGAGAAGAAGCTTGAAATGTGAAAAGTTTACAGACAACAGACGACGGACGCCAAGTGATGGCAATAGTTCACCTGGACCTTTGGTCCAGGTGAACTAAAAACCAGAAATGAATGAACCATATTACATAATATACCATCGGTAAAAAACCCAAATCAAATGAATCTGTATTATATAATATACCATCAGTATAAAACCAAAATAAAATCAAATAAATCTTTATCTTAAATCAAAAGAATACAGGTAATAAAATCGTAATCAAGTCAATTAAGTTCATTTTCATTTCTAGTATTGCGTAATATTTAATATTATTCTAAAAGCTATCATAAAAATAAATATTATACAATCATGAAATGTCACATGTGCATATCTATGTTTCTAAAAAGTGATCACTCAAAAGTAGATCGGACTCAAAATTAACCAAATCTTTTGTATGTTTTATTGTATGTAGAGATCAACCATCTCAAGATGAATTGAGAATTCCTGTCTTGGAACGAAACTATTGGATAGGAATGTCAGAGGAGCTTGATGATTCAGAAGGACAGACAACACAAAGGACAAAGACAAACAATAGCTGATAAAACAAAACACTATGTACAGAAAACTGAGTCACACAAACCTCACTAAAAACTATGAGTGAACCCTGGTACTAAGGAAGAGTAAGCAGTTCCAGCTTCACTAGTAGCACCCCTCATGTAAAATCACAAACCCTCCTTTCTTGATAGAGCTATTTTTGCAATCCTCACGATGAGCACCGACCCTACTTTGTTTGGACCAGTAACTTATTTTTAGTTTTTATTTAGATATATGACTAAAATAAATTCAAGAATTTGATTCGGACAAGTAAATTTTCATTTCGAGGACTGTTTATGGGTACCTTTATGCCTCTTGTTTGGAAACAGGTAGGGCTTAAGTCTCAAAAATCAATCTGAACCTTTATTCTGTATCATTTTTTTAAATTCCAAATGGATTGGTCAAACAGAACTTCAAAAAACATTGTTGTACAGACAGAAAACGATGAAATCCATACCACAATATGATTGCAAACATATTGTGGATGTATAAACATGGCACAGATTAACAATTAAACTCAAAACATCTTTGAACCTTTTGTTTTGAAATAGGTTTTGCTTAAGAACGAAAAATATTTTCAAACTTATACTCTGTACCAAGGTTCATTGTTTCAAAATATCAGAAGGATCAATAAAAAAATATTGTGAAAAAAAAATCTACCGTATGTATTTTGAGCGCAGAAGGAAAACCAACTAAATCCATACCATAATACAACTGCCAGCATATTGTGGTTGTACTAACATCTGCACAGATTGATATTTCGACTTAAAAAGGCCACATCCTTTCACAGAAATGACAACATAAACATGGACAGTATAAAATCAGGGTTTGTGAAATGTTTATTTAAAGGGGCATTATCTGCCAAATCGTAAATTTTTGTTACCCGTAAAAACTATCAGATATGATTGATGCCTTAACAAAACGTGTTTCTGTAACTTATAAATATTATGAAATGTACACGCATCGGGGAAAAATCGTGCAACTGCTCGTGTTTTGAGATCGATCAAGAGATGGACGCCATCTTGTTAATTTTTACGGAATTTGTCGAATCGTCATTAAATCAGTACAACAATGCATTTATTTCTTATTTTTTGTGAATCTGCTTTTAGTCTGCGCTTTTAGTTGATATTAATTACGGACAAAGAACCATGCAAGTTTGCAGTTAATAAGCGACAAAATACAAATTATTCGTCTTTACCTGTCACTAGTAAGGTCAATTGCAAACGGAAAAAGCGAGGTCAAATTATTTGCTTGCATGGAAATAACTAATCGATGGTAATTTTCATTCTCAACAGGCGAAAAGTGGTTCGATAAGCTGTTTAATGTGAAATATTTACCTTTATTTCATCATTTTAAAGCTATTTACCAATTTCCAAAACATATAATTTTTTTGGTCAAAATCATAGCTAATGCCTCTTTAACAGTCTACTAAATAAGAAGTTCTAAGAACCTGAATGGCTTCTGATTATCACTTTGGTATCTTCAATCTTATCTATTACTCTAAGTATTAAAATGTCTACACAGTCAAACCTGCTCATGTGGTCACCTCTATTAAGCAGTCACCTGTATTGAAAGGTCACATTTTTCTTATCTTGTCATAGACAATTTTATATGAATTGAACTTCCTTTAAGAGGTCACCTGTCTTATAACGCCACTTATTCTTTGTCCCAAGGGTGACCTCTTAATACAGGTTTGACTATTCATAATTAATAAATCTACAATCTATTGATTTGGTTTTTGCTTTTAATTCTTTTTCATTCAGGTTGCAATTAATTATTTTTTCTCATAATTCTTTATAATCTTCAAAGATATTTTTCTTTTGACTCTTTGCATCGTAGACCAAATGAAACAAAATCAATCTTATTTTATTTCTTGAATTTTCAAGAAACCAGTTTTGTTGAGATACATAGAAATTTGCAATTTCTCAAGTAATAGCAGAGATATGAAATTGAGTATTTAATATGTCTATTTCTTTTCTTCTTCTTCTACCAAATACCCCGGTACTCACCGTCTTCAACAAGCTGAAGATTATGTCAGAGGTTGCTAATGACAATTGAAAATGGTTAACATTATTTACAGATTTCATAGATCAGTATTTGATAGTGGAGACAGCCACCTTTGATGCTTCAAACGAGCAACTCATAACTATGTGCTGTTGCAAGCCTTTGCCAGTTAGATATTGCAGGAGGGAAAACCATTCTTGTCTATCTTGTCTTTCAAGGAGTGATAATGAAAGATGAGGAATGCATGTGCCATGATTGTCTCAAGGGTGGCTTAAGGTGGTACCATACACTACAGGGAGATAACTCTTTAAAATCAGTTGAACGTTTTGATCATATGATGTTTGTATGCAGATTTCAAGCATCTCGGTGATCAAAATCACAGAGAGAAAAGCTGCTATGTGGCTAGTGAATTTATAGCTCTGAGTCTGTTGGTTGGAATTTGTTAAAATTTTGATATTTATTACAGTGGATATATTCAAACACACTGCCAAAAAAATAAGAAAATTAAACGAGCAGATCAAATTTTACCTGAAGTGTATGGTACCACCTTAAGTCTTTTTGAGTAACAGCTCACATTTTAACAATCTAAATATTCAGAAATCTTTTTATGATTTATTGATATATACATGTATATCTTATATACTGTGTTTTTTGCATGTTTATAGTACATTTTTGTAATTTGATATCAGTTTTCTCAGAGAGTTCACTGAGTTTAAAAAGGGAGACATAGAATATTCACCGAGTTTAAAAAGGGAGACATAGAATATTCACTGAGTTTAAAAAGGGAGACATAGAATATTCACTGAGTTTTAAAAAGAGAGACATACAAAATTTATTGAGCTTAAAAAAAATTCAGTCAATTTAGACAAAAGAAGAAAAAAAAATATATTTGTTTCTGCTAATATTCTTGAGAAGAAAAAGAGGTTAGAAAGATAGGCAGAACTTTTTTTAAATGTTTTCCTTGGTCATGTTGGTTACATATGACAAGAATCTGACTAACAGTCCTTGTCTAAAAATCATGGCAATAAAAAAATTAATGTAGACACAAAAATTAAGGCCAGTAGGGTTAGTAGAACACGATTAATAAAATTGTAATGAATTTTATGAAAATTCTGAAAATTAAAAGATCTATCACAAAAACAAATATTATTACAGTGAAACATCTCTAAATCAAATGCTGAATAAACCAGAATCCTGTATAAACCAAGCTTTAAATAAACACCCAATATAGGAAATCTTTGTAAAGTTAAGTCCCTGTTACACGGTAAAGCAAGTATCATAAACCAAAAAATACAGTGTAAACAGTGCTATTACTCTGTATTATGCAACTTTTAGAAGTTGCATGATACACACTTTGGGATAGAACATGTTTCATTCCATACAGTAAGGATCACGATACATTTTTATCTCAGACCAATCAGAGATCTTGGTTTGAGGTCAGGAGGTTACAACATCATCAACAAATAAAAGCACATGGTCAGCACATGGTAAATAAAACATGGCTGGAAAGGAGAAAAATGTAGTGATGTTATTTGGTCAAAGGAACAGATGGAGAGTCTCCTCAATTTGTAAGATAATGTCTTCATTGTCAGGATTCTCCATTTTTGCGGGAATAATTTGTAAACAAACTCTGCATGAAACATGCTACTTGATTTCTGTTTTTGAGTGGTAGACACTACACAAAGTGTAATAAATGTAATAATTAAACCCAAGAATGAGAAATTAAATGTTCATATAATTACTGTAAGGAGAAAAACTTGAATAAAACTTTTACTTTTAATATATCATATCGGAAGTTCAAGCATAAGTATGATTCATTTTTATTTTTCAGTATTGCATATTATAAATTGTGAAAGAACTAATTTAGGTTTCATTTTCATAATATCTGCAGTTTTTGAGAAGGGTGCTATTAAATATTTCTTATAGCTTTCTATTTTAATATATGTCTACCAGTGAAAACTAACTAGATTGCCATAAAAGAATCATCCCATGACGACTCCTGTACAGTCAGATTTCTATGAGTTGCATTATGGGTACTTTTTAAAAATATATCCAGCTGGGGTTAGGGTTGTGTTGTTAACGCCACTTTCAACAATATTTCAGCTATATTTGTTGCGTTCAGTTTTATTGGTGGAGGAAACAGGAGTACCCGGAGAAAACCACAGACCTGTTGCAAGTCACTGACAAACTTTATCACATAATGTTGTATCGAGTACACCTGGCCTGACCGGGGTTCGAACTCGCAACATTAGTGAAGATAGGCACTAATTGCATAGATTGTTATAAATCAAACTACCATAAGATCATGACCATAACAGCCCCCTATATCCAGCAGCCGTGGCCACAAAAACACAAACATTGTATAGGATCATCAAATAAATATTCCTGTCAAGTTTCCTTTCAAATGATTTAATGCTTTCAAAAACGAGGATGGAATGGTGAAAATCTAGAAAATGCACACAATGCTGAGAGCAGACGCCAAGTAATGAGAATAGCTCACATGACAATGTCACATGATACTTCAACATGTCATTTGTTAGGTTGTTTATCAAGTTGTAAAATAAAAAATAAAAATCCTGGACTAAATTATCATCCAAGAGCTTGAATGATTTTACATTTGTTAAATAAACGTTAGAGAAAACCGAATGGCAAATCAAGAATGGACAATCCAGAGACGATGGCAACATTGGATACACAAGACACAGGACGAAGACAAACGAAACAAAAAACACAATACAGAAAACTAACACGACTCCACCAAAAACCGGGGATGAACCCAGGTGCTCACAATAGGTAAGCAGTTTCTGCTTCTTATAAAACACCCGCCATGTTACTAATATAGTAATCTTAATATATACAAATATCTTGGCAGTGGTAGAGGAAAGAAAAAATCGACTTAAAAAGTAAAAGATCCACAGTCATTTGAAATATGGATATTTCGTAATGGTCAACCAGATCGTTTGCTACATACAACAAGTTATAGGGTGTCTAGCAAAAAGCCTTTACTATCTTACCTAGCCAGGGTGAGATCTAGTTTATGGTAGTCCAAAGCTTTGCCATACTCCTGCAGGTAGAAATAGGCATTGCCTAGTTGACTGTATATGGCACTAAGGGTTTTTAGATCATTTGTCCCTGCCTGCACTGCTGCTTCAAAGAACTGTACCCCTGTCTGACAATCTCCTGCTTTACATAGTCTCTCCCCTTCTAGAGCAAGCTCCATACAGGAACAGTCCATCTACAAAATAAAAGTATGTAAAAAAATGATTCCATGCATGTGGATATTTGGTATAACAGCAGCATGTTAAATAAAAACCTCTATTAAGCCAAAACATGTAGTGACATAAAAACGCCATGTAATCATCTAAAAGACATTTTCCTAAGGAATTTGTTGAAAAAACTTCATCATAACAGATGAAAAATACATGCTCCATTTGCAAAAAACCCCAGCTCACACCTTATTTGGCACATTGAGGCCTCTTGTTTGGAAACGGGTAAGGTTTCAATCACCTAAATCAATCCTAACCTTTTTTCTGTGCAAAGGATCATTGCGTAAAAAATTCATAAAGGTCAGTCAACTAGAACAAAAGTTATTGCACAGAAACCACTGTGTCTACAGATGGGTGCCAACAACGATGACAACACACTACTTTATAAGATAATATGACCGCACAATTTGCAGCCGTATAAAAACAACTAGAATTAACCCTCTGTTGACGACAATGACATTCTACTAAGATAATATGACCACAAAATTTGCAACCGAATAAACACAACTAGAACAAGATATGATTATAATCTAACGATTATGAAGTCTCCCAAACCGGCCACAGACAACCAGTTTAAAAAATAAATTAAAAGCTAGCTTTGAAATTGAACAATGCTGAATTTTTGCGGTATTGTGACGGCCATTTTGAAAATGGCGGCAGGTAGAAATTTTTCAATGTCGGGAATCAATTCAGGACGTTGAAATCGAACAATGTTGAATTTGTGCGGTATTGTGGCGGCCATTTTGAAAATGGCGACCGGTAGAAATTTTTCGATGTCAGGAATCATTTCGGGACATCATAATCTAACCACATATGAAATGTCGTTAAAATCGGACAATGTTGAATTTGTGCGGTATTGTGGTGGCCATTTTGAAAATGGCGACCGGTAGAAATTTTTCGATGTCAGGAATCATTTCGGGACATCATAATCTACCCACATATGAAATGTCGTTGAAATCGGACAATGTTGAATGTGTGCGGTATTGTGGTGGCCATTTTGAAAATGACGACCGGTAAAAAAATTTCGATGTCAGGAATCAATTCGGGACATCATAATCTACCCACATATGAAATGGCATTGAAATCGGACAATGTTGAATGTGTGCGGTATTGTGGTGGCCATTTTGAAAATGGCAACCGGTAGAAATTTTTCGATGTCAGGAATCAATTCGGGACATCATAATCTACCCACATATGAAATGGCATTGAAATCGGACAATGTTGAATTTGTGCGGCATTGTGGCAGCCATTTTGAAAATGGCGACCGGTAGAAATTTTTCAATGTCGGGAATCAATTCGGGACATCATTATCTACCCACATATCAAATTTTGATGATATCGGACAATGTTGAATATTTGCGGTATTGTGGCGACCATTTTGAAAATGGTGACCGGTAGAAATTTTTCAATGTCGGCAATTAATTCGGGACATCATTATCTACCAACATATCAAATTTTGACAATATCTGGCAATGTTGAATTTTTACACCGTGTTTTGGCAGCCATTTTGAAAATGGCAGACATCTCGAACCCCTCAAAATATGACTTTGACCCCCTTTACCACAAAGCTGAAAACTTTAGGACCAACTAGAAACATATATCTATAACTCCACAAAGTTTCATGAAATTCTGTCCAGTAGTTCCTCAGATCTGCCGTGGACAAGTTCATGGTCCGCGGAAAGAAAGGAGAAAGAAGAGAAAGAGAAAGAGAATAATAATAATAATAACTAGAATTGCCATTGCAAAGCAATAGCGGACGTCACCCCACCCCATTATTTTGGTACCTCGGTTTCCCATGGTAACTTTATTTTGAATTTTATCAACACGCCAAAAGCTTCCACACACTATGGTGAATATTCCTACGATGTTTTATGAAGTTTGATGAAAAATCGAATTTTTTTTTAAATCGCCCTTTTTTTATTTCCATGGTAACTGCGGCAAAGTTTGCCCAACTGATTGCGATTTTTTTGGCTTATCTCATTCAACTAGATGTGGTTGTGACAGGAAACATTACTGCAAAACTTTGTGAAGTTGGAAGTGAATTTAACATTTTTTGCACCTTGGTTACCATGGCAATGGCTGCCATTTTGAATGTTTTCAACCCCACAAAAGCTGCCACACACTACAGTGGATATTCCTACAAAGTTTCACGAAGTTTGATGAAAGGAATCCAAAATTATTTTAAATCCCCCCTTTTTTGTTTCCATGGCAACTGCGGCAAAGTTTGTCCAACCGATTCTGATTTTTTTTGGCTTATCTCGTTCCACTAGCTGTGGATGTTGTTCCTATCAAGTTTCATCAATTTCTGTTCGGCGAGTAACCTGCTATGATAATTTTTGTGTTTTTCAATTTTTTAGCATTTTGGCCGTTTCCATGGCAACGGCAGCCATTTTGAAAAAATCAACCCTATACAGCACAACTTCACATGGTATATGATATTCCTACAAGGTTTCATAAAGTTTGATCAAGGCATCTCCGAGAAATAGAGCGGACAAAAATGTGTGGAAGAATAATAATAATAATAAGAATAATAACAAGATGAACTGTGAGCTAATGCTCACCTATGATACCCCCGCTCTTCGGCAAACAGGAAGTAGGAATCTGACGGGTCCAAAAACGCTTCCCACAATATGGGGTACCTATATGAAGCTTGTGACCAAATATCAGATCTCTGCCATCAATAATAGCTGAGAAAAATGTGACGAAAAATGTGCATATATGTTCAATGTGTATAGAAACCAACTAAGTCGGCAAACAGGAAGTAGGAATCTGACGGGTCCAAAAACGCTTCCCACAATATGGCATACCTATATGAAGCTTGTGACCAAATATCAGATTCCTGTCATCAACAGTTGCTGAGAAAAATGCGACGAAAAATGTGCATATATGTTCAATGTGTATAAAAATCAACAAAATCGGCAAACAGGAAGTAGGAATCTGATGGGTCCAAAAACGCTTCCCACGATATGGGGTACCTATATGAAGCTTGTGACCAAATATCAGATTTCTGCCATCAATAGTTGCTGAGAAAAATGCGACGAAAAATGAGCATATATGTTCAATGTGTATAAAAATCAACAAAGTCGGCAAACAGGAAGTAGGAATCTGACGGGTCCAAAAACTCTACCCACAATATGGTATACCTATATGATGCTTGTGACCAAATATCAGATTTCTGCCATCAATATTTACTGAGAAAAATGCGACGAAAAATATCTTGGACGGACGGAAGGACGGACAGAGGTAAAACAGTATACCCCCCTCCCCCTTCGGGGAGCGGGGGTATAATAATAATAGTGAAAAAGAAACGTAGAATAGCTATACGTCACCCGACTGCGTTCGGGGTGACGTAATAATATTGAGGACAACGACATTCTATTAAGATAATATGACCGCACAATTTGCAATCGTATAAAACAACTAGAATTAACCTTCTGCTGATGACAACGACATTCTACTAAGATAATATGACAGCAAAATTTGCAACCGTATAAAACAACTAGAATTAACCCTCTGTTGACAACAACGACATTCTACTAAGATAATATGACTGCAAAATTTGCAACCGTATAAAAACAACTAGAATTAACCCTCTGTTAACAACAACGACATTCTACTAAGATAATATGACAGCAAAATTTGCAACCGTATAAAACAACTAGAATTAACCCTCTGTTGACAACAACGACATTCTACTAAGATAATATGACTGCAAAATAATTTGAAGCCGCATAAAAACAACTAGAATTAACCCTCTGTTGACAACAACGACATTCTACTAAGATAATATGACTGCAAAATTTGCAACCGTATAAAAACAACTAGAATTAATCCTCTGCTGACGACGACGACATTCTACTAAGATAATATGACAGCAAAATTTGCAACCGAATAAGAACAACTAAAATGACTCCACTTATAACAATGACATTCTACTAAGATCATATGACCGTAAAATTTGCAGCTGTATAAAAACAACTAGAATTAACCCTCTGCAGTAATAAATAATTGCACAGATTATCAATTTTCTGCAAGTCTGTCAAACAGGACGAGAAAATCAATTGCATTTACTTAACAGAAACTCTTCACTTGACTTTGAAACGACCTCCATATTTAACATTGGCTGTACACACAATATATTTCACCATGCTGTGATAAATGGTTCTGCTTATCGGAGCATGTTCTGGGATGCATTTATGATTAAAGCTGATAACAGAATTACTGAACTATGAGCGTTAACACAGTAATTAGATTGCTACTTATTTGAGCATGATACTGGAGAAAAATTTGCAACAAACGTAATAATAATATTCCACTAAACGAGTGATGGCATGCAATATTATACAATTAATGACTTTTAATGAGGTGGATACAAGGATTTATTAACTCAGGAACATTATATTTACCGAGGTCAGATGGCCGAGGTAAATATATTATTCTTGGGTTAATAAATCCTGGTATCCATCAAATTGAAAGTCATCAATTGTTTTATTATATGACACATTTTATATGTTGCTTTTACCCTTAAAATAAGCTTTTATCACGACGTTTTCTTTGGTTTCGTATGATGCAAGACGTTGGAATGTTATATTCACCGCATGTTACGTCGCGTGAGGTGATTATAACGTTTCATCACAGAACGTTACTAGGGATGTCAGCCAATCAGAAAAGACATTATCTGAAGTCATATAATAAATGTAATTGAAATAAAAGGTTTTTTTTTGTTTTTTTAAAAACTTTTTCAAATGTAAAGGTAATTCAAATACAAGTCTTTTTTCAATTTTTGAAAATAACAACTTTGGAATCCGAAATACAGGGATGATTCTGGCAAGAAAATAAAATTACTGAAAATCAATGAAAAATAGCTGAAACCATCTAAAAAATAATACTCCCTTTCAAAAGCTCAATTTTTAACCTGTTCTGACCATGCATGTCCTGCAACATTTGGAATTTATTTTTCAGAGGAAAATAACTGAAAAAAGTCATACCTGGAAATGACCCAAGCCACCATTGAAAGAGGCCTGATTAGCATTTTACCCATGGGCATTGATACTACCAGTACACTTATTATCATAAAGTTATCAAAACGTTTGTACAATTAGTCATGATCAACCAGACACAGTTCACAAAAATGTATTTATTGTCACAATTCCCAATTCTCTTGTTTTATTAAGGCTTAATAAAGAAAATTAGGGTAGCATACTGAAATTAAGGGCTTTGTTAAGTGCAGCATGATACCACCGCTGCATGACAACCAGTGTAAGTTGATTGGTCCTTCATCTATTTTTATATTAAGGCTAAATAAAGAAAATTAGGGTAGCATACTGAAATTAAAAGGCTATGCTAATTGCAGCAAGATTATTGATACATACCATCACAGTATGTCAACCAGTGTAAGTTGATTGGTCAGTGGAAAATATGAACCTTGTCGTGACCCTATACAGGTTGTTGTTAGATGTTAAAAGCATCGCCAAAAAATAACAATAAAAAAGATACAACAAACATCTTATATTAAATAGATTGATCTTCAGGTCAGGTGACCAGTGAAATCAAAATAGATTGATCTTCAGGTCAGGTGATCAGTGAAATCAAAATAGATTGATCTTCAGGTCAGGTGACCAGTGAAATCAAAATAGATTGATCTTCAGGTCAGGTGACCAGTGAAATCAAAATAGATTGATCTTCAGGTCAGGTGACCAGTGAAATCAAAATAGATTGATCTTCAGGTCAGGTGACCAGTGAAATCAAAATAGATTGATCTTCAGGTCAGGTATACCAGTGAAATCAAAATAGATTGATCTTCAGGTCAGGTGACCAGTAAAATCAAAATAGATTGATCTTCAGGTCAGGTGACCAGTGAAATCAAAATAGATTGATCTTCAGGTCAGGTATACCAGTGAAATCAAAATAGATTGATCTTCAGGTCAGGTATACCGGTACAGTGAAATCAAAATAGATTGATCTTCAGGTCAGGTGACCAGTGAAGTGAAGTCAAAATAGATTGATCTTCAGGTCAGGTATACCGGTGCAGTGAAATCAAAATAGATTGATCTTCAGGTCAGGTATACCGGTGCAGTGAAATCAAAATAGATTGATCTTCAGGTCAGGTATACCGGTGCAGTGAAATCAAAATAGATTGATCTTCAGGTCAGGTATACCGGTACAGTGAAATCAAAATAGATTGATCTTCAGGTCAGGTGTACCAGTGCAGTGAAATCAAAATAGATTGATCTTCAGGTCAGGTATACCGGTGCAGTGAAATCAAAATAGATTGATCTTCAGGTCAGGTGACCAGTGAAATCAAAATAGATTGATCTTCAGGTCAGGTATACCAGTGAAATCAAAATAGATTGATCTTCAGGTCAGGTGACCAGTGAAATCAAAATAGATTGCTCTTCAAGTCAGGTGACCAGTGCAGTGAAATCAAAATAGATTGATATTCAGGTCAGGTGACCAGTGAAATCAAAATAGATTGATCTTCAGGTCAGGTGACCAGTGAAATCAAAATAGATTGATCTTCAGGTCAGGTATACCAGACCAGTGCAGTGAAATCAAAATACAGTCAAATCTGCTCATGTGCTCACCTCTATTAAGCAGTTACCTGTATTAATACAGTCAAACCTGTGATAAGAGGTCACCTTTGGGGCAAAAAAAAAAGTGTTTTTTTAAGACAGGTGACCTCTTAAAAGAGGTTCAATTCATATGAAATGTTCTATGACAGGACAAGAAACTAGAGGCTCAGTGGGCTGAGCCTGTGTCGTTCACCTTTCATTCTGCTTTGAGGAAACTTAATACACAGCCTTCCATACATGTAGATGCTTCCTACCAAGTTTCGGTTCATTTGACTAGGCAGTTTCAGAGGAGAAGATTTTTTAGATATCGATCAATCAGAAACAAGAATTGCCTGTGGTGGCCATGTTTGTTAACCGATCGAGACGAAATGAGCAATCTTCATAGAGAACATTCCATAGATGCTTCCTGCCATGTTTCGGTTAATTTGGCCAAGCAGTTTCAGAGGAGGAGGTTTAAAAAAAATTGGCCAATCAGAAACAAGAATTGCCTGTGGAGGGCCATGTTTGGTAATGGATCATAACAAAATGTGCATGCTTTAGAGAGGACCTTCCATAGATGATTCCTACTAAGTTTCAGTTCATTTGGCTGATGGGTTTCAGAGGAGAAGATTAAAATGTGAAAAGTTAACAGATGACAGACAACAAACGACGGACGCCAAGTGATGCCAAAAGCCCAATTGCCTTTGGCACGGTGAGCTAAAAAGAATATTAAAATGTGAATACCTACATGTAATGTATAGTATAAACATGTCACACTATATCAGCATTAGTTAATTTCTAAGGGAGATAATGGCAAGTTATCTTTCTTTTAACAGTTTAATGCAAGAGTTATCTCCCTTTTAACAGTTTACTACAATGGAGAAGATTAAAATGAGAAATGAACCAATCAGAAACAAGAATTGCCTGTGGTGGCCATGTTTGTTAACAGATCGGGATGAAATGAGCAATCTTTATCGGGGACCTTCCATAGATGCTTCCTACCAAGTTTCGGTTCATTTGGCCAAGTGGTTTTGGAGGAGAAGATTTAAAAAAATCGGCCAATCAGAAACAAGTATTGCCTGTGTGGTGGCCATGCTTGTTAACGGATCGGGATGAAATGAGCAATCTTTATAGATGACCTTCCATAGATGCTTCCTCCCAAGTTTCGGTTCATTTGGTGAGAGCTTTCAGAGGAGAAGATTAAAATGCAAAAAGTTAACGGACGGCTGCCAAGTGATGGCAAAAGCTCACTTTGCCTTTGGCAAGGTGAGCTAAAAAGTGACCCTTTAACACAGGTGACTGCTTAATAGAGGTGACCACTTAGGGAGGTTTGACAGTATGTCACATTTTTCTTGTCTTGTCAAGAGAGAATTCCATATGAATTGGACCTCTTTTAAGAGGCCACCTATCTTATAAGTCTACTTTTTTTCTATGTCTCAAAGGTGACCTCTTAATACAGGTTTGACTATATATGTAATAATTTTTTTCAATTACTTACTGCAGGTCAGAAATAATCTACTAGTATTTCGGCTCTCTGCACCAAAAAACTAACTCTCTGTGGCAATATAAATACAATATTGTTGAAAAAGTCCGTCATTTAATTACTTTCTGCAGGTCTCTGCACCGAATTTTTTTTTATTCTCCATCACATCATGGCATACAAAATATCATATTGTTGAAAATTGCTTATCAAAAGAATGATTACTATTGACATCAAGAATCTATTAAAGAAATATGCATAGTAAATATTGATTAAAACAAATGCCATATATCAACTAAAAAATCGTTAATTTGGACTATTTGATGTCATTATATTATTCCCATGTCACTGTAAACAGAGTATTGTTTTTCTTCATATCGAGGGCAATAAAAATCAATCACATTTGAAAACAATTCTATTTTTTAGCACCAGGGAATTTAAATGGTGAATATAGTTCTCTTTATAATATTCAGGGCATAATATTTATCTATATTTCATTCTTTAAACCTTTAGCTATTATTTATGTTATTAATCAAAGAACTGAAGTGCTGCTCTAACAGCACTTTTATTAGCATACATATAGTTCTCTTTATTCAGGGCATAATATTTATCTATATTTTATTCTTTAAAGGCATACAGTCGCTCAAATTGATTTTTCTTGTTTATATTAAAAGTTGCCAATATTCGATGTTTTATAATAATAAAATGTTCTGAACAAGAAGCCAGGTTTAAAAAATATGCCATAAGTTCGTAATTAGTGAAAAGAATTCGAATGTCTGTTTGATTTTCCGAATTTGCCGAACACTGATAACTGCTATTAATAACCAGGAAGCATGCTTTTAATGTAAATTCGTTATAATTAATATAATTTAAGAAATATATATATGAAATTGGATCTGGGGTAATCAGTTAATATTATATAATGGTATTTAGTAAGAACGACACTTAAAATCTGAAATACATGATGTAATCAATAAAAACAAACCCAAACTCTGCAAAGCCAAAGAGGCCTGATAATGGGAAAATTGTAAATAAATTGTATTGCATATTATTGACAACACTTGAGTTGACTTGGTTATATTTTTTTCGAAAAAAAAAAGTCATGAAGTTCATTATTTTAGTCTCTAATTTAAAAGAGATATCACCTAGAGTCTTCTCCTAAAATAAAAAGAGAATAACATAAAAAACGATGATGCAATTCTACTGTCAAAATACGATTCGGCTGTAAAAAGATACTAAATTATGCTTACCGTATACATGTTGAAAAATGGAGTAGGTCGGTATAACACTTTTAAAATATTTTTTTTACACGAAATCCTCATATTTGTGTCGTTTTCGTGTAGAATCCGTCAATATTTTTGTTTGTGCCATACATGTGCTTTTCCTTCCGCAAACAATTTCGCACATGCGCAAACGCTTTACCGAATAGGTTCACTTTGTAGGTCACGGAATATATGAATATTGTATGGGTTAACATTGAATTCTTTAATGGATACAAGAAAATCAAAAAGCGACGTACCGTCTTTTTGTGTCTATTAAACACACTGGTGCATAGAACGCACCCCCTTTCCTCCCCAAAAAATCTGGGGGAAATTCTAGTTCCTATCTATAGAACGCAGGGAGATTTAGTAAAACATTCACGGCAGAAATCCTCGTTCAAACGTCAAAATACTGCTTACCACAGATCACATATTTGTTAATCCATGTATTTTTGATACATTTTAGACAGGGAAATGTTAAATTAGTTTTGTTAAAAGTGTTTAAATCGATTATTCTACATGTTTCTAGCGAAAATTAGCTGTTTTGTGAATGCAGGAAGTTTATCGGTAATGCTTAATTTGAAAACAAGTTCAAAACGGCAATGAAAATGATACGGATGGAGCAGTTGATTTTTTTGTCGTTCTTTACGTGAATTATGGTTGTTTTAAATAATAAATATGTAGATATGTTTAATCTTTAATCAGTATTAATTCATCAATTATGAACGGTTCATGTGATCAAAGATAGGCAAGCTTAGGTCAAGCTTAAAATAGGAAGTAATTACCATCGATTCAAATAAAGAGAAAACAATATAAAAGTAATAACATTAATTAAGACCTGATCAAAGAGATTATAATTTCTTTTGAAGTGTACTCATATTGTGCCAATGCTACCATATATTATATATTATTAAGCTTTCTGTAAATTTCTTCTGTAATATAAGTTCATACGATATTTTGGCATATATCACAAAGAATTATATAGCGTTGATATACTATGCGAAAATAGTACATCTACTATGCCAGTTTCACACGGGGAAGGTTGGGTTTTCAGCTGTCTGTCAAGCTATATATAACTAGTCCACGTGCAAGGGGGCGGATCCAATCTGTCAATCTATCATAGTCGTCTATTATTCATGTTACTGTTATATTTTTAAAGCCTTAAATGAAACAAAGAATATTCTCACACTTTCAAGACTATCTGATCCAATATATCAGTCACCAATATCAGGACCTCCTTTATTGTAATAGTTCTCAATATATTTTGTCTATATATAACAGTCAGCATAATAATAATAATAATGCTGTGTTAGCAATGACTATGCCATATAGTGGTCAGGGTTGAAGACATAGTGCACTCCCCTTCGGGTTGTGCACTAAATTGTGTGCGACATTGTCCGCAAACGTAAATATAAATTATCGTCTTCCAATCAAAGTATACTACTGTATTTGTACTCTTAGACATATCAGTATCTAAATAATTCATGGAAGCCAAAATGTGTTTTGAGTTTTAACATGGGTTAGTGGATATTGGTAAATTTTATCCCTCGCCTCTGGGTTGGGATAAAATACCAATATCCGCCAAACCATGTTAAAACTCAAAACACATTCTGGCTTCCATGATTTATTTCTTAATTTTAAATTCATCTCTAGAAATATTCTATGATCTGAAAAAAAAAAAAGATTTTAATTCAACTCTACATTAACAATCCAAGATTAAAATTCAACTCAAGATCAATAATTCCAAGATTAAAATTCATCTCAAAACAGTTCAAGATAACAAGTGAAACCAAACCTCCTTGGAACCACTTTTTATGTTCAGAATACATTGCATAAAGGTGTTTGGCATTTAATTAAAAAAGATACATACATTGGGATTTTGTTTATAGTTCGCAATTTACAGTATTCTATTTTATTCAGTGTTCGGTTTAGACAGGTTTCAGTGTAATTCCAAAATCTAAATTCAACCATAGACAGGCCAAGATAAATAATTCCAAAATTTTCAATAAATTCAACTCTCTACTCTAGTCCAGATACAAATCCAAGACGTTCCATAAATTCAAAGATTTTCTCAGATTCTCAGACTACTTTACGTTCAGACAAGTCACTGAGTAAAAAAAAAGTGTATCTGTAATAAGTAAGAATGTTATTAATTTTCTAACGAGGTCAAGTATTTCAAAAAAGATTTCTTATATATCTTACTGTGAAGAGCTCTACCATTAAATATCATTTTATGTCTTAAGTAAATTAAACGATATCCAATTTCCAATCCACTCGAATGTTTATTAGGTTTAAAGAAGTACATCGGGGAAATAATCGTTGAATTACATCTCCTAAGAATAAATATATTGTATGTACTACCATAAATATTATATATTAAGACACCGACCTTTGTGGATTAGAACAAAAGAGGTCATAGAAGACAGATTACTTGCTTAATATAGATTTTATGTATTTTGAATCTGACTGACGTCAGTGACGTGAAAAGTTGCATGGATTTTCAAATTGGTTCATTCAGTTCACAAATTTATATAAAACAGCAACAACACAAACATGATGAATAATATTTAACAAATAGTTCATGGCACTGATGGACATATGGCAGTTAACGGACAGGACTGGGTTGCACAAACTTCAATTAATTTTAAGTCTCAATTAAGCCTTAAGTGTAAATTAACTTCATGTACATTCCAAGTAAATTT
Source organism: Bathymodiolus septemdierum (assembly GCA_963383655.1). Lineage (NCBI taxonomy): Eukaryota > Metazoa > Mollusca > Bivalvia > Mytilida > Modiolidae > Bathymodiolus > Bathymodiolus septemdierum. The sequence continues at coordinate 36,721,904 of OY726528.1, forward strand.
AAGTGTCAATTAAGTTCTAATTAACACTTAAATTTAATTGAGGTCTGTGCCACCCAGTCCTGGTCTGAGGGCCCGGGTGGCTCAATGAGTTAGGTAATTGGATTACCTAACAACTCATACAAGCCGGGTCACGCCCGGCTTTGTAAGTTACAACCAGAGGCTCTCAAGAGCCTGTATCGTTCACCTGGTTATAAAAAGAACCAATTGGTCCTATGTAAAAACTATGTCCTGCAGTGGTAGTCATCTTGGAATTACGATCAACATAAAAAACACAAAGTTTGTAAAGGACCTTCCAATGATTGATGCACAGTTTAGGTTCAATCAGTGCAATAGCTTCAGAGAAGAATATATTTCTGTATTTTCCCCTTATGGTCATGTGTTAATACTATGACCTGTGGTGGCAGCCATCTTGGATTTCCGATCGGCATAAAAAACAGATACTTAGTAGAGAACCTTCCAATGATCATTCCTGGGCAGTTTGGTTTCAACTGTCCTAGTGGTTTCAGAGAAGAAGCGTTTTGAAACATTTTTCCCATAGGGTCCAATGTTAAACTAAGTCCTGCCGTAGTCGCCATTTGGAATTTCATATCAGAACAAGAAACGTACAGTTTGTAGAGGACCATCCAATGAACATTCATGTACAGTTTGGCTTTAATCATATTTGTAGTTTCTGAGAAGAAGGCATTTGAACATTTTCCCATAGGGTCCAATGTTAATCTATGTCCTGCGGTGGCGGCCATCTTGGATTTCCGATCGGCATAAAAAACAGTAACTTGGTAAAGGACATTCCAATGATCATTCAGTTACAGTTTGGGTGCAGTCAGTTCATTAGTTTCAGAGAAGAAGATCTTTGAAATTTCAGCCAATCAGAGCATATTATTGGCCCTGGCAGCCATGTTGAATATCCAACTGGAACGAAAAACAGTAACTTTGTAGAGGACCATCCAAGGAACATTCCTGCTAAGTTTGGTTCAAATTGGCCCAGTGGTTTCAGAGAAGAAGCTTTAAATGTGAAAAGTTTACAGACGACGGACGCCAAGTGATGGCAATAGTTCACCTGGACCTTTGGTCCAGGTGAACTAAAAAAGGTTGCACTCGACTCGCAGCTGCAAGTGATAAAGCTTACCAGTTACTTGCCCATGGTTGGTGGTTCTCTCTGAGTACTTCGGCTTCTTCCACCACTAAAACTGGTTGCCATGATATAGCTGAAATATTGCTAAAAGTGGCATAAAACACCAAAAATCAATCAATCAATCAGTCCTAGTCTGTCACCTACAAAATATTATATAGACCAAAGCGATTTTGAGGTCTATATACATTTAAGAACATAACATACAATGTATGCAAATGCTTTAATTTGATTGGGTGATTAGTGTACTATTTTTGAACAGTTTATGCTTAATCTTGGCAACAAGTGACTGACTATACCTAGCGACAGACAAGAACTATATCAGTTTGAAATGATTTCCCGCTGGAACCATAACTGTGGAATAGATTTTCCTGCATTATTTTTTATATATTTTTGGCAAGATTTATCTCTCTTAAAATAGACGGCGCTATAGTCTGTTTATCGGTTACTGTCAACATGGCAAGGTTTGGCAATTTTGTAATCATTACCGGGTATTATAATGGTGAATTTGAATGAAATGTTATGTACTAAACCTATTATTGTCTTTTCCTTCGGGAACAATTTTCCTATTGCATTGTCTGATGAGAATATAGGAAAACAATTCCCTCGAGAAAAGACAATGATAGAATAGTAGTATTTTGGGAGTGACATACCGGTCCATAGACTGCCATTGAATACAAAGTACAAATGTACCATGAATTGTTAGTTTAATAGTCATGTCTATCATTTCGTTTTCATTAGTCTAGTTACTATCATAATAAAATATGAAAAATTGAAAAGTGTGTGTTCTCCGTTTCCTAAGACATGTACAGGTACATATATGCACGAAAGTGCTTTAAATTGGCGAGTGGGCAATTTTTCAGCTATACCATGGCAAGAACAAATTACATTCGATTACAACCCACAGTACTTGAGTCGAGCATGTAAACCAATACAACAATCATGTGTTATGTCTTAAATATATTAATGATTTGAAAGTAAACACTTAATATAGAAATTGCTGGCAATAAAACAATTCCTCTGTCAAACCAAAAACATCTATATACAGAAATGACTACAACTGAAGCCAAAATTAATGGAAATTAAGGTCCCAGAAAACACACTTTTTGGTACCTTGGGGCCTCTTGTTTGTAAACGGGTAGGACTAGAAACCCCCATATCAAATCCCAATCTTTATTCTGTAGCTAGGATCATAGTGCTACACTTTCAGAAGGATCAGTCAATTGGAACAAAAGTTATTGCTCGGAAACCATTGCGTCTAAAGACGCACGACAAAGACAAACCCATAACAATATATTTAGCACCAAAATTTGTGTTGTCATTTAAAATGTGGCAAGGATAAAACGGTTAATAGGACACCTCATTCTCCCCCTCTTGATATTTATATCACCGCTGGGTAAACAGAAAAAAACCAAACATTAACAAACCTGCACACACATATACCTTCCACTTTAATTTGATATGAAAATCCACTTGATATTTTGACGGACTTGTCACGATTGAATAGTGGGGGTCTTAATGCATTATCTCTTTTAAAGAATCTTTATCATTAGAGGGTTAGGGTTATGGTGTTTAACGCCACTTTCAACAATATTTCAGCTATATCGCGGTGGTCAGTTTTATTGGTGGAGGAAACCGGAGTACCTGGAGAAAACCACTGACCTTCCGCAAATCACTGACAAACTTTATTACATAATGTTGTATCGAGTACACTTCACCTGAGTGGGATTTGAATTCATAACTTTAGTAATGATGGGCACTGATTGCATAGGTAGTTGTATATCCAACTACCATACGACCACGACGGCCTCTTTAAAAATAAAGAAGCTTACCAGTACATTATTACTGACAGTGAATGAAATTTCATTTTTAATGTCCTTAAATTGTTTTTAATGTTTTTCCAAAAGTTTATAATCTTTTATTGAAAATAAAAATGTAACATGCAGGCCTTTCAGTAAGAGAGAGGAGTGGGCGGGAGAGGGGTACTATGTACTTTTACCCACTTAAAATGGTAATTGGTACCTCCTAATTTCAAAGACCAGAGCTCCAGATAATTTTCAAGTCCAAAGGGTAATTACCCCCTACTTTTGAAAATGATGGGTATTTGCATATTTCCTTTGCACTGTTGTACTCTCTACTTCAGAAAAGATTGCTTACATGTACACTTTTAAAATTATGTTTGACACAAGTGTTATTCAATAAACGCAGGATGCAAGTGAAATGTATATCTCTGTTTAATTTGACACGATTGTGTCATGTTTATTAATAAAATGTTGTAAATATTTTGTTTTTTGCTCGTCGACTTCGGCAGTTTTCACAGCCGATTTGATAATGTCATCAATGATTCCTTTAACTATACTATCACTAGACACAGATGAAACTGTCAGGAACTTAAGTATAGAATTTTCCGTAGCGCTCTTGCGCTTAGTAGCACGCTTATTCATGTTCTTGCTCATTTTTGGTAATCCCTCATTTTCAACGAACAACGTGTTCCCAAATTTACTTTCGTTTTAGTTCTTACTTATTACGTAAACCACATTTATTTGTAATATTGACCGCGATTGGATGATTTATCGTAAACATCCAATCAGATCTCTTTTGACATCGATGCTTAAAAAGGCAAACATTCGGTACCCCTCGGATGTATACGCTCTCTCCTTCGAAAAGTATAAAGGGAAATAATTACAGGGAATTTCTCAAAGACAAAAATGTATTGTTATGTACACGACTGTACAAGTACGCTCCGAATTTGGAAAGTTTGCTTACACAGCAATATGTATGCGTAATGTGTACACTCTGATCTGATAATACATGCGTTTTTACTCGTTTTCATAGCGTAAAAAACGCAAATACATATCTTATCTGGAGTTCTGAAAGACTGTTGTATAAGATTTTCATTAAAAATGTTCCAATTTTAAGAAAATGTACCACCTGTAAATAAGTAAAGTATTGGTATACTTGATAAAAAAATAAAATGAAAGCCCTGTAACATGGCTATAAAAAAAAAAAAAAAGAAAAAAAGAAAAAAAAAAGAAAAAAAAAAAAAAGAAGAAAATAAAGCAAGTCCTACCTTTTATCAAAGAATTAAGTAACCGATGTGATTGACTCTGGAAGTTTTTATATATTAATCTACTAATCTATGAATTGTCTGATCAATATAATGTCATACATCTGCGACATATTCCTAATTTGGTTCATTTGAAAAATGAGATCAATATGTGTTTTTTTCTTTCAGCATCTAATCATTTAATAAACAAATATCAATCACGAATAATCGTTAATCATTAAATCGTGAAATGTCAATGAACACTAGCATTCATGCACTTGTCCTGTATGTATGCCCATTTCCTTGCACTTTTATCATGTCTATATATTAAAGTGATATACATTGTATACATAGAGTTATATCCCCTTTCTGTGTGGTAGAACATTTATAATGTCACCTTTTTTTTGCAGCTATAATATACTTAGTTCGACTGTGCGAGAGCTTCAGGGTTTATTTGAAAAGGAATTAACAACAAAATTGACAGCACTAAAAAAGCAGTTAGAGAGATCTATAGTGTTCACGACATCCAAATTCAAACTACCGATGTTCGACTGTATACAGGGGCGCATCCAGGATTTCAAGTTAGGGGGAGCGCACTTGAAAAAATTGCGCTGAGTGGAGGGAGGTGCGAATTTTGTTGGGGTATTTCGTGTGAAAAATCACGATTTTACGCCAAAAAACCATATTTTTTACAATTTTAGGGGGGGGCCCCCCCCCCTGGATCTGCCCCTGGTATACATGTTGGATGATGTGCATCATTTGAATCTCCAAACAAACTTTCTCTTTCAGAGCTGCTGCAAGTTGTGTTTTAATTTATATGGAAGGTGCATTACATTCGTCAAGCATGAAGTGTGCATTTGTATCTTCGTTCTGCACAACCAGTGATGGGGTTGTACCTTGCAGCAGAAAAAGAAGGTACAATTTCTACACACTGCAGTTCATGCTAATAAGAATACTTTAGTATTGACAGGTGGTATACTTTTTGTTAAAATTTGAACATTTTTCATAAATGTTATACAACACTTTAAAATAAGAAGGTCCCAAAGACCATTTTAAATGGGTAAAAGTACCTGGCACAACCCTTTTTAAAATGCGTGAAAAAACAGTTTGCAGATATCAAAGGGATAATCAGAATCTGTAAATCGAAGAAGGACAGACAACACAATGGACAAAAAGACGAACAACGATCTACAAAACATTACACATAAAACTAAAGATCGAGTAACACAACCCTTCTAAAAACTGGAGGTGAAATCAGGTGCTCCAGAAGAGTAGCAGTTCCTGCTCCACTAGTGGCACCTGTCATGTTACTCTAGTTACAAACACGGTGATAAGTCATGAACGAGGAAAGTTCATTAAGTACTGATATTACAACATACCTTTTAAACAAATTTAAAAATTCTCCTTTTAGTTCATTTTTCCTATCATATAATTACAACCTAACTAGATCTACAGGTTCATGTATATATAAATTAAAAAAATTACCTGTAACCCTTTGTGGGCCCCAAGTTTCTAATACATTATGGACTATATCCTGATAACCTTCAATACTAATTTGATCTGTACAACGGAATAAGGAAAAAAAAACAATAGAATGGAATAAGTGTTACATGTATTTAACATTTTAAGTATGTATCTATGAAAATACGTAACATAAAACAATAGGTACAAGGGTTAAGGGCTATTATGTTTGACGCCACTTTCATATTGTTGAAAGTGGCGTCAAACACCATAGCTCTTAACCCTTGTACCTATTGTTTTAAGTTCCGTATTTTCATAGATACATATGGTGTACTTATAATGTTAGATACATGTAACACTTATTCCATTCTGCTGTTATTGTTTCCTTATAATTCCATTGTACAGATTCAGTTAATATTATTTTATATTAACAATATTATAACATGGGGGTCAGTTTTATTAATGGAAGAAACCAGAGTACCTGGATAAAACCACGGACTTGCAGCAAGTTATTGATGAAAATGATCACATAATGTTATATCGAGTACACCTTGCCATGAAAGGAATTTGACCCTCACAACCATCAGAAATAAAACCTTGTATCATATATGCAGGGTTCATACACTTTTTTGTTGAGCAAAATCAAGGACTTTCCAGGACAAAAATTACAGTTTTCAAGCACCTTTTTCTGAGTATTTTCATATATAAAACCTTGTTTAACCTTACCTTTCTTCAAGTGAAAATGCCTGTACCCAGTCATACAACAATAATGATGGGGTGACCTTTTTCCCACGTCCTTAATTTTTACAATTAAAACATTTTCTATAATTTCTTCTATTCCCACAATTTTTCCGACTTCACCATCAGAAAAAAAAACCTTGTATCATACATAATATGTATGTAATACAAGATGTACTTAAGTCAGAACAAATTTCGTGACATAGTCTGCTTTCAATGCTGGAAAACTCTCATGACGTCTTTGTAAACAAACACAAAATCCTATTGGGGAATACCTCAAAGTAACGCTTTATGTTTGTTTTATATTGCAGGGAACTGTATCATTAACAACATGTCAGGCCGAAAAACTTAGTTAAGTAAACAAGAGAACATGTAACAGCATGAAAATGAATTGATTTGAAAAAAGAAAAACCTTTTTGATGGCAATGTTACTTTATAGGTTATATTTAAGCAATGTGGGATTAGTGGGTTAGGGTTATGGTTCTTGAATGCCATTTTCAACAAATATTCAGTTACATCTTGGTGGAGGAAACCAGAGTACCCTGTGAAAACCATCGATCTGCCACAAGTGACGTCACTGACAAACTTTATCACATAATGTTGTACCGAGTACATCTCCCCTGGGCGGGATTCGAACTCACAGCATTAGTTTTAAGCAGTAAGTGCATGTAAACTACTAGCAATGATTTTAACTTCAGCATTTTTCAACCCTAAGACAAAACTGTTCCTGTCCACCTGTGTACCTAAAGACAATCAAAAAAGTCCCTGTCTTTGACCTTGTCAACTAACATGTGTACTATAACCATGATAACAGCTAGAGTTCAAAGTTCACTGTACTGTAGAGTTGACAAGGTCAAGGACAGGGACTTTGAACTCTTGTCAACTAACATGTGTACTATAACCATGATAACAGCTAAAGTATACTGTAGAGTTGACTAGGTCAAGGACAGGGACTTTGAATTCATGTCAACTAACATGTGTACTATGACCATGAAAACAGCTAGCTAGAGTTCGCTAGATGTCAAAGTTTACTGTAGAGTGGACTAGGTTGGACTAAACAATACTATAATGTTCACTTAACAAAACAACTGTCAAACTAAATCTATGTATAACTGTATCAAACAGCTTCGTCCCACAGTTCTACGTTTTGTCTGCCATTCAATACACCCAATGTTCGTCTCCCGATTGACATTCACTTTTACCCTTTTTCTCTTTGTCTGTCAGATGATCAATATTATGAATGTGTAAACTAGCTATTATTTTCTTGTCTAAAGCAATCTGCTCTCATCTAAATTCACGGATCCGTAGAGGTTTTATTTTCATTATCGGGGATTAAAATTAATTAAAATCTATGATGAATCAATCATTATTGCTGTGTATCGGGACATTTTTTTTTCCCTCCTTTCAAATGTTTGAGGTCATTGGATATGATATCTCGGTAATCAAGTCTTAATCAAAGTGACGAAAAGCACACATGGATGATCGCTTTAAATAACATGCTGAAAATTCACACAGATAAAAATAACATTGCATTAACACTTAGATCTGTATAATAAAACTATCATTCTTTTATTGCTGTGTTGTGGCAGACATTTTTAGCTAACCATAAAAAAACCATTGAGTTCAAGGGATTGAATTCATTCTAAATGTGCAATAGGCCAAGTAAAAAAATACTTGTTTTCAGATAACATTCTTGAAAAAAATTAGGATAAGTAAGTCAATTTTTTTTTTTTTTTATACCTCGGTTCTATACAAGACAAGAATCTGACTTCAGAGTACTTTTCCAAAAATGGCATTAACAATGTTAGGGTAGGCACTTAAAATTAGGGTCGGTAGGATTAGTGGAAACACAGGTATTTTTTGGTCTGACAATAGCGACGTAACTGGAAATGTTCGAGAACATAAAGAATCCTTAAGCGAATTGTTTGAAAAATGTCTTTGTTAATTTACTGTTTTAAAGGAAACAATCATTGGAAAACAACCATCAATTCATGTCAATAGTTAATCACAATTATAAGTTTTCTAATTTACTTTAACCTGTATCGAGGGTCCAGGTTGAAACGACAATAAACGATTATCTCCCTTTCACACAACATTCTTTTAATGAAAAATAATTGATCAGATGTAAGAAAATACTACTTTAACATCAAACAAAAAGCATCTTAATTAAGAATATATTAATTTACAATACTTTATTAAACATGCAAATTAAAATCAAAGAACAGGGCCCGGGTGGCTCAATGAGTTAGGTAGTTGGATTACCTAACAACTGATACAAGCCTATTACTAATACGGCGTGGGTTCGTGCCTGGCTTTGTAAATTACAAAAAAGGGTGCACTCGACTCGCAGCTGCAAGTGATAAAGCTTACCAGTTGCTTGCCCATGGTTGGTGGTTCTCTCCGGGTACTCCAGCTTCTTCCACCACTAAAACTGGCCGCCATGATATAGCTGAAATATTGCTGAAAGTGGCGTTAAAACACCAAATCTGTAACCTGTATCTAATATGTGAATGTTATTGTGATGCCACGTAACTGACATTTGATCTATCTTTCCTGAATCATTTGTCCATATAGATTCTTCTTCGATTACCAGTGGATTACGATATTTCTCCACTCAAGATAGTTTTTCAAGTTTTAAAGCTTTTAGCGAGAGCTTTAAAATTTGAAAAATTTAACCATCGAGAGTGTAGAAATATCATAAATATCAGGCCACAATTAAAAATATTTCTGTTTACCCTTAACCGACCCACAATTTTGGAAGTGGGTAGGTAGGTATGCTTTTTTTTATTTGACGACAAAGATGTGCTCAGTAATGCGAAAATATCGATCTTTTGACAAAACAAATCTAAAATACGGAATTTTCAGCAAAACGAATGTTGAGCGAAACCAAAAAAAAAAAAAAAAAAAAGTGACGGCAAATTTCCAATAAAAAAATTTCAGTCGTCCGATTTTGACAGGGTCGGTCGGGTAAGAGGAAACAAACTTATTTTCAATCTTGGCCTCACTGGTAAGAGAATGAGAATCTGTTTCTCCTATAACCAAAAAACGGTTTGATCTAGCTTTCCTGCATCATTTTGTACATATAGACTCCTTCTGCTACCAGTGGATTACGATATTTTTCGTCGAAATTGTGGAGAGGTGAGATAAAATAATCCACTGGTATTAAGAAACTGAAAATCTGTTTCTCTTACCATGGTCGGTGGTTCTCTCCGGGTACTCCGCTTTCTTCCACCACTAAAACTGGTCGCCACAATATAGCTGAAATATTGCTGAAAGTGGCGTTAAACACCAAAAATCATATCAAATCAAATCTGTTTCTCCTATGCCCAAAAAGTCAAAATATTTTTAATTTGCTTAAAACGACTATTGAAAGGAAATTGGTGTGAATTCTCATGATGAAATTTAACCACTGTGGTGATTGAAAATATTTAGACCAACTGGTTATTTTAAACACGCTAAGAATAGGAGAAAACTTTGTTTTATAATATATTGTATATTCTAAAGATGATGTTCATTCATGGTAAGCATTGAAAAAAATGTGTCATTTACATTAGTGACTAGTCATGTACCATCAATTTTTTTGCACAGCTCTGTAAAAACAGAACTCAGTATACTGCAATCTATATCTCAATTTAGCCATCAAGCTAATTATATTTTGAACATACATCACAGTTACAATATAACTTTCTAGTACATGGAATTGACTAATTTCAGCAGTAAAGAATTTACTTGCAGCAATTATTGGAAAACAACCAATTCATGTCAATAGACAATAGTTAATCACAATTATACGTTTTCTATTTTACCTTGACCTGCATCCAATAGTTAATCACAATTATACGTTTTCTATTTTACCTTGACCTGCATCAACTATGTAATATTGTGATGTCACTTAACTGACATTTTACACTCATGTTTGATATTTTGCACCAATGCTTGACATTTCATACTTATCTTTGACATTTTGCACTCATATTTGACATTTTGCATTCCACATTTTGCAGGCATGCCTGACATTTTGCACATATTCAACATTTTGCACTCATGTTCCACATTTTCCAGTCATGACTGACATTCTGCACTCATGTTCGACATTTTGCACTTATGTTCGACATTTTGCACTCATGTTTGACATTTTGCATTTATGCTCAACATTTTGCACTCATGTTCCACATTTTGCATGCATGCTTGATTTTTTGCACTCATGTGACATTTTGCATGCACACTTGACATTTTGCATGCATGCTTGACATTTCGCATGAATGTTTGACATTTTCAACCAACACTTGACATTTTGCAACAGTACAATAAAAAGTCAGTCTTGATATAAATATATAACATATTGCATATGTATATAGCATCTTTTAAGGTCAAAAGGTCATTTTCATAACAATTGTCTGATATTCATATGCATGCACACACAAAGAAGTTACATTTTTGAAGGTTCATTGTCAATTGTGAAAATCATGTTGTGATGCAAATCATGCATGGAAAAAATATGATATCATTATATCTCTAAACTAAAGAATACAAGCAACCGTGTAACCATTACATATTGAAAATTAATCAATTTACCATGAATTCACTTCAGAACAAATTCTATTGAAGGATCAAGGAGCTATTTTTCTTTATTGTCGTAACACACAATATATGTACTGAACTTGCCTGTTCAAAGGCACTGAGTTAACACGCTTTTAGCGAAAAAGAAATTTTGCTGAATGTAATCCCAGGGAACTATTTATTGCTTTATAATGAATTTGCACCAGCGATCGACAGACAATGCTCGGAATATAAATTTACAGTCTAATAATGATATATTACTTATGTGCAATTTTCAAAGGAATAATAAACTTGTGCTACACTCCCATAACATCTGACAAAACTCAATAAGAGGTCATGTCCAGCTGATCTCACGATAAGTCAATGAAAACTGCTCTGTAAAATCTTAACAGTGTCTTTCATGCTTTTTTCATTATTGCCACAATGCATTTTGAGGTTTCTAATTGGATTATTTTTTTGTTACGTATTCGTCAGCTATCAGGCCTTTATTAAAGATAACAATATACTTGCTCTTTCATAAATGATTCAGCAATCAGACTGCAACGTTGAATAATGAGCGAGAAAAAGGGATTTTGGCTAAAAAAAAATCATATCTTGTTACTTTAACTATAACAAACGGAATCAGTAAAAGGTAATTACCACAAACTTGCTTCACAAAGAAATATTTATTTTTAGGTATTTCCAATATACTTCAGTTTTATTGAAATGTAACATATTGAAACCATATTAAGGTTACCAGTTGTACAATATTTATTTCTTAGGTATTTCCAATATACTTCAGGTTTATTGAAATGTAACAAATTGAAACCGTATTAAGGTTACCAGTTGTACAAGTATGTATAACACAAACTGCTTCACAAAGAAATATTTATTTTAGGTATTTCCAATATACTTCAGTTTTATTGAAATGTAACAAATTGAAACCGTATTAAGGTTACCAGTTGTACAAGTATGTATAACACAAACTGCTTCACAAAGAAATATTTATTTTAGGTATTTCCAATATACTTCAGGTTTATTGAAATGTAACAAATTGAAACAATATTAGGGTTACCAGTTGTATGTATTTACACAAACTGCTTCACAAAGAAATGTATGTTACGGTATTTTTAACGCTTCAGGTTTATCGAACGTGACTTAATGAAGTATCAATGGATGCCCTGAAATTACATGTATTACACACTTAGTAGTGACACTGACAAATTTCCATTTCTCCGTTATTTTACTGCATTTATCGATTCGTTTTCTTCGTTTTTGTCAATACATTATCTTCCATGGTTATTTAAGATGACAAGACAATTACTGATGTAATCATATTCTGTGTTTTATGTCTCCTTTCTATTGGTATTCCCGACTACCTATCTTATCTAGATCAGACTAAAAAGTTTTTTTTCCTGCAAAGCTAAAAGAAAATCAATGTCACTATACTGTTTGCTGGTTTTAATCTTCATTCCTAAGGGATGTATTGTAAGTAAATGCTTACACAATGGTAAAAAAGTCTCATTGTACAAGGTAACGTCTTCATCCCTAAAGGGACGTATTGTAAGTAAATGTTTACAGAGTTTCATTGTATGGAACAACCATTAAACTTCTAGGGGCGGGGCTATGCTGTTTTTCTTGTTGCCAAATTTGATAAAAAAGAATAAATTGACCTGAAAGATGCAAGAAAATAAATAATCTGAACCTACAGTTTTTTCACCAAGAATTTTGAGTAAAAATTGCAAACAAAATTCTTATTGGTTTCGCTGGAAACTTTCGGGTGAAAAATATTTTTTGCCTCGGGTGAAAAAAAACATACGATTCCCTACAATCCCCCCTCTCAAAAATTAAATATTCTGTACCTGAATAGGTTCCTAGAATCACAAAAAAAAAAAATCAAAAAAATCACAACTTTCCTGTTTCCCTCATACAAAATAATTTTCATTTACTTACCATTTGGGAAGCTGTTATCATTCAGACATTCTATTTTCTATAAGACCCAATGGTGAGCTCCACAAAATGATTTATGTTACAAAAATAAGTACCTTTTTTAAGTCAATCCCTGTACAAAGGCTTAGCATTAAGGAATGGTTGGCAATCTGTCATAGTATTTAATTGAAACGTATAAAACGAAAAAAAAAATCAAAGATAGCAGCATTAATATCAAAGATACATCAGTCAAGTTGATATTAATTTAAAGGAAAGTGCTGCTTTTTTTTCTCTCGAAAGAACGCAAAAAAAAGGACAGAACTAGAATTGCATTATCCCTCGCCCCCAGAATTCTTGTAAATGATTATCATTATTAATATCAGTTTTAAGCTAATACCTATACAACTAGAGGTTCGAAATTCTCAGGAGCCTGTAATTGCTCACCTGGTTTTCAATTTGACTTCTTAATTTCATACAAAAATTTCAGCTGATTTTTTTTTGCCATTTGAAATTTCTGCTCATATAGTAATGGCAGCCATCTTGGATCAAAAGTTAATATGAGCAGAAGATTTTCTCCTCAAAATATACAAAATCGGTATATATTGGTTGAGAATGTTTTATCAGAAAAACCCGAAATAGATGTTAAACTACTCATTGCCATGTAGGTGCTGTTAAAAGCTAATCTCATTTTGACCTATAATAAAGCAACAATAGACAATAAAAAAAGAATTCTATATTTAGTAACAGTCGCCATCTTGAATGGAGGGCTGGGCTGTCAGATATAATTGTAAGCAGAGTTCGCGAAATGTGTCAGTTTTGCCAGACATGACCAGCAAAATTTGGGCAGATTTTGCTAAGGACTGACACAAGATTGGTATTTTGCAATAGAAAATTAATGAGGACTGACATTTTTTTCACTAGGGCCACCAAACCCATATGCAATTTCGCGAACTCTGTGTAAGGGGACCACCCAAGCACCATCTCAGCCAAATTTGGTTTAATTTGGTTCAGCAGTTTCAGAGAAGGGGTTAAACCGGTTAATGGGATCCTAATAACACTCCACTTCTTGATAATTGTATCTCAAACGGCAATACAGATAAGTATAAATTATACGTAAATGATTTACAGTTGACGGAAATAAGTTGCCACCTTTAAAATTCTCTGTAAATTATTCTCAGCTAGATGACAATTCCTATTTTCCGGAAGATATTGAAAACTATTTCCTGACGAGAAACTCAACCAATATTAGTCAATGACAGTCTACAGCTTCGTTGGAATAAAAACAATTAAGGGATTATAATACAAAGTTTCCAATCTATAATGATGCCATTCAACTTTTGAAATAAACAATATTCTTGAAAGGTATTACATCTAAATATAGATATCGTAATACAAAACAAAGGGTTTGATGTTGACAATGGTCTTCAGTTGTGATTTGTAAATTTCATATTATATTACTTGACTGACTTAAATCACTTCACGTCCAAATACCATTTACACATGTTTATATAAGAGGTCATTCTTATCTTGTTTTTACGTAATGCTGTCATGTCAATTTAAAAAGAGGCCACAAAAAAATCAGATAAAATTAACGCATGGTTTTTTTTCGGCCCAGAATCCAGAAAAAAGCTAATAATCAAGTTTTACAAATTGATTTTTTTATCAGGTTGGCCAATGTGAATTTTAAACTAGAGGCTCAGTGCCTCCCACTGAGCCTGTGTCTCTCGCCTTTCATTCTGCTCTGAGGAAACTTAATACAGAACCTTCCATACATGTAGATGCTTCCTACCAAGTTTCGGTTCATTTGGCCAAGTGTTTTTAGAGGAGAAGATTTAAAAAAATCGGTCAATCAGAAACAAGAATTGTCTGTGGCGGCCATGTTTGGTAATGGATTATAACAAAATGTGCACTCTTTAGAGAGAACCTTCCATAGATGCTTCCTACCAAGTTTCAGTTCATTTGGCTGAGGGTTTTCCGAGGAGAAGATTAAAATATGAAAAGTAAACGGATGACAGACGACGGACACCAAGTGATGGCAAACGCTCATTTGCCTAAGGATTGATAAAAAGAATATTAAAATGTGAATACCTACTTGTAATGTATAGAATAAACATGTTACACTATATCAGCATTAGTTAATTTCTAAGGGAGATAATATCAAGAGTTATCTTTCTTTTAACAGTTTAGGCAAGAGTTATCTTTCTTTTAACAGAGGAGAAGATTTTCCGGAAATCAACCAATCAGAAACAAGAATTGTCTGTGGTGGCCATGTTTGTTAATGGATCGGGACGAAATGAGCAATCTTTATAGAGGACCTTCCATAGATGCTTCCTACCAAATTTCAGATCAATTGGCTTTGCGGTTTCAGAAGAGAAGATTAAAATGTGAAAAGTTAACGGACGACAGACGACGGACGCCAAGTGATGGCAAAAGCTCACATTGCCTTTGGCAAGGTGAACTAAAAAAGTAGATGAGTCCATGACATGAAAAAAAAATCGTACAATGTAAATTAATAAGAAAAAAAAAAAGCAATCAAAACCACATCTTGAGTATCAAAATATCACATACATTTGTATAGATCGATAAGATCTTGGAAATATTTCACAATTTGAAGAAACGAAAATTCTATTTTGATACCAGATTTGGATGAAATCAAAACCACATTGTTGAGTATCGCAAGATGTTCAAAATGTTTTTCTATATTGGTAAATTGGATTTCGGTCTGAAACAGCGAGGATATCTGTAACAAATTTGTCTGCCATGAACGATGTCTTGAAGATATGCAAATTTTATATTAAGATGCAGCATATGGTGCGAATTTTTATTAATATGCATAATACCATATTAAAAGAAAACCCCAAAAATATAACATAAACTTACATATAAGTATCCAAAATCCTGCATAGTTAAAAAATATATAATATATATTGATCAACATTTCTTGTGGAATTATTCCAATTCAGTATCGTCTAATCCCTAAAAAATCTCTGCCAACTGATCGATAATATCTCAGCTCCGTAGCTGTGCCTCAATTACTTTCATCGGATACTCGTCAAAATGTGTTAATATCAAAAACGTAAATATTTGCCGCAACATTGTCAAACAATAAAGGGCCTTGAAGTATGTATAATAAAACAGACAAATCAAAATTCCATTAATTCAGTTTGTTTTAATCAACTAGTAACAGAAAATCAATAACTTTTTCTACAATTGTATATCAGAGCCATATGTATGCACACACAGAACTCGGGGGGGAGAAAAAAAGACGCTTAATTTCAATAATCACTCCTATGAGGCTTGCTTCCTTTTGTCTCGGGATTAAAAAATGATACAACTGTTGGCTCAACTATAGAAATTGTGTTAAAAGAATAATAAAAAAACAAACCGCTGCTTGATCGTGATAAAACAGTTTTATATTACCAATATTTATAATAAATAAAAAGGTTGCCAAGTCTGACCAAATATTTATAAGAATGGTATATTAAGGTTAGAATTTTGTAGTTAAAATCTCTGTCTGATTGCAGCTAGCCGCGGAACCATAGCTTTAAATGGTCAAAAATAAAATTTTACTTTGCACTGCAGACCGCAAAAAATAAAATAAAATAAAAATAAAATAAATTAAATAAGGACCATTTAGAGCTACGGTTCCACAGCTAGACTGCAGCATGTTAGAATAAACACAAATTTCATGCAGAATTTCTCTTATCTTTTTAATCAACATCCCCTATAATAATAAAGGGCCCGGGTGGCTCAATGAGTTAGGTAGTTGGATTACCTAACAACTCATACAAGCCTATTACCAATACGGCGTGGGTTCGTGCCCGGCTTTGTAAATTACAAAAAAGGGTGCACTCGACTGGCAGCCGCAAGTGATTAAGTTTACCAGTTGCTTACCCATGGTCGGTGGTTCTCTCCAGGTACTCCGGCTTCTTCCACCACTAAAACTGGTCACCATGATATAGCTGAAATATTGCTGAAAGTGGCATTAAACACAAAAAAATCAATCAATCAATCCCCTATAATAATCATGTCCCCATATTCCTTCCATTTCATTACAATTAAAAGTAAAAGGCTACTGTACAGAGAGGGTAGTATGATAAGACTACAGCATGTCAACTATGGAAAGTTGAACAAGTGTATATTAAAAGCACACAGTGGACACAGTATTTTGCTTGACACAATAAATTGCTCGACACAGTAACATGCAGAGAACAGTAATTGATTTACTGAATGTACTTATACTAGTACTATAATCTTTAAAATCAGGAAGTACTAAGTATCAAATACCATTTTAAACAGGTAAAAGTACCTGGTACCGCCCTTTATTGAAAGGCCTGCAAAAATGTACATGTTGAGCTATTTTTGTTCCATATTCTATAGCATACTGGTACATATAAATGAGGTTATATCTTGCTCTGCATCCAATCAGAAACAGTTAAATCAGAAAATTGAAGTAATAGATGACACTGCTCATTTTTTTTTTTTTTTTTATAAAAATATATAAATTTTCCCATGTTACCAGAGAACCAACTAAACTAAAATGACATACAAGTGCATTCTTTATTGTTTTTCGTAAAAAATGATGAGTCAGTTATTTTTCGTAAAAAATGCTGAGTGCGTTGTTTTGTAAAAAATGCTGAGTCAGCTATGTTTCGTAAAAAATTATGAGTCCCAAACACAAGTGATGAGTCCAGAACTCATGCAGACGAGCTACAGCTACAAGGTGTAATACCACTAATCCCAGGAACCAGTCGAAAAGGATGTATGATAAAGTAGTATGTAAATACAAAATGAATTCCTACATTGTTGGATAAAAAATAAACCCTATTTATTAGATACTGCAAAATACTGAATGTCAGCAGACACCTACAGATATTAGGATAATTTTAAGCCCATATTTGATGACCTTGTGGTTTTAAATAAAACTACAGATGTGTTGGAACGACACGAATGCCCCCGCCGTGAATATTAAGGAGGCTCGCAAATGTTTCACCCTTTTTTAATTCCCTCAGTAATAGGCTAAGAATAACAAATGAATTTCAAAGGTGATCTGTAACTTATGATTATACACTCTCATACAAAAAAATCAAGTCAATATCTCAAATCATAGTGAAATAAAGTGGTGACAACTAAATATTTGATCAAATTTCAAAGTCCAAGGGCCATAACTCGGCCAAAAATCATTGGACCGGAACGAAATGGAAACTTGATCTGTAACTCATCATTATACACTCATATACCAAACATCAAGTCAATATCTCCAGGCATAGCGAAAAAAAGTGGTGACAACTAAATATTTAGCCAAATTTCAAAGTTCAAGGGCCATAACTTGACCAAAAATCATTGGACCGGAACGAAACGTAAACTTGATCTGTAACTTATCATTATACACCCACATACCAAATATAAAGTCAATATCTCGAAGCATAGCGAAAAAAGTGGTCGCAACTGTTTTATTTCAGAATTACAGATATACATGTAGGTAACACTATATGTCCCGGTCACTTAGTGGTGGGGAAATTTAAAAATGATTGCATTGGAAAGAAACCACCTGAACTTGTGTTAAATCGAAAGTGAAAGTAGGGTTTATGAGGGTAGGCAATTTCAGACTGTCTGTTTTTTCTTATATGCCATTAAATGTATGTTGATTTTTGGAGGTAAGCTTCCAATTAGGTACCCCTTCCATGAGATATGAGTGTCTCTTATATCAAACTTCAGGTGAAACCTGCATGAAAGCTCAATAAGATTTTATTTAACATAGAATGCAATGGAGAATTCTTTAGTGGTATTACTCCTACAAGTGTCTCTGAGTTCCATCTTTTATCACAATGTTATAATGTTGAAACCACTATTGCCCCTCATCTTTCATCATAAACTTTTATTTATCAACAACAGTACTTGGGTATTTTAAAGTATTTGTCACTGTAATTTTTTTCTATATACCGGTATTTCATTTCAAATTGCATATTTTTCAAAAAGTTATCCTGAGGGTCAATTTTTTCTGACTTTTATCCAAATATATATTGACAAAAGCAAAAATGTTATGTACAAAATGTATGTAATTTTCTGTAATTATTATCAAATAATTTTTTGAAGCATGGTTTTGAAATAGTGACGACGATTTAAACACAAATTTAAATCATTGGTACTCAAAAGGTATTATCATTGTATTGTGTTTTTGACATTTGAAATTAAATTTTATAAATAACTTTTAAAGTTCTTACATGTACTTTATAAAATTTTGCTGAAAGAAGAAGATAAAATTATATTTAAGAAGAGTTTGAATATACCAAAGGGGTAATCAGAATACGTAAATCAAAGAAGAACAGACAACTCAAAGGCCAAAAGAAAAAGTACAAAAGGACAAACACATACACATAAAACATATATATGTGTAACACGAACCCCACTAAAAACCGGGGGTGAACTCAGGTGCTCCGGAAGGGTAAGCAGTTCCTTACCCACTAGTGGAACCCGTCATGTTAATCTAGTTACAAACCCAGTGATACTAAGTCATGAAATTGTGGTTTTGCTAAATAAAAAAAAAATAAAAATCGAACAAGAATTAACTTTGAAATAATCTTTTGAAAAATTTTAAACAGTAAAAAAATGACAATGATGAATACTTTTTGCATATCTCTATAAATCAATTGGTTCATTCCATTTCCACACATATATGTATCAATAATATGTTGTACAGTAAAACCTGTCTATAATGAATATCTTTGGGACAATCTATTGAATTCAGAATAGAGAGGTGTTCGGTTTATACAGTATCAATCAAAAAATATTTCCTACATCTGGGCTTTATTTAAACAGTGATGATTCTGGATAGAAAATAAATTAACTGAAAATAGCTGAAACCATCTACACCCCCTTTGAAAAAGGTCATTTTTGACCTGTTCTGACTGTTCTGTAATTTTCTGAATTTCCTTTCCACAGAAAAATAGCTGAACTCAGTTAAATAACTGAAAACAACCATCCCTGTTTAAATTTGTTTTATACAAGATTCCGGTTTATTCAGTGTTTGGTTTACACAGGTTCTACTGTATTCCTCTAAAAATTGTAATTTTATCTTACCTGTTTAGTCTCCATAAGACTCTATCCCTGTTGGTACAGCTGTATCTTACACTTTACTCTTCCCATAGCTCAGTAACACTGCAATAAATAAAAACCAGTATAAATTCAGCGGGAAAAATTTATATTTACATACCGATAAATATATACATATTTACATTATATATATTTTTTCTCTCTTGTTGACTAAACTTTCCTTTAATAGTTTTTTTTTCAAACTGAATGCATTTCTGTAAATATTTTCTCTCTCTCTCTCTCTCTCTTTCTCTCTCTCTCTCTCTCTCTCAAAACTAACGTTTTTCCTTCGATTCAGTAGTTTACAAAATGAATGAAGATGCTGAAATGCATAATTTTCTGTAATTTTATTTTCTCTCTCACAAAACTAACCTTTCCTTCGATACAATAGTTTACAAAATGAATGAAGACACTGAAATGCATTATGTTCTGTAAATATTTGTTCTCTCTCAAAACTAACATTTCCATCGATTCAATATTTTTTTTTAAATATGAACGAAGACGCTGAAATACATTTTCCTTAAATATTCCTCTCGCAAAACTAACCTTTCCTTCTATTCAATAATTATTTACAAACCAAATGAAGACACTGATACACATTTTCTGTAATAAAAAAAAATTCTCTCACAACTAACCTTTTCTTCGATTCAATAGTTTATACGAAATGAAATGAAGTTGTTGAAATGCATTCTCCGTAGACCATGTCAATATCATATTCCTAACTAGACTGTTTGTCTTCCTTGTATACGAGTGCTTTCTGTGTATTGATTATATGACTATTACATTAAGTAACAAAACCAATAACAACAATCAAATATTGCTTAATATACTATATTTCTGATGTATGTCATTAACATCTGGTTAAAAATGATTTTTTGTATTTATACCGATGGTACATTATATATTGACGGTACATTAAACATGTCAATACTTTGTTATTGTTCTTGACAAATGCTAATAGGCTAAACTATTTTGTTTTTCGCCACTTTTGTAAAATTGACCAAGCGATTGTCAGTCTCTTGAAGTGGCATTAAGAAATATTCAAGGTTAAACCAATCTTGTTTTCCGTCACTTTTGTAAAATTGACCAAGTGATTGTCAGTCTTGAGAAGTGGTATTAACAAACAAATGTTCATCATGGTTAAATCAATCTTGTTTTTCGTCACTTTTGTAAAATTGACTAAAAAGGGGTGTTTTTTTATAGTTGATTTTTTTTTATAACTATAATTTATTCAACAACACCTGGTTTATAAATACTATATAACCCAAGACGCCCACAGAAGCCGACTTGGGGGCCTCTGTTTTAGTACATCTTATTTGTTGAAAAAGTAGTGAAATTATGTTAGAGTTTATGCATAATGATAACGAACTAAATATGTGCGATGGGTGTCAAAAGAAAAATGTTTCTGCAACTATTGCAAATATTTGTACAGCCAAATCTGTGATCTTCCAAGGGAACAGTGAAATATGGTCACATAAGCCAGGTGGTCACGTAATACAGGCTTAATTGATATGAAATGCACTGTGAAGGGATATAAAAATTAAGGTCACATAATAAGTGATTAACGATGTTTTTTAAAAGCGAGATGACTGAGAAACGTCCTTGAGTTTTAAAAAACATCTTTAATTATTTCATCGTTATTTTGTATTCATAATTAAAGAAGTTTTGTTAAGATACTGACATTTTTTTTAACACAATTAATATTTTATATCGTTAATTACTTATATCAAGAATTTGGTAATGTGACGTCATATTAGAAAACAGCAAAAATACTACGTGCGTCCTTGACAACGCTTAGCGATAATTGGAATCATCTCAGCGCTTATGTGATATGAAATATATTGGTTTTAAACATCAAAGGGAAAATAAACAAAATAGCAATAATACAAGTTATTGCTTAATAGAGGTGGTCCCTAAAGCTGGTTTAACTGTATTATACATGTCACATATACAGTCAAATCTGCCATCATGTGGTCACCTCTAATAAAGAGTCACTTGTATTAAAAGGTCACTTTTTTGTTAGTCACAAACCCAAAGTTGACCTCTTAATACATGCTTGACTACACATCATCCACATGTTAATTCCTCATTCCTGTAGTAATACTAAAATAAACAAATCATAATTTGTTTTTTTAATTAAGTATCAAAACCAATATTAACAATAAAATATTGGTTAATATACTATATTTATGATGTATGTAATTAATATCTTGTTAAAATTGGGGTTTTATCTATATTGCTGTTACATTGTAACAAAATAAATCAATACTATGTTTTTTTTAAAGTTTAATGTTCAGTTAGAAACTAGATACTAGGGCCAATATGGAAAATGCCATGTTATAATCTTTTTATCATATATTTTCAACTAAAAAGATTTAGCCTGTAGAAAATCAAAAAATACCATTAACAATAAAAATTTAATTCAACAACTCAAAAACAATGTTTTATAACTTGTGGAATTTACTTCACAATTATGGATTTTTAAAATTGTCACCATAAATGTTTATGGTCACATTGCCAATAGATGCATTACTCATCATAGAAAATCAAAAAATACCATTAACAAAAATTTCAAAAATTTTAAAACTTTCATAAAATTTCAAAAATTTCATAAAATTTCAGAACTTGTTACTAAAATATTTATTAGTATATAATAAAAGGGTTGTGATACGGGTTTTACATTGAAAATCATTATCAGACCTCATATCAGCCCCCGTACCATGGGGTTCAAAATACCATATGACACCGGGCTTGAGAACTGACACTCAAGAGTTGGCAGTATCAACCATACAAATTACACCATATGGCATATCATCATAAAATATATGATAAATAGAGAATATTATATGGCTCTTTCCGTATCACATCCCGTATCAACCCGAGACACCAATATCATCCCGAGAGCTTTAGCTCGAAGGATGATATTGGTCGAGAGTTGATACGGGATGTGATACGGAAAGAGCCATATCATAATATGTTTATCATATACATTTGTACTTAAACATGAGAAAGTCTTGTTCTGTATTATGAATTGTGACGTCGACGTAGTCACATGATCAATATCATTTTAAGGGGTATGATAAAGGGGTGATGATATCGATATCAGTCACGGCAGACAAATACAGTCGTAATGTTCTTTCAGTTTATCATATATTTAGTGGTAAATACAGTAGTTTTGAATATTTGATAAAGTGCCAGATGCCTACGCTTTATCATACCCCTACCCTGTATACTCTCCTGTTTAAATATATGAAAATCGAGAAAGCATCAGAGATGCAACAGCCGAGTTGCAAGTCATAATCATTTGGTCTTGTTTTATAAATAAGTAAGAAAATAAAGAATAAATATATGGTTTAAGGGTGGGGATCTCAACCATTAAAAAGTTCACTTCAGGTAGGGGGTGGGGTATGACCCCCGAGGCCTGAGCTATAAGGCATTTAATTTGCCTAGTCACCCTGATCATAAATATATATGGCTTAGGGGTGGGGATCTCAACAATTAAAATGTTTACTTCATGTAGGGGGTGGGGTATGACCCCCCCCCCCCCCCCCCCAGTGCCTGAGCTATAAGGCATTTAATTTGTCTAGTCACCCTGATCATAAATATATGGTTTAGGGGTGGGGATCTCAACCATTAAAAAGTTCACTTCAGATAGGGGGTGGGGTATGACCCCCCCCCAGTGCCTGAGCTATAAGGCATTTAATTTGCCTAGTCACCCTGATCATAAATATATATGGTTTAGGGGTGGAGATCTCAACCATTAAAAAGTTCAATTCAGGTAGGGGGTGGGGTATGACCCTGTGCTATAATGCATTTAATTTGCCTAGTCACCCTGATCATAAATATATATGGTTTAGGGGTGGGGATCTCAACCATTAAAAAGTTCACTTCAGGTAGTGGGTGGAGTATGACCCTGGGGCCTGAGCTATAATGCATTTAATTTGCCTAGTCACCCTGATCATAAATATATATGGTTTAGGGTGGGGATCTTGGTCACATTTTTTAAAACAGATTTCCCAGTGGGGTGGGGCTGAGCCCCGGGGATAAAAATGTTGAATGCACAACTTCACATTGGCATCTCCACCCATACCAAATATTAAGTTTCTATCTTTTGTAGTTTCAGAGAAATGTGTAATTCTCAAAATATGTACTTTTTCTATAAAAAAACCATGATTTTACAAGAAAAAAACAATAGATTAATCTGAATTTTGAACTCGCTCTAAATAATAGTGTAATAATGCTTCCTAACAAAAATTATGTTGATCGGCCAAAAACTAAGAGCACTATCGTGTTAACGAAGATAATTCTCAAAATATGTACTTTTTATATAAAAAACCATGATTTTACAAGAAAAAAACAATAGATTAATCTGAATTTTGAACTCGCTCTAAATAATAGTGTAATAATGCTTCCTAACAAAAATTATGTTGATCGGCCAAAAACTAAGAGCACTATCGTGTTAACGAAGATAATTCTCAAAATATGTTTTTTTTATATAAAAAACCATGATTTTACAAGAAAAAAACAATAGATTAATCTGAATTTCGAACTCGCTCTAAATAATAGTGTAATAATGCTTCCTACCAAAAATTATGTTGATCGGCCAAAAAGTAAGAGCGCTATTGTGTTAACGAAGATAGGCTAACATACGCCCGCCCGCCTTTCGCCAAAACATAAGCCGACTGCAACTTCGTTGCAACTCGGTTAATAAAGTGTATAAAACATGGCAAAATCCATATCATATGCCGTATCACCCTCGACCAATATCATCCCTCGGGCCTAAAGGTCCTCTGGATGATATTGGTTTCTCTGGATGATACGGCATATGATACGGATTTTGCCATGTATTATTCTCTATATTATATACATTGTATATGCAAATTTCCTTTATTTAGTACATGATAAAATGTTTTATCCTAAATTTGCTACATTTAACAGCTAAATAAAGGAGTTCTATAAACAAATGCTATATTCTACTGCTACATTTAACAGCTAAATAAAGGAGTCATATAAACAAATGTTATATTCTACTGCTACATTTAACAGCTAAATAAAGGAGTCATATAAACAAATGTTATATTCTACTGCTACATTTAACAGCTAAATAAAGGAGTCATATAAACAAATGCTATATTCTACTGCTACATTTAACAGCTAAATAAAGGAGTCATATAAACAAATGTTATATTCTACTGCTACATTTAACAGCTAAATAATGGAGTCATATAAACAAATGTTATATTCTACTGCTACATTTAACAGCTAAATAAAGGAGTTCTATAAACAAATGCTATATTCTACTGCTACATTTAACAGCTAAATAAAGGAGTCATATAAACAAATGTTATATTCTACTGCTACATTTAACAGCTAAATAAAGGAGTCATATAAACAAATGCTATATTCTACTGCTACATTTAACAGCTAAATAAAGGAGTCATATAAACAAATGTTATATTCTACTGCTACATTTAACAGCTAAATAAAGGAGTTCTATAAACAAATGTTATATTCTACTGCTACATTTAACAGCTAAATAAAGGAGTTCTATAAACAAATGCTATATTCTACTGCTACATTTAACAGCTAAATAAAGGAGTTCTATAAACAAATGTTATATTCTACTGCTACATTTAACAGCTAAATAAAGGAGTCATATAAACAAATGATATATTCTACTGCTACATTTAACAGCTAAATAAAGGAGTCATATAAACAAATGATATATTCTACTGCTACATTTAACAGCTAAATAAAGGAGTCATATAAACAAATGCTATATTCTACTGCTACATTTAACAGCTAAATAAAGGAGTCATATAAACAAATGCTATATTCTACTGCTACATTTAACAGCTAAATAAAGGAGTCATATAAACAAATGTTATATTCTACTGCTACATTTAACAGCTAAATAAAGGAGTCATATAAACAAATGCTATATTCTACTGCTACATTTAACAGCTAAATAATGGAGTCATATAAACAAATGCTATATTCTACTGCTACATTTAACAGCTAAATAAAGGAGTCATATAAACAAATGCTATATTCTACTACTACATTTAACAGCTAAATAAAGGAGTCATATAAACAAATGCTATATTCTACTGCTACATTTAACAGCTAAATAAAGGAGTCATATAAACAAATGCTATATTCTACTGCTACATTTAACAGCTAAATAATGGAGTCATATAAACAAATGCTATATTCTACTACTACATTTAACAGCTAAATAAAGGAGTCATATAAACAAATGCTATATTCTACTACTACATTTAACAGCTAAATAAAGGAGTTCTATAAACAAATGCTATATTCTACTGCTACATTTAACAGCTAAATAAAGGAGTCATATAAACAAATGCTATATTCTACTGCTACATTTAACAGCTAAATAAAGGAGTTCTATAAACAAATGCTATATTCTACTGCTACATTTAACAGCTAAATAAAGGAGTCATATAAACAAATGCTATATTCTACTGCTACATTTAACAGCTAAATAAAGGAGTCATATAAACAAATGCTATATTCTACTGCTACATTTAACAGCTAAATAAAGGAGTCATATAAACAAATGCTATATTCTACTGCTACATTTAACAGCTAAATAAAGGAGTCATATAAACAAATGCTATATTCTACTGCTACATTTAACAGCTAAATAAAGGAGTCATATAAACAAATGCTATATTCTACTGCTACATTTAACAGCTAAATAAAGGAGTCATATAAACAAATGCTATATTCTACTGCTACATTTAACAGCTAAATAAAGGAGTCATATAAACAAATGCTATATTCTACTGCTACATTTAACAGCTAAATAAAGGAGTCATATAAACAAATGCTATATTCTACTGCTACATTTAACAGCTAAATAAAGGAGTCATATAAACAAATGCTATATTCTACTGCTACATTTAACAGCTAAATAATGGAGTCATATAAACAAATGCTATATTCTACTGCTACATTTAACAGCTAAATAAAGGAGTCATATAAACAAATGCTATATTCTACTGCTACATTTAACAGCTAAATAAAGGAGTCATATAAACAAATGCTATATTCTACTGCTACATTTAACAGCTAAATAAAGGAGTCATATAAACAAATGCTATATTCTACTGCTACATTTAACAGCTAAATAAAGGAGTCATATAAACAAATGCTATATTCTACTACTACATTTAACAGCTAAATAAAGGAGTCATATAAACAAATGCTATATTCTACTACTACATTTAACAGCTAAATAATGGAGTCATATAAACAAATGCTATATTCTACTGCTACATTTAACAGCTAAATAAAGGAGTCATATAAACAAATGCTATATTCTACTGCTACATTTAACAGCTAAATAATGGAGTCATATAAACAAATGCTATATTCTACTGCTACATTTAACAGCTAAATAAAGGAGTCATATAAACAAATGCTATATTCTACTGCTACATTTAACAGCTAAATAAAGGAGTCATATAAACAAATGCTATATTCTACTGCTACATTTAACAGCTAAATAAAGGAGTCATATAAACAAATGCTATATTCTACTGCTACATTTAACAGCTAAATAAAGGAGTCATATAAACAAATGCTATATTCTACTGCTACATTTAACAGCTAAATAATGGAGTCATATAAACAAATGCTATATTCTACTGCTACATTTAACAGCTAAATAAAGGAGTCATATAAACAAATGCTATATTCTACTGCTACATTTAACAGCTAAATAAAGGAGTCATATAAACAAATGCTATATTCTACTGCTACATTTAACAGCTAAATAAAGGAGTCATATAAACAAATGCTATATTCTACTGCTACATTTAACAGCTAAATAAAGGAGTCATATAAACAAATGCTATATTCTACTGCTACATTTAACAGCTAAATAAAGGAGTCATATAAACAAATGTTATATTCTACTGCTACATTTAACAGCTAAATAAAGGAGTCATATAAACAAATGTTATATTCTACTGCTACATTTAACAGCTAAATAAAGGAGTCATATAAACAAATGCTATATTCTACTGCTACATTTAACAGCTAAATAAAGGAGTCATATAAACAAATGCTATATTCTACTGCTACATTTAACAGCTAAATAAAGGAGTCATATAAACAAATGCTATATTCTACTGCTACATTTAACAGCTAAATAAAGGAGTCATATAAACAAATGCTATATTCTACTGCTACATTTAACAGCTAAATAAAGGAGTCATATAAACAAATGCTATATTCTACTGCTACATTTAACAGCTAAATAAAGGAGTCATATAAACAAATGCTATATTCTACTACTACATTTAACAGCTAAATAATGGAGTCATATAAACAAATGCTATATTCTACTGCTACATTTAACAGCTAAATAAAGGAGTCATATAAACAAATGCTATATTCTACTGCTACATTTAACAGCTAAATAAAGGAGTCATATAAACAAATGCTATATTCTACTGCTACATTTAACAGCTAAATAAAGGAGTCATATAAACAAATGCTATATTCTACTACTACATTTAACAGCTAAATAATGGAGTCATATAAACAAATGCTATATTCTACTGCTACATTTAACAGCTAAATAAAGGAGTCATATAAACAAATGCTATATTCTACTGCTACATTTAACAGCTAAATAAAGGAGTCATATAAACAAATGCTATATTCTACTACTACATTTAACAGCTAAATAATGGAGTCATATAAACAAATGCTATATTCTACTGCTACATTTAACAGCTAAATAAAGGAGTCATATAAACAAATGCTATATTCTACTGCTACATTTAACAGCTAAATAAAGGAGTCATATAAACAAATGCTATATTCTACTGCTACATTTAACAGCTAAATAAAGGAGTCATATAAACAAATGCTATATTCTACTGCTACATTTAACAGCTAAATAAAGGAGTCATATAAACAAATGCTATATTCTACTGCTACATTTAACAGCTAAATAAAGGAGTCATATAAACAAATGCTATATTCTACTGCTACATTTAACAGCTAAATAAAGGAGTCATATAAACAAATGCTATATTCTACTGCTACATTTAACAGCTAAATAAAGGAGTCATATAAACAAATGCTATATTCTACTGCTACATTTAACAGCTAAATAAAGGAGTCATATAAACAAATGCTATATTCTACTGCTACATTTAACAGCTAAATAAAGGAGTCATATAAACAAATGCTATATTCTACTGCTACATTTAACAGCTAAATAAAGGAGTCATATAAACAAATGCTATATTCTACTGCTACATTTAACAGCTAAATAAAGGAGTCATATAAACAAATGCTATATTCTACTGCTACATTTAACAGCTAAATAATGGAGTCATATAAACAAATGCTATATTCTACTGCTACATTTAACAGCTAAATAAAGGAGTCATATAAACAAATGCTATATTCTACTGTTACATTTAACAGCTAAATAAAGGAGTCATATAAACAAATGCTATATTCTACTGCTACATTTAACAGCTAAATAAAGGAGTCATATAAACA
Organism: Bathymodiolus septemdierum; assembly: GCA_963383655.1. Lineage (NCBI taxonomy): Eukaryota > Metazoa > Mollusca > Bivalvia > Mytilida > Modiolidae > Bathymodiolus > Bathymodiolus septemdierum. The sequence continues at coordinate 36,751,390 of OY726528.1, forward strand.
AATGCTATATTCTACTGTTACATTTAACAGCTAAATAAAGGAGTCATATAAACAAATGCTATATTCTACTGCTACATTTAACAGCTAAATAAAGGAGTCATATAAACAAATGCTATATTCTACTGCTACATTTAACAGCTAAATAAAGGCGTCATATAAACAAATGCTATATTCTACTGTTACATTTGTAAACATAATAGATACAAGTTTTTTTCTGACAGCCCTTTTTGCATTTAATTATTGGTAAAGCAGTAATACAATATAAGCTTACAGAGCTCTATAATAATTCATGATGAGAATATTATGGCGATATCATATCGGCACAGATTCTTGAAATTCGCCTTGAGATGAGTCTTAGAGTCACCATTTTCCGTTGGGACTCTGCAATGTTTTTAAATTTTAGATCCTTAATATGGTGGGACTTGCCAAAATTCACTCTAACAACAGTCCGCGAGTACTTCCAATCAGACACTTTATCCTGAATCATAGCCAAACAAGCTTATAAATATTCAAATAATGTTCAAATTCAAAATTCCTGTATGCAAGTGAAACAGGTATGATCCTTTGCCTAAAGAGGAACATAAGTAGGTACATGTATATAACCACCTCTGCTAACTGCATTAGTGGAGATCTCTTTTAGCTCAATTGGTAGTTTGGTTTGGTCTGGATTATGGTGTTTAACGCCACTTTCAACAATATTTCATTTAAATCGACACAGTCAGTTTTATTGTTGAAGGAAACCGGAGTACCTGTAGAAAACCACCGATCTGTTGCTAGTCATTGTCAAACTTTATGACATAATGTTGCATCGAGTACACCTCGCCTGATCAGGGTTCAAACTCATAACGTTAGTGGTGATTGCATAAGTAGCTATAAATCCAACTACCATATGATCACTACCACGAAAGGCCCCTCAGTTGGTAGAGCAGTGCCTTATAATACAATCCCATCCAGGTACATTGCATTTTTCGTACATAAAATATGTTCTACTGTTACAGTAAGATCTTAGGTCATAATTGACAAATGAGAAGTAAATGTTATGAATTTCTCTCTCTCCCCCCCCCCCCCCCCCCCCCAAAAAGATGAAAATTAACAATTTATTTTATCCTAAAAATTTGTGATGTATTTTCTTTTTCCATCTTTGGTTATGATGCTAGTTGTTCCCTTTAAATTTGTCATATACTGTTTTAATTATTTTCCCAAACCTTGTGCCAAGTTGTGCATAATCATGATAACTACAGACATTGGTCAAATTAGTATTCAGAAGCTTTCAACTTTCCCGATATTTCACACAAAAGTTAAACTGTAATGTAAATTTTTTTTCATCCTGCAATCAAGTTATTTCTGAATATGACCAAAAAAAATTATCAACAAAAACAGAAAAGTATGTAGTTTTCAGTAATCATTTTCTTCTTTACATTTCTGGCCGTCCTTCACTACTGAATATTTCCTAGAAGTATGTTTTTAAAATCCTCACGATTTAAACCCAGACTTATATTTGCAATTATTTGTCTACAAAGATACTAGATGTACAATGTATCCTTGTATTGTGTTTTGAGTGTATTCTAAAAACATTATGCATATAAAATTGTTATGTTTTGAAATTATTTTTTATAAAATTGTGGAGAATTGCCTCCCTCTAAGTATATCTAGATCTTTAATTTGTTTGATTGATTGATTGGTGTTTAATGCCACTTTAAACAATATTTCAGCTACATTTTTGTATATCGTGGCAGTCAGTTTTATTGGTAGAGGAAACCGGAGAAAACCACAGACCTGCCGTTAGTCACTGACAAACTTTATCACATACGGTTTTCACAGTTTTCCGGTTGTTGACTGATTTTGTCTGTTTATATAATTATGAGTTTTGACTTTCCCTTTGTAAGATTGTTCGGAGTTCGGTAATTTTGTTATTACCCTTATTTATAATGTTGTATCGCTTACACCTCGTCTGTGTGGGATTCGAACTCACAACATTAGTGGCGATAGGCACTGATTGTATAAGTAGTTATAAATTCAACACCTGCTGTCTTTAAATTCATTGTTTTGAACACCTGTACATATGGAGGATTTAGTTATCGTCTTTAATTTTATATGTGGATGTTTATTTTTATTGCATACTTTGCTTATAATACACTGCTCCTGATGTGCGTGCATCATAAATTATGCGAAGCAGAGATAGTATTTCATAAATTGAGATTTTCTGTGCATGACAGCAATAGGTGCAGTAAGTGACAGCTTCATATGATTATAATAATCATTCATGGTCAACAATGTGAGATAGGACAATTCCACTCCAGGGCTTCACATTTTCAAGTCAGAAACAAGGCTTGCCAAGTTTCCTACGAAAGGAAATGTGAATCTGAGGGTGGAATTGTCCAAGCATCTTACACTGATGATTAGCACTAATTACTTAAATTATCAGATAATTAACTTGAAAATGGCTGTCAATGGAAAAAATGTTTTACTTTTTATTATTATCCATGTGGCTTAATGAAAAATAAATATGTCAATGATACTCGAAATTATCGTATGCGTTTAATTTCTATATCTTAGATACAAAAACAGTAAATAAGCAACTTGAAAGTATTAATACAGTACTTTGTAGTTTGAAGTGATCACAAGTTCAAAATGTTTGAAAGATTCGGAGAAATGGTTTATTATGCAACGTTTGTGATGAAACATTTTTTGCACTGTGACATGCATAAATCTCATATTGGTACCTCACATAGAATATGCTTATCATACATGTACATTTCAAGTGAGAAAATGTCTTCCATAGGGTCACTTGTCCAATGAAATTATGCCACTGTTAAAACTACATGTAGGGGCCCTTGTGGCCGTGATTGTATGGTAGTTGGATTTACAACTACCTGTGCAATCAGTGCCTATCACCACTAAAGTTGTGAGCTGAGTTCAACCATCGTTCTCGATACAACATTATGTGATAAAGTTTGTCAGTGACTTGCAACTTTGGTTTCCTCCACCAATAGAACTGACTGCCACGGTATACATTTTTTTGTAACTGAAATATTGTTGAAAGTGGCGTTAAGCACCATAAAACAAACCAAACCAAACCTAAAACTACATGTATGCAATAAATGGCATTAAGCTTACTGCAATTTTTTTATACAGTTGAATCTCCTTACGTTAAACCCGGTATACTCGAAAAGTCAAAAAAATGTCTGAAGTTCCGTTTTAAACTTGAAGCTTTTCGACTTAATTTACTTCTCTTATCTCAAATTTCGATAAAATGTGTCAAAATTTCCGTTTTCTCAAAGTAACTTTTCAGTCCCTAATATACAAATCCATTCAGATTATGTTCTGTATGTCGAAATAATCATTTAAATCAATTAACAAAGCTGTTCAGGTGTCAACAGCATGTCCTCCTTACGTTTACCATTTACTGCATCAGTTGAGATTTATTTTGATAACCGTTTATTATCATTTGTAAGGAAATCAATTGGATTTCTGAATTGAAGCTTTGAACAGAAGTGATAATCATATGAATGAAACATTATATAATGATAAATTTCAAAGAGCTTGAATCAATGATGTGACACCCTGAGTATAGCAAAAACTCTGAAGTCATGAAACAGCCCGCTGTGTTCAGCAGTAACACTCATTCTTTTTAATGAAACAATATTCATTTAAATGTTGAATGCACTGTTCAGAACATCTTCACTAGCCAAGGGTTACGATCCGCTCTACTCATCTTCACCCTTGGCATCGTTAAGACAGATTTTCGAGGTCACACGGCGACGGTTTATATGTAATGTAGCTAGTGGTAGCTGCAACCAATCAGAACGGGCTTTACAAAAAGCACATGTTCTGTAGGAAAAATGTCAACAAAATAAAAATGCAAAAAATCGTCAGTCCGGCACGATTTTGATAGTATGAAAAAGTTTGTACGATTAGCCGCTACACTATTCGTACAAAAAGTTTGTACGAGGAGACACTGTCTATTATAATCTCGAGTCAATTTTCAGGGCATTCAAATGAAAGGAAATGAAAGCCTTGCGTCGATTGGCTGAAATTGACATCATTACAAGGGGCGTAACTGTCAAAATCCAACAAGTGGTAGTGCGTGGGAATTACGGAAATCCGTCTAATGATGCCAAGGGTGAAGATGAGTAGAGCGGATCATAACCCTTGGCTAGCGAAGATGTGCTCAGAATAGCATTTCAACATTTTAAGCTGCGGATCAGTTTTTACAAAAGAATAATGAAAGATATTTTTTTTATTAGTGTTCGATTACGTGGTATTTATAGATTTCTATGAAAGGTATTGTTGACAGTTTCGTAATTTTTAAATACATAATTGTGTATTGCTATAACCTACATGTACATGTATTGTATGAACATGATGTAATCAAATGCATGTTTCTTTTTTTAGAAGATTCCTAACAATTATTGAATATATATCTGGTAAAATCCAGATAATAACACCTCATCAGAGAAAATTTTGATTCACTAATTTTTTTCAAAACAAATCAATACATACGCACGTGTTAAAAATACGTACAAATGATGATCGATATACAGTATACAATAGTTTGCATCCACATTTATCAAATTTACATACACCTGACAAAGTTGTCTGTCTTTCTTAATCTCCGATTTCCTTTAAGTCAAATTTCGGATAATTCAAAATTTTTCATCGGCTTTGTGAACTTCAAGATAACGAGATTCAACTGTATTTAATATTACAATACTTTGAAACTCCCAACATTTTTCATAAGAATTCCGAATTTATATTTTCAAATAGTTAAAGAATAATCAATACAGATGTTGTATAATCTGAATCATTTAAATATTATAATTACCACATTTTAATTTGTACAAAGTTTCACAATTTGTAAAGCACCTGCACTCGATGACTCACGACAGCATCAGCGTGATGGATTTTTTTTTCCGTTGCTGATTAACCTTTGAAGAAGATTGTGGGAGTATTTTCAACCTACACAAATGTACATTCATTTATTTTGTTAGCAGCAACGGAACATTTTTTCCGATTAGTTTAAATGTTAACTTTGCATACAAATGGACAAATGAGTAAGGTTTTATCCTTGATTTAGCTTACAAGTGAATTTTTTTTTTATTCCGATTATAATCTATTATGCCTCTCTGATTATTTCAGATAATCGATTATCATTTTAAACCGATTGCCCATTACTATCTCTCCATCAACTCCACAAAGCACCGTCTGGAAGTGCAATAGGCTAGCAGAAGCGACATTTCTAGTGCCAAAACAAAATCTCCAAAGAATAAGCGAGGGGCCGACTTCTTTGTTAGAAATTTTAAAACTGAAAATGTCAGTAACAATTGAAAATAAAAACTAAAAGCATGGGCAATGTCGAAGTCATTGTGATATCAATCTAACAGAAATTCTATAAGTCATACGAGATGTTTAAATTGTCTGTTAGAGGGTTGTGAAGATATATGCACATTGGTATACTAGACCTATTATAGAAAATTGTATAAAATTAATTTTTTTTGCACATAATTTTGTGGTCGATTTATGGTGTCTAACACCACTTTCAACAATATTTCAGTTATATAGTGGCGGTCAGTTTTATTGGTGGAGGAAACCGGAGAAAACCACAGAACTGTCCCAAGTCATTAACAAACTTTATCACTTGTATCGAGTACACTTCTCCATGAATGGGGTTCGAACTCACAACTTTGGTGGTGATAGGCACCGATTGCACAGGTAGTTGTAAATTCAACTACCATACGATCACGACCACCCCCATTTAGTGTAATTAAATATGTCAACGATACAAGATTCTGAAAACAAATTTATTTGTTGTCAACTTTTCCATTAAAATCAGTAAATCTCTGGTGAGAAAACTTAATATTCTATTTATCACAAATGAGATGGTGTGGTGGAAAACAAGGTGAATGCATCACAACCATCTTAAAATATTTGTTGTACTCAGGATGGTTATAACAATATGCTGTCTGACTACCGGCCAATCACACTACAAATCAGACCGCTGAATTATAGTTATGCGTACCGCTTTAATAGAATCAATTGGTGAAGTATGATTTGGGATAAAAGTGCTGGAATAAAGAATAAAGATTTTTGTACTGCATTCTTTTATATCTGTGTATGCAGTGTAACATTTATAAGTACTTTTCTTTTTTTTTTATTTGATATTTTCTAATCTAACAATCATTGAACAATTTAATTGTTTTTTTTATCATTTTATTGATAATATTTCATTGACATGCTCATTATTTGAGCAACATGATTGGTTTAAATAAAGTTTTCTTGTCTTACACTGATAGTGCATATATATTATATATGTGGATAGTAAATTTACAGCCACTGACCCTGACTGGGGTTTTTAATTTTATTGAAAACATTTCAGATAAAATTAATATTATTGTTGCTTGGATACACTAGATATAAAACAATGGATGACATTAATGACAGTTCCCCGTCTTGCTAGTAATGATGACAACACCCACATACCTACCATTGTCAAATTTGTAAACTTAATCCTCTTACATTTATTTGTTAGTAGATGGAGGAGGGAAGTTTGTATTCGATTCTCGCAAGTAACATGAGATTTGACGAGAGTGGACTATTCCATTCAAAGGGTTAAACTCTATTTTATGATAATCTAATTTTTTAATTTTGATAGACAGAAACTTCAATGTTTTTTATACAAAGTAAAAACATTCAATAATTATCTTTTCACCTTTTTTAAAAATAGCCATTTTAAATCAATTAAAAAATATAATATTTTATTTCGAAATCTGCTACCCCCTTTTCATTATTAAAAACGTAAACAGAACGATCCAAGATGTCAGCGCCCATGTAAAATTAAAAAAAGGACTTTTACAGAAATGCCAGTCCTCATGGAAAAACAGAAAGATATTTTCTTTGTAATCCATTTTTAAGATGCTTAAATTTTATAAGGACACACTCGGAATGAACATATACTAATAATTTATTTAACGCATTTTACGAATTTAGCGACCTGTATTGGCTGTAAATTGAGTGTAAACTGTAATGTCTCTATATGATATTGGTACATTTTTTACATTTTTTTGCAGAGACAAGTGCCTGTGGCCTGTATACTGATTACTGACTGACATACTAGTCTGTAGTCTGTAACACTCGCCACAAACACCTGTGTCGTGCAATGGTCCAATCCGTACAAATGTCCTATCTCAAAGACCATTGCATGAAACAAGTGTCCATGGCCTGTACTGTAGTGTATTTTCTGTAAAGCTTTCTTGTATCAGAGCTCCAGAAAAAACTGCGTACTTGCGTTTTTTACGCTATGAAAACGAGTAAAAACGCATGTATTATCAGATCAGAGTGTACAGTACAGAAAGGGACATACCGTGATCAATCGCCGTGATAGTGGTCATGTCTAGGAGAGTGATGGGGATTAAAAATTTTAATTCATGTCGGTGATCAGGGGGCAATAAAACACCAGGTGTTAATCTTGTAATCAAGTGTGTCGTTTTACAGGTAAACTAGTCAGATAAGATGTACAGGTGAAATTACATTTTTATATCACCTATTTTTCTTTCAGGTACTGTCTCAGATTCCCCTCAGAATTTAAAAAAAACATTTTTATTTCTTTCCTCAAAGCGTAAAACATCCTTGAACGTAATCCCAGGAATGAAATTCTGAGATCGAGAAAATAGCACGAGAACGGAGAGTTCATTTGAATTGATGAATAAAATGTAAATAATAAATGATTATTCAACTTCAATTCAGTGAAATCATGGGTTGTGCAAATTTGTTTCAAAGATTTTTAACCTTGGCTGTGTATTACGTATCTACACCTAGTATTTTATCGACACGCGTAAACGTGACCTGGCTTGTGCACAAATGAAGTTTCATAAACACATGCGTGATATGCGTGATTTGTTACGTTTTAAAGCATATTTTCAGTTCAATATTACATTTTAGTTCACTAATATTTTTTATACGTTCAGTAATTTTTTTTATTTTAATCTTCGTAGAAAACCCAGTTAAAACCCTTTTCGTTGTAGAAATACGTACTTAATAATTTGTATACGGTCATTGAAGAATTTGATTAAAAATTAACGAAACAAATATTTATAAACAGATCGTTCAAAGAAGTACTACATGTCCAAAAGTCACTAAATTTACGGATATATTTTGGAAATTAGCAGCTAATCTGCAGAAAGTTTAGAAACGTGAAAGGAAATAAGGAATTAACCTTTATCGTGATTTTACCTCTACAAATGTTTGACATTACACAGTATCTGACCAAAATCAAATGTCACCAGTTTATTTATTTATTCAAATTCAAATCTTAATTGGCTTTCAACCCAATAGATTTGTGGCAAAATACAGCCAAAAAAAACCCAAAGTTTATGGAACAAATTAAAAGCATGCTCTTCGTTTTCCGCTTTTTGTTCATTTTGTAGCCATTAGGCTACAGTGGGCTACGTAAATTTGGATTGCTATAGGTTTTTGTTTGCAATTTTAAAGAAAATTATTTTCATCTATAACGGAATTACGTAACAAGCCAACTGTGTAAAACAGTTTACTTGAATTGTTATTTTTTTTCGATACGAGAGGTAAAAATCCAAAGCACAAAATAAACCAATAATCAATTTTAAGTCTGCTCTTTACCAACTAAACACTACAAAACCCGCTCTTGCAAAGTCTGTGCTTCAAAACCCTGCGCCTGCGGTTTAACTTATAAACAAAAAATACATTTATGAAGTAGCCCGTATTTACGAATAATTCAATACATACTGAATTCGACCCAACAGAAGAAAAAAATGAGAAATTAAAATTAAACAAGATAAAGTTCAGTTGCGGTTTCAACAAAATTCTTAATATAGAACTCGAGGTCATAAAGTAGAACTTACTAAAACAAACGAAAACGATAACAAGACAGACATTCTTTGGCAATGAAAAGCAACAAACAGTCAAATATTAACAGCAAGAGGATACAAAATTAATTGTCAAAAATCCATCCTTCAGTAGCAATAATTACGGCTTACGATATTAAAAGTCAACAGGTAGAACAGGTAACGCTAATCTCTTAATTGGCGGTAAAATATCAATCGGCGCACAGGTGACCAAGAGCCATAAAATTTAATCCCCACCACCTTGTTTTATGGTCCTTTTTAGGTCTATCACAGTGGGTTTATGTCCGTGATGATATGTCTAAAGGATTAAAAATTATGTCTCTCGGAGTGATCAATCATGGTATGTCCCTTTCTGTACTGTACACATTACGCATACATATTGCTATGTAAGCAAACTTTCCAATTCGGAGCATACTTGTACAGTCGTGTACATAACAATACATTTTTGTCTTTGAGAAATTCCCCGTAATTACTTCCCTTTATACTTTTCGAAGGAGAGAGCGCATACATCTGAGGGGTACCGAATGTTTGCCTTTCTAAGCATCGATGTCAAAAGAGATCTGATTGGATGTTTACAATAAATCATCCAATCACGGTCAATATTACAAATAAATGCGGTTTACGTAATAAGTAAGAACTAAAACGAAAGTAAATTTGGGAACACGTTCGTTGAAAATGAACAAGAACATGAATAAGCATGCTACTAAGCGCAAGAGCACTACGGAAAATTCTATACTTAAGTTCCTGACAGTTTCATCTGTGTCTAGTAACAGTATAGTTAAGGGAATCATTGATGACATTATCAAAACGGCTGTGAAAACTGCTGAAGTCGACGAGCAAAAAACAAAATATTATTTACAACATTTACAACAATCGTGTCAAATTAAACAGAGATATACATTTCACTTGCATCCTGCATTTATTGAATAACACTTGTGTCAAACATAATTTTAAAAGTGTACATGTAAGCAATCTTTTCTGAAGTAGAGAGTACAACAGTGCAAAGGAAATATGCAAATACCCATCATTTTCAAAAGTAGGAGGTAATTACCCTTTGGACTTGAAAATTATCTGGAGCTCTGTGTATGATCAACATTTACAGTCGAAATCAAGACAAGAGTGCCGGTCGTACCTGGTCAAATCGCCTCTCTGCAAAATCGGCCTTGTCAATATCGGCCCCACATTAATCAAAATCGCTCCAACATTTTTTACTGTGTGCTTAGTGGAGAAGCAACAGATACCAATTTTATAGTCTTTGGGTTTACCCGACCTGGGCTCAAACCCACGATCTACCACACTCGAGGGTAACACGCTAACCATTACACCACCGTTGTGGTTATTATTTCAATTAAAACACCACAAAGATACACAAAATAGGATATTATGTATTAAGATTATCAAACTGATTTACAAACAATAACATATCATATAAAAATATTGATCTCAAGTTAAATACCTTATAAAAGTAATTAGAATGATGTAATCACGTTGGGTCGGATTTCTCATGATTTTTTTTAATGAAAATATGTATACATAAACATAGAGGGCGAAATTATTGTACATAGCTCAATTTTATTATCAAATTAATTTCTTCATTACCGTTTTTTGGTATGTATAGAACGCAGTCTTATGCTTTAAAATGATAATTTGTAGGTGGGGTGCGTTTTATGCATAAGAGCAAGTATCGGACACTTTTTTTCAGGTCACGCAGAGAGTTGTCGGTAGCATAGCTTCGAGTTCGCGGACGGCAATATTCCCAATGATCAATGAATTAATGTTCAAATAACATTAATTGTGTTCATTATATATGTGTTATTTAAAATAAAATTGTATAAAAATTATATTTATTGCTTTTTCATTGCCTTATTGAAAGGTATGTAAATATTCTCGATATTTGTCAATAATCATACTTGTACATTTTTGTTATTGTTCGGAACTAATTGTCCATACGATTGCAGGAATAACTGTCAAATGTTTGCTATCAGATGTGTGATATTTTACTTTTTCCAATCTATTTTTTCCTGGAGTGAAATTACCTGTCTTTGGGTATTGAACCTTTGTTTTAATTATCAATTTTTACAGCAGTTGACAAGGTCAAGGACTGTATATTGTATAACAAGGTGTGAAAAGATAATTGAACATACTGGGACACCTGTCGATATTATATATTACATTGTAGCATTGGTACAATATGAGTACACTTCAAAAGAAATTATAATCTCTTTGATCAGGTCTTAATTAATGTTATTACTTTTGTATTGTTTTCTCTTTATTTGAATCGATCGTAAATTCGTAATTACTTCCTATATTAAGCTTGATCCAAGCTTGCCTATCTTTGATCACATGAACCGTTCATTATTTGATGAATTAATACTGATTAAAGATTAAGCATATCTACATATTTATTATTTAAAACAATCATAATTCACGTAAAGAACGACAAAAAAATCAACTGCTCCATCCGTATCATTTTCATTGCTGTTTTGAACTTGTTTTTAAATTAAACATTACCGATAAACTTCCTGCATTCACAAAACAGCTAATTTTCACTTGCAAATTGTAGAATAATCGGTTTAAACTCTTTAAACAAAACTAATTTAACATTTCCCTGTCTAAAATTTATCAAAAATACATGGATTAACAAATACGGGATCTGTGGTAAGCAGTATTTTGCCGTTTGAATGAGTTTCTGCCGTGAATGTTTTACTGAATCTCCCTGCGTTCTATAGATAGGAACTAGAATTTCCCCCAGATTTTTTGGGGAGGAAAGGGGGTGCGTTTTATGCACCAGTGCGTTTAATAGACACAAAAAGACGGTACATTAATTAATAGGGGCGATTTTGATTAATGTGGGGGGCTATTTTGATAAATGTTGGGGCAATATTGACGGAGACGATTTGACTTGCATTCGTGCTGGTGGTCCAATAATCCTAGCAGGCTAGCTATTTTAATAAATATGATCCCTGAAACTAGGTACAGGTCTTGTTATTAAGTGTCCCCTTTAAGGTTAGGGTTATTGCTGTAAATCCTCTATTTCAGTTTCAGATACATTTACATTGTAACTAGAAAACTTTAAAAATGAAAGCCCAGACATACTGTCTGGTGAAATTTCTAGCTGTGGATAATACTTTAATAGGTGTCTAGACAATTTAATTAAAATAAAATCTGTAACTGCTCCCTTTTTCTAAAGATCTAACAAACTTTTGTGACCTGACTATTTGGGCGATGCATTACTTTAAGGACTGTATTGCGTCCTTGATTATTTTAAACTGTGTGAAATGTAACGGGAGATGTTTTTCTAAGTTAAAGACTGATCCTGTTGGTTCCCAGATTGGGTAGAATCTACTTTGACGGACACCGGCAGTCAGATATTGTAATAATCAACGCATATGACCCACAACCTTTCATTTCGTTACCATGCGGATATGAGAACAAAAGGATTAGAGTTAGGGTAGGGTTAGAGTTAGGGTTAAGGTCTGCTGAAGTAGAAGTACTCCCCCAGATTTGGCAAGATATTTCATATGTTCAGCAATTTGATAAATTTAGGATTAAATGATAATGATTGATGGATTTATTTAGAATTCGTTACAGTAATAGTACAAATGATACAGATGTAATAGTAAGACTGCCATCCAATGACATTGTCTGCTCTTTGAATCTGGGTCTCTCACCCCATCAGGACTTCTCAGTATATTTATATGCATGGGATGTCCCGTCCGGGTCAGGTCTGTGAAGTGCCCAGCGTATAATTAGCAAATCTACGAAAGTAAACTATTTTTTTAAACAAGTGAATAGTAACAATATTAACAAAAGAAATAGTAAATGTCCACAATGATATTATTTTTAAAAAATTTCCCCATCACAGAAAGTTAAAAACAAGTTTTTCTATTATACATTTTTAAAAGCATTGATATTTTTGAGAATATATTACTTGTATAATAATATAATTTTTTCTTCAAACAAAAATGTTTTAAAAACAAATGATGTCAAATTGATCCTTTCCAAATGTATATTGATCCAAGCTTGCCTATCTTTGATCACATGAACCGTTCATTATTTGATGAATTAATACTGATTAAAGATTAAACATATCTACATATTTATTATTTAAAACAACCATAATTCACGTAAAGAATGACAAAAAAATCAACTGCTCCATCCGTATCATTTTCATTGCTGTTTTGAACTTGTTTTTAAATTAAACATTACCGATAAACTTCCTGCATTCGCAAAACAGCTAATTTTCGCTTGCAAATTGTAGAATAATCGGTTTAAACTCTTTAAACAAAACTAATTTAACATTTCCTCGTCTAAAATTTATCAAAAATACATGGATTAACAAATACATGATCTGTGGTAAGCAGTATTTTGCCGTTTGAATGAGTTTCTGCCGTGAATGTTTTACTGAATCCCCCTGCGTTCTATAGATAGGAACTAGAATTTCCCCCAGATTTTTTGGGGAGGAAAGGGGGTGCGTTTTATGCACCAGTGCGTTTAATAGACACAAAAAGACGGTACATTAATTAATAGGGGCGATTTTGATTAATGTGGGGGGCAATATTGATGGGGGCGATTTGACTTGCATTCGTGCCGGTGGTCCAATAATCCTAGCAGGCTAGCTATTTTAATGAATATGATCCCTGAAACTATGTACAGGTCTTGTTATTAAGTGTCCCCTTCAAGGTTAGGGTTATTGCTGTAAATCCTCTCTTTCAGTTTCAGATACATTTACATTGTAACTAGAAAACTTTAAAAATGAAAGCCCAGACAAACTGTCTGGTGAAATTTCTAGCTGTGGATAATACTTTAATAGGTGTCATGACAATTTATTTAAAATAAAATCTGTAACTGCTCCCTTTTTCTAAAGATCTAACAAACTTTTGTGACCTGACTATTTGGGCGATGCATTACTTTAAGGACTGTATTGCGTCCTTGGTTATTTTAAACTGTGTGAAATGTAACGGGAGATGTTTTTCTAAGTTAAAGACTGATCCTGTTGGTTCCCAGATTGGGTAGAATCTACTTTGGCGGACACCGGCAGTCAGATATTGTAATAATCAACGCATATGACCCACAACCTTTCATTTCGTTAACCATGCGGATATGAGAACAAAAGGATTAGAGTTAGAGTTAGGTTAGAGTTAGGGTTAGGGTCTGCTGAAGTAGAAGTACTCCCCCAGATTTGGCAAGATATTTCTATGTACAGCAATTTGATAAATTTAGGATTAAATGATAATGATTGATGGATTTATTTAGAATTCATTACAGTAATAGTACAAATGATACAGATGTAATAGTAAGACTGCCATCCAATGACATTGTCTGCTCTTTGAATCTGGGTCTCTCACCCCATCAGGACTTCTCAGTATATTTATATGCATGGGATGTCCCGTCCGGGTCAGGTCTTTGAAGTGGCTGTGCCCAGCATATAATTAGCAAATCTACGAAAGTAAACTATTTTTTTAAACAAGTGAATAGTAACAATATTAACAAGAGAAATAGTAAATGTCCACAATGATATTATTTTTAAAAAATTCCCCCATCACAGAAAGTTAAAAACAAGTTTTTCTATTATACATTTTTAAAAGCATTGATATTTTTGAGAATATATTACTTGTATAATAATATAATTTTTTCTTCAAACAAAAATGTTTTAAAAACAAATGATGTCAAATTGATCCTTTCCAAATGTATATTGAAAAAAAAAAAAAATCTATTTTGAGAAATATCTATTATTTAAAGTGTTTTTATTTTTGCCCTTTTTTTTTTTTTTTTTTTTTTTTTTTTTTATATAAATTTTATGGCATTGTTGTACACATCTTAGACATTATATATAATATACATGCATGCAAACTACAAATTAGTTGAAACTTGCTGTTTATTGCCATTTCACATACGTATTATATACTTTTTAGGAAGAAGATGATCTTCCTTATGAAGAGGACATTTTACGGAACCCATATTCTGTTAAATGTTGGCTTCGATATTTGGAATTTAAGAAAGATGCCTCAAGAAATGTGGTTAACATGATTTATGAAAGAGCCCTTAAAGAACTACCTGGAAGGTAACATCTTATAAAATAGAATAATAAAGAAAAAGTTTGAAGATACCAAAGGAGTAATCACAAGTCGTAACAGTCTTTGCCTTAATTATTTTCACCGAAAACCAAATTTAGAACAAATTTCTATTTATTCAAGCAAATTCTTTCATAATTTTCACTTGTCCGAATCCAGTTTTACTTGTCCCGGCCTTTGGGCAAGTGGGTTAGTGCGAAGACTGCATAATTTGAAAAAAGACAGACAATGTCCAAAAGAAAAAGAACAAAAACGTAAACAATGGTTGACAAATTAATAATTACACAGAATATGAAAGATTGAGCAACACAAACCACACTATTAAAACGAGAGTTAACACAGGTACTCCAGAATGGTAAGCAGATCCTGCTCCACTATTGGCATCCATTGTGTTACTGTTGTTACAAACCTGGTGATAAGTCATCAATGAAGAAATGAGAGGATTTGAATATGACAAGTAGAATACGTCCATAGTCATTAATGACACAGATATTCTGTAAAAATTAATCAAGACATGTTGCCGATTGTAAATCTTTTGAAATGTATGATGACTTCAACTTAACCATTAGGAACCGTAGGTTCAGTAGTTTCCTGTGTTAGCAGGGCAAATTTCCTCTATCAAGGAAATCATGATAGGAACCATCAGTTCTTGAAAGATAAATAAATACTGGAACTATGTCAGAGAAACAGGGATATAGTGTGTGGTTGGTTTTGCTTATGTCACCTATTAGGTAACTTGCCATAACAATAAGATTGAACATGAAAGCATTTTTTTCTGAAAATCAAATGATAAGATACAGCGTTCTTCATCTTACAATTACTGTGATGTCTTCAGTAGTGTAGTAGCTGAACCTGGAAGGGTAGGTAGTATGGCTCAGGATACTATTTTTACAGAAAATGGGATACACATGTGCCTATCACCACTAACGTTGTGAGTTCAAATCCTGCACATGGTGAGGTGTATTCGATTCAACAATTATGTGATAAAGTTTGTCAGTGACTGGTTTTCTCCGGGTACTCTGGTTTCCTCAACCAATAAAACTGACCGCCATGATATAAGTGAAATATTTCTGAAAGTGGCGCTAAACACCAAAACCCTAACCCTTATATTATGATGTTTTCTTGTTAACACAGCAATAATAATCATAATGTATGCTGGTTAATACAATCCTAACTTTCTTATTATAATGTTTTCTTGTTAACACAGCAATAATAATCATAATGTATGCTGGTTAATACAACCCTAACTTTCTTATTATAATGTTTTCTTGTTAACACAGCAATAATAATCATAATGTATGCTGGTTAATACAACCCTAACTTTCTTATTATAATGTTTTCTTGTTAAAACAGCAATAATAATCATAATGTATGCTGGTTAATACAACCCTAACTTTCTTATTATAATGTTTTCTTGTTAACACAGCAATAATAATCATAATGTATGCTGGTTAATACAATCCTAACTTTCTTATTATAATGTTTTCTTGTTAACACAGCAATAATAATCATAATGTATGCTGGTTAATACAATCCTAACTTTCTTATTATAATGTTTTCTTGTTAACACAGCAATAATAATCATAATGTATGCTGGTTAATACAATCCTAACTTTCTTATTATAATGTTTTCTTGTTAACACAGCAATAATAATCATAATGTATGCTGGTTAATACAATCCTAACTTTCTTATTATAATGTTTTCTTGTTAACACAGCAATAATAATCATAATGTATGCTGGTTAATACAACCCTAACTTTCTTATTATAATGTTTTCTTGTTAACACAGCAATAATAATCATAATGTATGCTGGTTAATACAACCCTAACTTTCTTATTATAATGTTTTCTTGTTAAAACAGCAATAATAATCATAATGTATGCTGGTTAATACAACCCTAACTTTCTTATTATAATGTTTTCTTGTTAACACAGCAATAATAATCATAATGTATGCTGGTTAATACAATCCTAACTTTCTTATTATAATGTTTTCTTGTTAACACAGCAATAATAATCATAATGTATGCTGGTTAATACAATCCTAACTTTCTTATTATAATGTTTTCTTGTTAACACAGCAATAATAATCATAATGTATGCTGGTTAATACAATCCTAACTTTCTTATTATAATGTTTTCTTGTTAACACAGCAATAATAATCATAATGTATGCTGGTTAATACAATCCTAACTTTCTTATTATAATGTTTTCTTGTTAACACAGCAATAATAATCATAATGTATGCTGGTTAATACAATCCTAACTTTCTTATTATAATGTTTTCTTGTTAACACAGCAATAATAATCATAATGTATGCTGGTTAATACAATCCTAACTTTCTTATTATAATGTTTTCTTGTTAACACAGCAATAATAATCATAATGTATGCTGGTTAATACAATCCTAACTTTCTTATTATAATGTTTTCTTGTTAACACAGCAATAATAATCATAATGTATGCTGGTTAATACAATCCTAACTTTCTTATTATAATGTTTTCTTGTTAACACAGCAATAATAATCATAATGTATGCTGGTTAATACAATCCTAACTTTCTTATTATAATGTTTTCTTGTTAACACAGCAATAATAATCATAATGTATGCTGGTTAATACAACCCTAACTTTCTTATTATAATGTTTTCTTGTTAAAACAGCAATAATAATCATAATGTATGCTGGTTAATACAACCCTAACTTTCTTATTATAATGTTTTCTTGTTAACACAGCAATAATAATCATAATGTATGCTGGTTAATACAACCCTAACTTTCTTATTATAATGTTTTCTTGTTAACACAGCAATAATAATCATAATGTATGCTGGTTAATACAATCCTAACTTTCTTATTATAATGTTTTCTTGTTAACACAGCAATAATAATCATAATGTATGCTGGTTAATACAATCCTAACTTTCTTATTATAATGTTTTCTTGTTAACACAGCAATAATAATCATAATGTATGCTGGTTAATACAACCCTAACTTTCTTATTATAATGTTTTCTTGTTAACACAGCAATAATAATCATAATGTATGCTGGTTAATACAACCCTAACTTTTTTATTATAATGTATGCTTTTTCAGTTATAAACTATGGTACAATTACCTAAAGTTAAGAAGAAGACAAGTTAAAGGGAAATGTGTAAATGACCCGGCAGTAGAAGATGTTTGTAATGCTCACGAGAGGGCTGTTGTATTCATGCATAAGGTATGATAATTTGATATAAGCTTCTACGAAAATTAAACAGCTCATCTTAGAAAATTCCACTTATCTATGTAATAGTAAAAATTGTCCAGATAAGGACAAACGTTGTTTTCTTACATAAATTTCATTTGTCCTTATAGGTATGTACAGTCAAGCCTGCTTTAGTGACCACCTCTATTAACCAATAACTTGTATTATGTGACTTTAAATTTTATTTCCCTTCGCAGTGCATTTCATATCAATTAAACCTGTATTAAGCGACCACCGGTCTTATGTGATCATATTTCACTTCTCCCTTGGAAGGTCACATAAGACAGATTTGACTGTATCACATTATAATTTAAAGTGTCTGAATTAATTCTTTGATGGTTTTGACAAGTCAGGCACACCTTATTACCGTATTTGGCTCTGTATAGTGTGCATTGGTGTATAATACACACCTCTTCTATAGTTCTATCAATAATTTGTGCTAGAAGTATGTAACCACTGATGTATATTACTTTCCCAGGATGATTACATCATGATTTTCATTATTTAATGAGTATTATGCAAAACAATATCGCATGGAATCCAGTGATGGATATAAGGGTAGGGTTCTGGATTCATGCATGGAGCCTGAAACTGTTCAATTCCACCATTACATAAAAACAGGAAATATAAGATATAAGTAATACATTTTAGAAAACAACATCCTTTTTTGCTCTTTTGATTATTTGGTTTCTGTTGTTTGAAATTGTTTTGCCAGAACTGATTTGTGTAGTATTTCACCACAACAGTCTTTTTATCTTAAGCAAAGTTTTGATTATTTTTATCAGCAGTAAATATGCAATAGTATATAAAACTTGGTACAGGTGATCAAGAATATTTTGTAGCTTTTATTATCCCCTCGCCAACGAAGTTGCGAAGGGATATAGTAACGCTACCTTCCGTAACATCCTTGTGAACACTCTAGAATCAACATCCTTCAATGGATTTTGACCAAACTTGGTACATACTTAGTCCTTAAGAGAATCTGGAACCCTATTGATTTTCAAGGTCAAAGGTCAAGGTCACAGGTTCAAATTTTTACCCTGTAACATCCTTGTGAACACTCTAGAATCAACATCCTTCAATGGATTTCGACCAAACTTGGTACGTACTTAGTCCTTAAGAGAATCTGAAACCCTATTGATTTTCAAGGTCATAGGTCAAGGTCACTGGGTAAATTATTTTACTGCTTAACATCCTTGTAAACACTCTAGAATCAACATCCTTCAATGGATTTTGACCAAACTTGGTACATACTTAGTCCTTAAGAGAATCTGGAACCCTTTTGATTTTCAAGGTCAAAGGTCAAAATTTTAGGCGAGGGGATATGCCACGCTTTGCGTTGCCCTTGTTATTTATGCATTAACACCAACAGGTAACAAAGATTATAATCTGAGGGCTTTGATATGAACAACATGTGTAATTGATTTTCAGATGCCAAGAATATGGTTGGACTATTGTCAATTTTTAATGGACCAATGTAGGATCACAAAGACAAGAAGGACCTTTGACAAAGCCTTGAGGGCCTTGCCCATTACACAGCATTACAGGATCTGGCCACTGTACCTTAAGTTTGCCAAAATGTATGACCTTCCTGAGTCAGCTGTTAGAGTTTACAGAAGAAATCTCAAGGTAATTTAAATATTTAAAAGTTGATTTTAAGGTGAATTTGTTAAGCAATTTAAGGTAAAGAATGCTATTTTCCAGTGATTCAGTCTCCCATTTGTTACTTCCCTTTTCATAGCTTAGGGGTTATTGTGTTTCACACCACTTTCAATAATATTTCAGTTATATCATTGTAGTCAGTTTTATTGGTAGAGGAAACCGGAGTACTCGGGGGGAAAAAACCACAAATCTGCCGCAAGTCTCTGACAAACTTTATCACATAATGTTGTATCGAGTACATCTTTAGTGGTGATAAGCAGTGATTACACAGGTAGTTGTAAATCCAACTACCATACGATCAGGACCACATGTCCCTTCCCTTTACACGTTATTTTAGCTCAAATAAGTTGTCATCTCAGTAACAGTCAGCGGTCCATCAAAATTTATCCCATCCAAGGGTTCTTAATAGAAGATTGTACTAATTAAGCTATCAAATTATTAAATAATTAGCTAATTAATTGTAAATTATTACAAAAATTCAACAGCATTACAAAATGACTGCCATGTTTTCCAATAAATTACCTTCCAGTAACAGTAATTTGTGAATCATTACGGACCAGAAATGACAATCTTAAATAAGTGGTCACTTGTCTTATGCAGTCATTTTCCTGTGTCCCCATGGTGACTGTTGAACACAGAGGATTAGGGTTATAGTGTTTAGCGCCACTTTCAACAATATTACAGTTATATCGTGGTGGTTAGTTTTTGTTGGTGGAAGAAACCAGAGTACCTAGAGAAAACCAGTGACCCATTGGAGACAAGTTTGATTGCGAGTGAGTGACTGTTGCAATTTTTCAGCTATATCATGGTGAGAACAAGTTTATTTTCAATGAAATGATGATGAAGTCCGTTTTGTACTAGACCAACACGCTTAGTTTGATTTTTATAGTGCAAGCTGACAGAAACAACAGTCTGCGGATAGACATGTCGCTCCACTCGGACACATTATTCTGATTCCGAGCCAAGCAGTCTTTTCTCTTACTCCTTAATGCTGCGTGCTTAGCGGAGAGGCAACAAATACCAATTTTATAGTCTTTGGTTTGACCCGATCGGGACTCGAACGCATGATCTACTGCATTTGAGGAGAGCATGCTAACCATTACACCACCGATGCGATTCAAATTTGATTGTAACTTCATGTACATATATATAACCCTTGACATTTACAGTTGCAAAAAGAGAATACAGAAGGTTATATAGAATATTTAAAATCTATTGATTGGTTGGATGAAGCAGCGAAACGATTGGTTAACATTATTGATGATGATGGTTATGTGTCTAAAGAAGGAAAATCTAAGCATCAGGTAAGGGAGATAATTTCGTCGAATACATTAATTTATTTTAAATTTGGATTACTTTAAAATATATTTTGGTTTTATTATTTTGAAGAAAATTTTCAACATGTATATGCAAGTTGAATGAAATATATGACTTTAGATTGAAATTGATTTAATATATATAAAAAAAATTCTTGATTTTTTTTTTTTTGTGATTTGGAACATTACATTGTAATTTTCTAAATGT
Organism: Bathymodiolus septemdierum; assembly: GCA_963383655.1. Classification (NCBI taxonomy): domain Eukaryota; kingdom Metazoa; phylum Mollusca; class Bivalvia; order Mytilida; family Modiolidae; genus Bathymodiolus; species Bathymodiolus septemdierum. Next base: position 36,772,778 of record OY726528.1, read on the forward strand.
CAATCAAATACAATAGTTCCTGCCTCTTATGAAGCCACTCCCACCAAAGACCTCCCCTCTTATCAGGTCAGATGAACTGAGATATTAAAATACTATTAAATTGTCCATTCAAGAGAGGCCACCCCTTTTATAAGGCCATTTGTTTGCAGTACAGAAGGGGTGACCTTATAAGAAGGGAATTTCCCCAAAATATTGGATTGAACAAAGAAAAGTGAAAATTGAAGTGGTACATACAATGATACCTGCATAGAACTGATCCATCACTTGCATTTAATGCTTTTGTTTTAACTCAAACGAGGAGCTGCCGTGGTCGTGATCGTATGGTAGTTGGAATTACAACTACCTATGCAATCAGTGCCTATCACCACTAACGTTGTGAGTTTGAATCCCACTCAGGTGTACTCGATACAACATTATGTGATAAAGTTTGTCAGTGACTTGTGGCAGGTTAGAGATTTTAATTGGGTACCCCGGTGTCCTCCACTAATAAAACTGACCGCCACGATATAGCTGAAATATTGTTGAAAGTGCTGTTAAACACCATAACCTCCCCCCTTTAACTAAAATGGGGATATTGACTTTTTTTTTTCTTTTGTTTTCAGTTATGGAATGAACTTTGTGAACTTATTGCCAAGAATCCAGACAAAGTGACATCATTAAAAATTGAACCAATCATACGTCAAGGATTAAAACGGTATACTGACCAGATTGGTGTACTTTGGAATTCAATGGCCGACTATTACATCAGGGGTGGACATTTTGAAAGGGTAATTATTAGTCCAATGTTACATTTGTATGGCTAATGAATGATAATCACTACTTTTTGCATATTCACACACACAGAGCTCCCATGTTACAGAAATTTGATCTATTTGGTTTAGCTATTCAATATTTTATTCTAAGCCTATTAGTTTATAAACATATTTTATTAATTAATAAATAATGTTGTACAATAAGATAAATTTCAATATACATGTAATATAATTTACAAATAATTAAAGGGATTCGAAAACAAGTTTAAGAAAACCTATATTAATTCGTTTCCCTGGTATATATATCTTTACAATAATAAAAGTATGATCTCGAAGTTTAAAGTTCAAACCTATTAATTACAGGGGCCGTCATGGTCATGATCGTGATGGTATGGTAGTTGGATTTATAACTACCTATGCAATCAGTGCCTATGACCACTAAAGTTGTGAGTTTGAATCCCGCTCATGCCAATATATACTCGATGCAACATTATGTGATAAAGTTTGTAAGTGACTTGCGACAGGTCAGTGGTTTTCTCTGGGTTTCTCCAGTTTCTTCCACCAAGAAGACTGACTGCCATGATATAACTGAAAATTGTTGAAAGTGGCATTGAAACACCATAAAACAAGCCAAAGCAAACCAAACTATTAATTACATCTTTGTTAAGATCGTTGACCAGCATGTTTGTTTTGTGAAAGGTAAGGGGCATGTGGTAGCCATGAAAAAAATGGTTTTGAAATTCATTGTTTATGCCAAGCTGTTTTGTTTACACCTTTATTAGAATTGTTGAGCTGCAGATTTGTTTTGCGAAAGATGAGGGACATGTGATGGGCAGGAACGAAATTTTGAAATAGCTGCAAACTCTTCTCAAGACTCCCAGATTTTCATTCACGTTGCCTTTTAAGTCAACTGCAAGAGAAATCAAGTAGCCGTCCTGTTTTTACCAAGTTCGAACTCTGATGAGTGAGAGATGTTTTTCAGCTAAATCATGGTGAGAACAAGTTAATTTTCTATGAGATGATGATGAGATCCGCTTTGTACTAGACCAACATGCTTACTTGGATTTTTATAGTGCTAGCTCACTGAAACAACAGTCCATGGATAAACATGTCGCCCCACTCCGACACATTATCCTGATTCCAAGCCAACCAGTCTTTGCTCTTTCTCCTTAATGCTGCGTGCTTAGCGGAGAAGCAAAAAGACAAATACCAATTTTACTGTCTTTGGTTTGACCCGATCGGTGCTTGAACCCACAATCTACCGCACTTGAGGCGAGCACACTAACCATTACACCACCGTAAGTAACTTCCTTAGATAGCATGAAGTAAACATTTTGTACATTCTGAGGTGCTTAAAGCTGGATTGGGCTATTCTGATAAAATGGATACTAACGATTATATATCTTACGATTTTCAGGCGAGAGATATTTATGAAGAAGCTATAGAAACAGTGCTAACAGTTAGAGATTTTACACAAGTTTTTGATGCTTACGCAGAATTTGAAAAGAATGTTATGAGTGCTAAAATACAAACAATGGAAGAAACTGGTGCATCAGAAGAAGGTATCCATATTTATTACCGTATTCAGTCACATGTAATGCTCACTTTTTTCTCAGAAAAAAAGTGTATTAATAATACATTTATAATAAGAAAGTATGTAAAAATACACTATTTATTTTTAAATCAAAATAGATGGCATGTATTAGAGCATTAATTTGTAGTCGGAACTCAATGATGTTAACAATCAGCCACCCAGACCTTTGTTGTATTGTGTATTTTTTTCTAATATTTTCCTTTTAGTAAGAAATGATATGAATGTAGATGAACATGAGAGACTATCCAACTTCATACATGTATTTACATGTATATACAATTTAAAGAAAGGGAACAGTGCTATTATTGCTATTCCACATTCCACATCACAGTAGCTTCTTCGGTAATGAGTATGACTCATTCATTAAAATGAGTGTGAAACTGGCCCCAGCTGATGGGTACCTCTGTATATAAACGCTACATCTGGGCAACTTTGTCATTTTTATGTTATTTGGTGCTCAGAATTTTATTTCCGAGATGTGAGCCATCAACAAGAAAACAAAATACAGGTGAAGTAATCTTACAGATACTGTCATCATTGTGCCTGACATCACATGACAAGGCTATACATAAAGACAAAGAAAACACCACAATGCATAAATGATGAACATAAAGACTTCATTAAATTGTTTGTCTCTGTGAGATTTAAAAATTATCAACTATTTGTATTTTTAGATGACCTTGACCTTGAACTTCGACTTGCTCGTTTAGAGAATTTAATGGACAGAAGATTATTACTTCTAAACAGGTAAAAGATTTTCTTTAGATTAGCGAGAGGTACCATAACTTTTATCATTTTAGGTCCCGGGTGGCTCAATGAGTTAGGTAGTTGGATTACCTAACAACTCATACAAGCCTATCACCAATACGGCATGGGTTCGCGCCCAGCTTTGTAAATGACAAAAAAAGGTGCACTCGGCTCGCAGCCGCAAGTGATAAAGTTTACCAGTTGCTTGCCCATGGTCGGTGGTTCTCTCCGGGTACTCCAGCTTCTTCCACCACTAAAACTGGTCGCTGATATATTGCTGAAAGTGGCGTTAAACACAATAAATCAAATCAATCATTTTATCATTTACTTTCTATCTTAAATATATGTGTCACTTTATGTATATGTACTGATTACAGTAGAGGATCCACGAAAATACAATTTTTTCTCAAACCACAACAAACTTAAATGAATCAACAGTACTTCACTACTAAGCACATATTGTTCTGTTCAGGTGTAGTCTAACTGCGTACTCAGGCCAAAAAAAATAATATGTGTGTTTCCGATTGCATGGTCTTCAAAATTAGGGTCGGTAGATATGGATTTTTTATTTATTTATTTTTTTAATTGCTTTCCAACTTTTCAAAATATGTAGACAGCGATAGTGTTTTTAAAGTTCGGATTTCTGGAGAGTGGTCGCACTTCTCTTTCCATATGGAAAGGAGTAGCTGTTGACGTCCCTTCCATTATAGGATTGCTGAATCATTAATACTGGTTCCAAACATCGATCAAATGTACAAGGAAATGAAGAAAATTCAAACAGGAAACCGATCTTTAATAAATCCGTTTCAATTAAGCACTTATCAGAAAGCGTCAATATCGCAACAGTCAAGCGTCTATTGTTGAAGTCGGAAACAAACACGGAAACGGAGACGAATTTCCGGATTTTGCCGATCTATTATTTTTTTTGGCATAAAAAATGTTAGGGTCAGCGGTAAAATTTTAGGGTCGGTCGATCGGAAACACACATATTTTTTTCTTTTGGCCCCATACAATTTGAAAATTATTCATGTACATAAAAGAAAGTAAAGATGGACATATTTACAATCAAGAGCTTGTAAAAAAAACTATGAAACTTAGATAATATAGTTAGTTAGTAAGAAGTTTGTAAAATGCCACTGATTGGGAATCATTGTATCATTTATTTGATTGATTTTTTGATTTTTTGGTGTTTAATGCCACTTTCAACAATATTTCAACTATATCGTGGCGACCAGTTTTAGTGGTGGAAGAAGCCAGAGAGAACCACCGACCATGGGCAAGCAACTGGTAAACTTTATCACTTGCGGCTTCGAGTCGAGTGCACCTTTTTTTGTAATTTACAAAGCTGGTCACGAACCCACGCCGTATTGGTGATAGACTTGTACGAGTTGTTAGGTAATTCAACTACCTAACTCATTGAGCCGCATGGGCCCTTTGTATTATTTAAGTTGGACACATATTCTGCAGGATTTTACTTGTAATCAAGTTTTTGTGTGCTGGTCTAGTACAAGAAAACACTAAATTGTTCTCTCCATGATATAAGTAAAAATAAATCTTGACATCACATCACGTCACTCTCTGCATGTTTTTTTCCCCGAAAATTGGCCTAAAAATTATAAAACCAACATTTGTGTTAATTGGCTATTATTGGTCATTGGTAGTCATTGTTGCTACATTGAGAGCCTGGGTGGCTCAATGAGTTAGATAGTTGGATTACCTAACAACTCATACAATCCTATCACCAATACGGCGTGGTTTCACGCCCGGCTTTGTAAGTTACAAAAAAGAGTGCACTCGACTCGCAACCACAAGTGATAAAGTTTACCAGTTGCTTGCCCATGGTCGGTGGTTCTCTTCGGGTACTCCGGCTTCTTCCACCACTAAAACTGGTCGCCATAGCTGAAATATTGCTGAAAGTGGCATTAAACACCAAAAATCAAATCAACCAAATCATATTTTATTATTTTATTTACAGTGTACTTTTAAGACAAAATCCTCACAATGTTCATGAGTGGCACAAACGAGTCACATTGTTTAAAGACAAACCAAGGGAGGTAAGAATGTTATTACTTTTTTGTATTGTTTTTTTAATTTTTTATCAGTCTGATTTACTTGAGTCAATATATTATTGAGAAGTAAAAGCAATGGGTTAATTTGTATTACCGGCATTTTGAGATCTGATTTAGTGACAACAAGGACCAGAAGTGAATTTAATTACTATAGTTACCTTGAATTCATTAATCTTGAATAGTTAATTTGCATTGAAATCTCTGAAAATATGTTTGGCACCACTATAATGTAGCAGATGTTGACTCTTAGCAAAACAAAAAACTATGTCTGATGCAGAAACAGGTTTTCAGAAAAGTTAAAATAGAGAATGGAAATGCTTGAATTTTTTAATTTAAAGCTATGCACCATAATATAATAGTTATTCAGGTGTTGGGCAGGGTATAGTAATGTCATATTCCTGGCTTCGGATATACATGTATATACCCCTCGCTTGATGGTTCAGGGTATTTAAATAAATTAGAGCCGTGACAATATATGACAGCAACAGAATAACATATAATGTCACTCTAGATCAGACAAAATAAAAGAAAAATATTCTCATATCATAGATTTTTCTTGACCTTATATTGAATTTAAAAAATATTATTTTCTAGAAATATATATACAATATACATACATTGTCGAAAAATATGAAATTTATTTGTATGAGCTTTAGAAACAGGTAGAAAAATAGCGAGCATATGGCGAGCTTTTCTAGCATGTTTCACAGCAAGTGTAAATTAATTTTATATTTAGCGACAATCTATGTATATTGTATTTATCCTGCAATAGCAACAAATCCGAAGCAGCTGCCAAATTGTCTGAAAATAGCTGAAACAAGCGTTGTTCTAATCGTTTTCAATGGTGTCATCTGTAACGTAAGAGCTTATACTGTTACCGTTTCTTTCTGTAGCTCTACATGAATCAGGTACCAGAAATGCTTTATTAGGTCCATGACCTAATAGTACTGAAGTTTATTTGACCCCCTTTATTAGTACTCAAAATCATATAATTGCAGGATAAAACATTAAAACTAGATTGCATGTGATAATGCAGATGAACTTTATTTTTTTTGGATAGATAATAAATACATACACAGAAGCAGTACAGACAGTGGATCCAAAGTTAGCCACAGGGAAGCCACACACTCTCTGGGTGGAATTTGCCAAATTTTATGAAAACGCTGGTCAAATAGAAGATGTATGTACTTATTTTATTGGATATATATAAAATCTAACATGGGGGAGTATTTGATAGGGAGAACTCTGACACCCGAGGGTAAGATTTCAATCGTTTTCTTACTCTGCAAGCTTCATCAGAGAACAATGAATTATTTCGATTCTGATATGTCTAAGAGTACAAATACGGTAGTATACTTTGATTGGAAGACGGTGATTTATATTTACGTTTGCAGACAATGTCGCACTTAATTTGTGCTGCCAAATTCGAGCAGACAATAATTCATCAACATGTACATTTACGACGGGAAAGTCAGTCACATGAACCGGCACATGTGCTAATGAGATTATACCCAATCGATAAATCACTCATTTTTTAACAAAGTGAAAGAAGGACGTCATGTTAGAATTCCTTATATTGTACTCCCCACAGTGTTTGATTCTATATTTCTTACAAAAAATTTTTTTTATCCACACTTGCTTCAGGATTCGGTCATGATGTGTCCTAACCATTCTGTCTTATGAATTTGAAATTGAAAATTATTATAGTTCCTTCACTGAGTGTAAAGAAAATGTCACATCTATGATACAACACAACCTGTGTACAATTCATACGCAGTTGCTAATGGCCTCTATCCCTATCTCAATAATATTCTATTATCAAGCATGCAGCCTCACAGTTAAGATATAACACGACTCATGCACATATTAAAATAGACAACATATGTCATTGGAAATACAGTTCTTTGTCTTGGGACAGGCAAAGTTTAATGATTTGTGTTGTTGCAATTAGTTATTTTGTCCACCTTTACATTTTATTTAAAATTCAACAAATTTTGTTTTCTGTCTTTTGCTTACTTCATGTATTTAAAATAAAAGGCTAATATTATTTTTATTAATTTTTTCAGGCAAGAGTAATATTTGACAAAGCAGTTAAAGTTCCATATAAACATGTAGATGATCTAGCCTCTGTGTGGTGTGAATGGGCAGAGATGGAAATTAGACATGAGTATGTGTTTTTAGTTTTGTGGTTTAAATATAGTCAAACCTGCCTTTCCGATCACCTTGAATTAGTGATCTTTGTCTTTAAACAGATTTGATTGATTTATGATTTATTGTGTTTAACGCCACTTTCAGCAATATTTCAGCTATATCATGGCGACCAGTTTTAGTGGTGGAAGAAGCCGGAGTACCTGGAGAGAACCACCGACCATGGGCAAGCAACTGGTAAACTTTATCACATGCGGCTGCAAGTCGAGTGCACCCTTTTTTGTAATTTACAAACCGGGCGTGAACCCACGCCGTATTGGTGATAGACTTGTATGAGTTGTTAGGTAATCCGACTACCTAACTCATTGAGCCACACGGGCCCTTTCACACTTTTGATATTTGTATCTCCAACAACAATACATATTTTAAAAAAAACCGATAGAAAACCTGCACAGATTGGCTTCAACTCAAAAAGAACACATGCTATCACAAAAATGTATGACAACATAAACATGGACAGTACAATAGCAGAATCAGTGAATGTTCATAGTTAACTGACTACTAGCTAAGAAGGTAGAATATAATGGTTAAAGACCATTACTCTTAGAACAAAGAAATATCATAACTGATACTTCTAACAGATTTAATATCAGTTAGTCATAAACGTATAAGGAAATTAATGATCTTTATGAGAAACCAGAGTAAATAGGTCACCATTTTTTGTTTATATTTACAGACACTTTGATGAAGCTTTAAAGTTGATGCAGAAAGTCACAGCTCCACCATCACGTAAAGTGGCTTACCATGATGAGGTAAGTCTTATTCCCAGTGTGTAAAATTCTCTGATTGTCATTTAACTACACATCCATAAGGGGCCGTCGTGGCCATGATCGTATGGTAGTTGGGTTTACAACTACCTATTCAATCAGTGCCTATCGCCGCTGATGTTGTGATTTCGAATCTCGATCGGGGCGAGGTGTACAACATTATGCGATAAAGTTTGTCAGTTACTTGCGACAGATCGGTGGTTTTCTCTCGGTACTGTAGTTTCCTCCACCAATAAAACTGACCTTTACGATATATCTGAAATATTGTTGAATACAATAAACCACTAAACCATCAATATGGCGTGTGACTGAATCAAACCAGTTAATGTGATCCCAATCTTTCCTCTCTAATAGTTGGATCTTCAATGACAACACAGATATAAACAAACAATAAAAAACCTGTACCTATAGCAACAAGTCCAAAACAAATGCCAAATTGTTTGAAAATAGCTGAAACAAGCATCGTTCTGATCGTTCTCAATGGCATCATCTGTGACGTAAGAACTTATACTGTTACCGTTTCTTTCTGTCGCTCTACATATCTTTATTTAATTAACAGTTTATTCTCAAAGTATTTACATTTATTTAATTAACAGTTTATTCTCAAAGTATTTACATTTATTTAATTAACAGTTTATTCTCAAAGTATTTACATTTATTTAATTAACAGTTTATTCTCAAAGTATTTACATTTATTTAATTAACAGTAATTTAAATATCTTTTTGAATCCAGATGATTAATTTAAATCTCCTCCAGATTAAAAGGTATAAGAGAGACAATTATACATTATTCATACTGCACATATATCGTGATAGCTAAATTGACTTTTTGAAGGTGACTTATAGGTCCATTGAGCCGGGTGTAATTATTGTGAATATCATATTATGTAATTATGTCTCCCCTTCGAACTAAGGGAGACATATTGTTTTAATCTGATTTTTTTCTTCCACTTCTTCCGCTTCTTCTGCTTCTTCTCAGCGAAGTTTGTCCGGACCATAACTTTTTTGTCTTTCCAGATAGGTCAATTATATTTGGTATGTGGGTGCATGACCATAAGGCGGTGTGTCGCGTACCGTAATGACCTTCGTGGGACTTTGACCTTGTAATTATGTATGTTTTACACATGTCACTATAATAAACAATTTACTTACTTACTTACTTACTTATACTACGTTTTCACTGAAAAAGACCACACACTATCACCAAAATGAATGACAATATAAACATGGACAGTACAATAGCAGAGTCAGTGAATGCTCATAGATAACTGATTACTAGCTGAGAAGGTAGAATATGTTAGTTACATTATTTTGAAGCTACCAATGGGTAAATTTGTACTTTAACAGAAACTGACAGAAAGATATTAAAATTGGCACATCATTAATCATGTAATGGTGGGTTGTTGTCATGACAACTATAGCATAATACTGATAGTAGTATGAATGTTGTTGACATTTTATTTTGTAGACAGAATCAGTACAAGATAGAGTACACAAATCTCTAAAAGTCTGGTCATTATATGCAGATCTGGAAGAAAGTTTTGGTACATTTAAGGTAAAAATTAAACAAAAATTAAACCTTGTAATGAATTCAGTAGAACTCTTTATCTCATGTTGAATTAACAGTGTTAATCAAACTTTTAACTGACATTGAGTTTTTTCATCTATATAATTTGATTTTATCTTTTTATAATATATGGAGACTGCCTGGGTAGTGTAATGGTAAGCATTCATGCCTCGAGTGGAGAAAAAATTCTCAGTTTTTTCCCATGTTGGTTGAAATTAAAAAAAATATATATAAATTGATATTTGCCAATTCTCTGCTAAGCATACAACATTAAGTAGCAGAGAGATGAGAGACTAGTTGGATTGGAGTCACTAATGCATCCATGTGTAACAATATGTATACCTGCTAACTTTTGTTTTAGTGTTGTATTACTCGATAAAGATCTAGCTCAGCACGTTGGTTTAGAACAAAGTAGACATCATCATCTCAAAAAGTAGCTTTTTCTTTGCTATGTTATATCTGAAATTCTAACATGACGTCCTTCTTTCGCTTTGTAAACAAACGAGCGATTTATCGATTGGGTATAATATCATTAATAGCACATGCGCCGGTGCATGTGACTGACTTTCCTGTCGTAAATGTACATGTTGATGAATTATCGTCTGCTCGAAATTGGCAGCATAAATTGTGTGCAACATTTACCACAAACGTAAATATAAATTACCGTCTTCCAATCAAAGTATACTACCGTATTTGTACTCTTAAACATATTAGAATCGAAATAAATCATAAATATTCTCATTTACCTGTATTACCTATCAGTGGTTCAATAGTTAGCGTGCTCACCTCTAGTGTGTTAGATCGTGAGTTCAAGCCCCGTTTGGGTCAAACCAAAGACTGAAATTGGTATTTGCTAAGCATGCAGCATTAAGGAGTAAGTTGAAAAAACTGGTTGGCTCGGGATCAGGATAATGTGTCCGAGTGGAGCGACGTGTCTACATTTGGACTGTTGTATCAGTGAGCTAGCACTATAAAAATCCAACTAAGGATGTTGGTCAAGTAGAAAGCGGACATCATCATCATCTCATCGTTCTTGCCATGACATAGCTGACAAATCGCTCCCTTGGCATTAAACAACAATAACTCTCTCACTTCTCAGATTGATGGATTTATTTATGCCATACATGATTATTTGAAATCATTCTTTTTCAGACATGTAAAACAGTATACGACAGGATTATAGAATTACGAATAGCAACACCACAGATTATAATAAACTATGGCTGGTTTTTGGAGGAAAATAGTTATTTTGAAGAGGCTTTCAAAGGCTATGAAAAAGGAATTGCTTTGTTTAAGTGGCCCAATGTATATGATATATGGAACACCTATCTAATGAAATTCATAGCCAGATATGTAAGTATGCCAAACAAGTATTAAGGCCAAGCAAAAAAATTTATTAGCTTCTCGGGGCCAATTTTCCAAAAATTTTGATGAGGCAAGGAGGCATCTTTTTTTTGTTGTTGTAATAATCAGTGTTAGTTCAAATGCAGTGGCAGCTTATACCGAAAACAACCATGCATGCCTTCGACATAAACGCTTTACTGATAATGATCGCGATCAACAAACTTATGGATCGGACTGGAGCGGAGCAGAAAAAAATCCGGAAACGGACACTAATTTGTTTTTCCCAATGTAAAAACGATCAATGCGGCAGTAAAAACACACACGCGGCGGTGCCTGAGAAGCTAACAATTAATTTTGTTTGGCCTAACTGTAAGCTCAGAAATTTTTGCAATGTTTAATTAATAAAAATTAATGCAAACACATTGAACGGATGAAGATTGCAGAAATTAAATATCCCATTTTGAAATACATTTTCTTCTTTTTGTACTAAATATTTGATTTGTCTCCCTTTGATTGTATAATTATAAAAAAAAGAAGCATTTTCTTTTTTCATACTAAGTGTTTGAATTGTCTCCCTTTGATGGTGTAAAATCAGTATGTACAAGGTCATGTCTTGGAACAAAGTCACCTGAGAAGCAATAAAGGGGTAAATTATTGTTTGTTTTTATAACAGTTTCCTGCTGTCATGATAAACTGAAATATAAAAATGAAATGTGATTTGTTTATCTTTTTAACTGGAACATGTTTTCATACTGCATAATAATAGGTTATTATACAGTTTTATGTACAATATGGAAATATATTGTACGAGTCTGTATTGTATTGAAACCCATACGAGTTTTCAATACAATACGGACGAGTACAATATATTTCCATATTGTACATAACACTGTATAATGACCTATTTATTATACAGCTGAAATGATCAATACTATAACAACAATTTTATGTTTAACTTTTAATACAGTCTAAATAGAACAACTGTACAACAGTATTTCGTTAGCAAAATGTTCTGTATCAATACAGATCTGGTAAACTAAAAATGAATTAAAAACAGCAAAATAACTGATCAACAACTATTCTAAACAACTTTCTTTTTTTTCCTCAAACTGGTTTTTTTCAGTACTTGTGCCTCCACAAAATCCTTAATTTCATCGTCATTTAACATTTTCCGGTTTGTTTTGTTTACTAGCAGACGACAAAAATCAACTAGTTACTAAAATACAGACGTATCGGGACGTCCAATGCGGAAAAAATGTGGCTTCCGGTTGTACAATACGGGAATAATAATGTACGGTCACATTACTTAAATAGATGTTTTTGATTGAATTAAAATTATAGCTGTATAATAAGTGTCAATAAATTATATGAATTATGTATCTCCAATGTGAAGGTTTTCAGACACCTACCCATGGCCTGGGATTTTACTGTTTAATTCATTGTCTAAAGCTTTACTCCACCATCTTTTAAGTGTGGTTATATGTAATATATCTGAAAAATTACTGAGAGTGATGATTAACACAATTCTATGACTGTGAGGTAAAAAATCACAGTGTTATTCCTTCATTTTAAATTTTATTTATTTTCATATGCAATGAACCTCTTTATGTCTTGTGTTATCAATTATAGCAATATTTATGCCATTTTGGACATAAAATCCAAACTTGGCTTTTCGGTCCTAAAACTTTGGAGTACAAGTTATGTACATTGTACTTACACTCTAAACTCTTTCAATCAGAACATCTTATACACATGTACTTCCAATCTAAGTGTCTTGATTGACTCAAGTACAAAAAAGATTGCATATGATAAATTGTTAATGTCAGAAAGGCCTGGTGATATTTAAATTTTAGAGGGGTGGCTATGTTTTTCCCTTATGCCAGAATTTTTTTTCACATTTTACCAAAATTTCTTATGGAAAACTGCAGGGTCAGATTATTTAATTTTTGCATCTTTCAAGTCAAGATATCTTTTAATTTTTCTCTTTATTTTACCAAAATTTCTTGTTGAAAACTGCAGGGTAAGATATAATTTTTTTTTGCATCTTTCAGGTCAAGATATCTTTTCTATAAAATTTGGCGACAGAAAAAAACAACTCTCCCTAAAATTTAAATGATCATTCCCTTAGTACATATAAATCTGCTAACGCTGCCTTTTTTGTGACATTTGTGACAAGTCATCTTATTTTATTTCAGGGAGGAACAAAATTAGAAAGAGCAAGAGATTTATTTGAACAATGTTTAGAGAACTGTCCACACAAATTTGCTAAAGGTATATACATATGCATATATAGCAAACCCTGTCTAAAGCCAACGACATTGAAACATACTAGTTTGGTCATATTAAACTGGTGAAAGATTTCAAATATTAGGACTACATTTGTTCTTGTATATTACAATGGTTTCTATTTTATTTATTATGAAAAGAATGTTTAAAACAGTGATGGGCATCAATTCCACCAATATCAACAGATCGATCAACCACCTCTCATCTTAGCTTAACTCACTGAACACAAATAAGACTGCAACATATGACGTTGTAAATCCAGATCCTGGCTTGGGACAGGCACAAAAATGTTGCTGGGTTATACAGACAAGTTTCATTGTTACTGAAGCTATCATTTTTAGCAGTTTACAGAGAATTTTAATAAGGAGATAGAAATTGTGACTCTTGCCATGGTAAAAATATTTAAGGAAAAAAAGATTTTAGCATGCAAACAATGACTATAAATTGTTAAAAACTCGATGTTGATTTTAATAGATTGTACACTAAATAAGATATCTACATTTTTATCAGAAGTTTATTTAAAGATTTATTCTGATTTTATTATACAAAATGGCCACCATAGAAGTGGAACGAATGTGTGAAGACAACTATGTTTTCTAACCCATCAGTTAAAGGGGCATTATCTGCCAAAATCGTAAATTTTTGTTACCCATTAAAAACTATCAGATATGATTGATGCCTTAATAAAACGTGTTTCTGTAACTTATACATGTTATGAAATGTACGTGCATCGGGGGAAAAAGATGCAACTGCTAGTGTTTTGAGATCATCAAGAAATGGACGCCATCTTATTAATTATCAGCATTGTTTACGGAGTTTGCCGAATCATCATTAAATCAGTACAACAATGCACTTATTTCTTATTTTCTGTGAATCTGCTTTTAGTCAACGTTAATTATGGACAAAGAACCATGCAAATTTGCAGTTAATAAACGACAAAATACAAATTATTCGTTTTTACCTGTCACTAGTAAGGTCAGTTGCATACGGAGAAAGCGAGGTCAAATAATTTGCTTGCAAGGAAATAATAAATCGATGGTAATTTTCATTCTCAAAAGGAGAAAAGTGGTACGATAAGCTGTTTAATGTGAAATATTGACCTTTATTTCATCATTTTAAAGCTATTTACCCATTTCCAAAACATAATTTTTTTGGTCAAAATCGTAGCTAATTTATTAGATATCTACTTTTTTTCTATTTTTTTGGATAGAATTGAACATTTAAATAAATTAGAAAAACTCCAGAACTACGAAAAATTATAACCAGAACTCAAGGTCACAGTGAAAAAAACTTTTATCAGATACAGTGAAATCTGTCTACATCGAACCCTGAATAAACTGGAATACTGTATAAACTGAACTTTAAATAAAGTGCCAATGTAGGAAATGTTTGCTAATTTAATCTGTATAAGCCGAACATCTGTCTATTCCAAACACAAAAGTTGGTCCTAATGGGGTTCTGTTTAGACAGATTTCACTGTAAATTTTTGACAGCCATTAATTTGCTCTAATTCAAAAAGAGTGACATTGTCTAGGTAGACATGACATGACAATGTTACGACACAGCCACCAAAACTATGCTACCATCGCTGACGGCACTTGTCTTTCTTTATATCGCTAATAATACATATTTTTTTTCTTTTTTAGCAATTTACCTGCTGTATGCAAAGCTTGAAGAAGAGTATGGTTTAGCACGACATGCCATGGCAGTGTACGATAGAGCCACCAAAGCTGTACTGCCACAGGAACAATATGAGGTTTGATTCAGATGACACAAATCATTTTTTTTTATATTCATTGAAGAAATTTTAGTGTTTCAATGTTTTAGTGTCTTAATATATTTAAAGATAAAAATTGCTATTATTTTTTAAGACAAAATTTCATAGCTTTCCCATCATAGGATCTGATTATATAGTTGTTGATTTATAATCTACTTCTCACCAAAAAGTGTGTTAGTTCTATTTCTGTCTGATACAATAGTCCTTTTGCATATTTGATTCTAAAATTATTGTTTTTTTTAAAATGAGAGTTATTTCCCTTACATTAGATATACTGGTACCTATTCCATGCAAGAACAGTAGAAAGAACAAAAACTTTATTTTCTGATAATTTGTAAATATTTGTATCTTGTAAAAAATCAGACAATAGTTTTTTAGCAAATAGAAAATTTACAAGTTGTTACAATTTTAAACTTTTGTATAGATTATGGGAATTTTTTTTTTTTTCATTGAAATTGCATTAAAGAGATATACTGGTGACTTCTATTAAACATGTAAAATGCATAATTTAAAAAATCAAGTCAGAAATAAGAAAATGGTCAACTTAATGTGATGAAAATTGTCAGTTATGTTTTAGATTGCTTGTTACATACGTTCTTCCATTTCTCCACCAATAACACTGAAATATTTTTGAAAGTGACATTGAATATCCATAATCCAATCAATTTTCTTCCTAATAATAATTCCATAGACGTGTCATGTAGAAATCAATGTTCCAAATGTTGTCCATTTTATGTGTGCTTACTTCAGGTATTACTCATTTCAAATCTGATGTCTCATATAGATTGATTGATTGTTGTTTAATGTCAACTTTACTAACACTTAATAGACAGTTGCATTCCTTTGGGAGACTTTTGTAACAAGTCTGTTGTATATAATTTTCTTTTTCAGATGTTTAATGTGTATATCAAGAGAGCAGCAGAAATATATGGTGTGACTTATACCAGACCTATTTATGAGAAAGCAATAGAAGTATTACCTGATGAACAGGCCAGGTATGTTTTAATATTAGTTTCTTCTGTCGTGCTTACCGCATGCAAGAATATGTAGATCAGGTGACCTTTACTGTAATGTATTCATTAATTTCAGTTAGTTTGCAAAACAGTAGTCCCCCTTCTTATAATGCCACCCCTTCTGCAATGAAAAAGTGGCTTTATAACTATAAGGCCAAACAAAAAAAATTATTAGCTTCTCGAGCCAATTTCCAAAAATTTTGATGAGGCAGGGAGGCACCTTTTTTTTGTTGTTGTAATAATCAGTGTTGGTTCAAATGCAGTGGCAGCTTATACCGGAAACAACCATGCATGCATTCAACATAAACGCTTTATTGACAATGATCGCGATCAACAAACTTACGGATCGGACCGGAGCAGATCCGGAAATGACCAGAAACGGACACAATTTTTTTTCCCCAATGTAAAAACGATCAATGCGGCAGTAAAAACACACATGTGGCGGTGCCTGAGAAGCTAACAATTATTTTTTTTTGGCCGTAGTGGTCGTAAATGTATGATTGTGGATTTACTACCACCTATGCAATCAGTGCCTATCACCACTAATGTGAGTTCGAATCCTGCTCGTGGCAAGGTGTACTTGATACAACATTATGTGATATAGTTTATCAATGATTTGTGAAAGGCCGGTGGTTTTCTCCTGGTACTCTGGCTTCCTCCACCAATAAAACCTAACGCCACGATATAACTGAAATATTGTTGAAAGTGGCATTAAACACCATAACCCTTACTCCCTACTATAACAGTTCATCTGAAGTCTGGCCTGATAAGAGATGTGGCCTTTGGTTGGAGTGGCCATATAACAGAGAGGCTACTGTATTATGATGTCCAAGTACAGGTTAATGATATAGCCATGCTAAATAGTAGCTGTTGATAAACGACAACTATTTCCACACATACAAAATCCTGGTAGACATAGCTGACATGATCGACGATAGTAGTCCATATCCACTTTTGACAAACTGACCTGACAGAGTTACCTATCTTACTTAAACACTATCTCACAGATGACTGAATTTTGTTGTAGCCGTTCTATGAAATTTGAGATAACCAGATTCGACTTCAATATTTTGATATATCAAAATATATCAGGCCAACTTTCTTCAATAGAATTAATATAAAAACAAGTGGATCAGTTTTGATTAGAATCTGACAGTTAAGATTATTGCATTATAATTTTCATAGATATTTAAAAAACATTTTGAGAAAAAATCAGTCCCAAATTAAATCTTTGGCATTTAAACAATGGGTAGCTATGATCTCTCAATTGTTTTTTATCTACAGGGAGATGTGCACAAGATTTGCTGACTTGGAGAGAAAGTTAGGAGAAATTGACCGAGCTAGAGCCGTGTATTCTCATGCTTCACAAATTTGTGATCCACGGGTAAGTGTGTGTTTGTCTGTATATATTGTGAAATCATACTTTGACAAGTGTCTATTTTTATAGAAAAAAATCATTTTTACTCCACAGTAGCAGCTTTTGCATGCTTGAATTAGATTCAAGTTTAGCATATACTTGACTTATATTTGGATAGATTGGTTTGGTTTTGGTTTTGGTGTTTAATGCCATATACAAAAATATTTCAGTTATATCGGGGCGGTCAATTTTATTAGTGGAGGAAACTGGAGAACCTAGAGGAAACCACAGACCTGCCGCAAGTAACTGACAAACTTTATTACATAATGTTTCATCGAGTACACAACGTTAAAGGTGATAGGCACTGATTGCATAGGTAGTTGTAAATCCAACTACCATACGATCACGACGGCCCCGGAAAAATATGTCTGTTTAACTTGACTTTTAGCAATATTTCAGTTTTTTCCTTGGTTGTCAGTTTTATTTGTGGAGGAAATCTTTTTGTTACTACTATTGTATTCAACAGATATGAAAATAATTTTTTCAGATGAGCTTGTGAAAATCTTTTGAATTTCCATGAATTATCTCCCCTGTTTAGAGGTTTTTGATTGAATTTTTGGATCTTCATTTACCTGTTGCTGATATTATTCGTTACACAGTGTGTTAGTGACCTAATACGATATATACAGGGTCAGTAAATTCCATATGGGGCGAGAGCGTATCTAATACGATATATGCAGAGTCAGTAAATTCCATACGCTCTCGCCCCATATTGAATTCACTGACACCATATATGTCGATCTAGGTCACCAGCACACTGTGTGACTAATGTATCTTACTGATTACCTTTGAATGAAGGATTTAGATGTAACGACATCAAAATTAATAAATATGTAATTTTTTGTGTTGTGTGTAAATGATCAGGTGAAGTGATCCATATGTGACGTCATGTTATTTTTTAAAGAAAAAGGGAAGATAACTTTACTACTGACCATGTATTGAATATACACGGTTTCCACGTGTTCACTTTAAACCAATGATATTCTTAGGAGTTTGTAAGAAGTAAGATATATATAATATACGGATGATATTCAGTTTTTGTAATAATCCATTTACTTGTGCAATGTATAAATAAATATAATTTTTCTATGTTAAAGGTGGCGCCACAGTTTTGGCAGATCTGGAAGGAATTTGAGATTAAGCATGGTAATGAGGACACTGTGAGAGAAATGTTACGAATCAAACGCAGTGTACAAGCCATGTATAACACCCAGGTAAAATGTTATTATGTAGAAATACAAATTAATAGTATATTTACAGTAAAACATTTAGTAAGAGAGAATATGGATGTAAATACACATGAGAGACTATCCATCTTTATACTTAGACACAATTAATTGTAAAAGTGCTTGATAAATCTTCTATGTCAAATGAATAAACATGATTATTCAAAACAATTCAATGCAGGATATGTCAATTGTTGAATATAAGGCCAAACAAAAATAAATTATTAGCTTCTCAGGCCAATTTCCAAAAATTTTGATGAGGCAGGGAGGCACCTTTTTTTGTGTGTGTAATAATCAGTGTTGGTTCAAATGCAGTGGCAGCTTATACCGGAAACAACTATGCATGCCTTCGACATAAACGCTTTACTGACAATGATCGCGATCAACAAACTTACGGATCGGACCGGAGCGGATCCGGAAATGACCGGAAACAGGCACAATTTTTTTTCCCCAATGTAGAAACAATCAATGCGGCAGTAAAAACACACACGCGGCGGTGCCTGAGAAGCTAACAATTATTTTTTTTTGGCCTAAGTTGCACACAATTTTATCTTTCGTATGCACTTTAGTTTGACGAAAGACGACAAGTAGTGTTCATTTCCGACCTTTTAAACTGACTTGAATGTGGGAGGTGGGTGACACAAGAATGTACCGTACTTGTATTAATTATCATTTTGAGCGAGTGAGTAGTTTGGTTTACGATGTTTAATGCCACTTTCATTAATATTTCAGTTGTATTGTGGCAGTCAGTTTTATTGGTGGCGAAAACTGGAGAAAACCACTGACAAACTTTATCACATAATATTGTATTGAGTACATCTCTCCATGAACGGGGTTCGAACTCACAATTTTAGTGGTGATAGGCACTGATTGCACAGGTAGTTGAAATCGACCAGAATGATATTGACAGCAGTGAAAAACAATATATATATATATATTATAATAACTGAATTTGTTATGATTATCACAATTATAGAAGATAATTTCAAAATTGTTGGTTTTTTCAGAAGTAGAAAATGTCCCATGATGCAGCAGTAGTTTCTGAAATATCAAATCAAGTTTTTTTTTAAATTGGCCTTTTTTATGTTGTAATATTGAAATGAATTCTTTAGTATCAATTTTTTATTCTGTTTAGGCCCTTTAGTTTTCTTGCTCCCAAAGATTTTAAGATTATTTGACTTTCCAATCTTTTGACTTTGAGCATAACTTGATGAAGGTTATTCCAGAAACATGTTGTGTACATTAAATTTAGGAGATAACTGTATTGTATTTTAAAATTTTCACACCATCAATAGGAGATTTGATGGTCGCAAATTGAGTTTACTGGCGACAAGTTAGCAGAGCCAGTAAAGGGATATTTGTGACCATTAAATCGACAATTGATGCCATGAAATTTTCAAGTACAATACAGTTATCTCCATTCTAATGTAATCATGTGTATAGATGTGTATTGCCACATTATTGACAAGATGACGTAAGTGGTAATCGGCTAAAATTCTAAAACTATCTCATGATATTTCAAACGTGGAATTGATACCGTGAAAATTACAGCATTGTCCAATCACAAACCAGGAATATTAAGCAACTACATTAAATTAGATAATTACATTCTTAATAAACATTTCATTTTTCATTACAGGTGAATTTTATGTCATCTCAGATGTTAGCAGCAGCAGCAGGGACAAAGGGAGATAATCAAGGTAAACAAATATTAAAATAAATTGAATATTTGGTAAAAATGTACAAATTAATATCCCATGGTCAAAAAACAAAATCTGAAGCAAGTTAGCCTACATGCACCTGCACCATTGCAGAAAGAAGAATAAAATTGAATGTTAAGTAAATTATCAGAAAATCTTTGTCCTCATTCAAACGTTTCGGCCACAAAGCCTTCATCCATGTTTTATTCTATCAAACCTGTGACATTAAATCTCAGATGAACCTAATTTGATAGAGACTGGCTATCAACAAGAAAATAAAACATGAGTGCAGTAGTCTTACAAATTTCTTCATCAAGAATATAGCTACAAATTTCTTCATCAAGAATAATATGAGGCAGGTACAACCTGAAACACTCCCGAAGAACAGTAATCTTCCTGTTTACAAAATATCAAGCTTAAAAATAACACCACCTAAAACTCCAAACTCCGGACAGTTTTCGTATCCGCTACCGAACATTGTTTCATTCTTATTTGAAAAAAAATCGCCTAGAGTTCCGGTTTAGATCAGGTGATTTTTCTTTTAATTTATTTCCGGTTTGGCAGCCATATTGTTGAAGATTTTGAAGTGCCATAGTACCTATGCATACTTCTACCATTAACGCTCCCTTGGGGAGCGCATAGCTACAAATTTCTTCATCATGAATATAGCTAAGTACTACTGATGTGATGTTAAACAACAATCAAATATGATAGATTCTATATATTTATTTACAAGTTCATTGTATTTTTTTTTCAGAAGCAGGACAGACAGACGATATGAAAAGATTGGAAGAAAAAGCCAAACAACTGGCAGAAGAATCTCTACGAGACCAGCCCAAACAGGACAAAAATATTCTGTTTGTTAGGTAAGTAAAATCCCAAACAACTGGCAGAAGAATCTCTACGAGACCAGCCCAAACAGGACAAAAATATTCTGTTTGTTAGGTAAGTAAAATCCCAAATAACTGACAGAAGAATCTCTACGAGACCAGCCCAAACAGGACAAAAATATTCTGTTTGTTAGGTAAGTAAAATCCCAAATAACTGGCAGAAGAAACTCTATGAGACCAACCCTAACAGGACAAAAATATTCTGTTTGTTAGGTAAGTAAATTCCCAAATAACTGGCAGAAGAATCTCTACGAGACCAACCCAAACAGGACAAAAATATTCTGTTTGTTAGGTAAGTAAAATCCCAAATAAATGGCAGAAGAATCTTTACGAGACCAACCCTAACAGGACAAAAATATTCTGTTTGTTAGGTAAGTAAAATCTCAAATAACTGGCAGAAGAATCTCTACGAGACCAACCCAAACAGGACAAAAATATTCTGTTTGTTAGGTAAGTAAAATCCCAAATAACTGGCAGAAGAATCTCTACGAGACCAACCCAAACAGGACAAAAATATTCTGTTTGTTAGGTAAGTAAAATCCCAAATAACTGACAGAAGAATCTCTACGAGACCAGCCCAAACATGACACAAATATTTTGTTTGTTAGGTAAGTAAAATCCCAAATAACTGACAGAAGAATCTCTACGAGACCAGCCCTTTCAGGACAAAAATATTCTGTTTGTTAGGTAAGTAAGGGGTAAACAACTGCCAAAGAAATATTTAAGAGACCAATCTAAACAGGACAGAAATATTTTGTTTGTTAGGTAAGTGAAATTCCAAATAAACAACAGAAGAATCTCTAATAAGCCCAAACCAATTGGGACAAATATTTTCTCTACCAATCAAATTGACTGCCACAATATTACTGCCATATTGTTAAATAAAAGTTGCATTAAACACCAATAATTTGCAATTTATAACCCATAATTCATTCTTTCATCATGATTACAGTACCATTTTGTTTCAATTTGTGAATAAAGGTCAGAGAAAAATTTGTTTACAGTTATTAAATATGAATTCGTTGTAAATATATGTTATCATGTTTTTTTTCTTGATTACCTAGGAGTAATGCTACTGATGAAGAACTCGGTGAAATGACAAAGACGACAAACCCTGATGAAATTAATATTGATTCTGATTTCTCTAGTGACGAAGATGAAAATGTTGAAGGTATGTGATCTTTGTACATGAAATACAAGACAAACAAATCAAATAGGTCTTTAACGTTGGTAGCCGCTGAGGACGCAATCGTATGATGGTTGGATTTACATCTAGATCTATTATGCAATAAGTGCCGATCACCTCTGAAATCGTGAGTGCGATTTCTGACTAAGGCGAGGCGTACTTGATACAACTTAATGTGATAAAGTCAGTCACTTGTGGCAGGTTTATGGTTTTCTCCTGGTTACTCCGGCTTTCTCCACCAATGAAATTGTTTGCCACGGTATAGCTGAAATATTGTTGAAAATAGGTTGGTTAAGGTTTGGTTTATGGTGTTTAACACCACTTTCAACAATATTTCAGTTATATTTTGGCATGCAGTTTTATTGGTGGGGAAACCAGAGTACCCGGAGAAAACCACCAACCTGCCGTAGGCCACTGACCAACTTTATCACATAATGTTGTATCGAGTACACCTCACCATGAACGCGGTTCGAACTCGCAACTTTAGTAGTGATAGGCACTGATTGCATAGGTAGTTGTAAATCCATCTACCATCCGATCACGACCACGACGGCCCCTGAAATATTGTTGCAAAAAGATTGAGATACATGAAATAAACCTATTTAATATAAACTCTTCTATACATGTCTTGGATAATTAAACTTCAGATTTTACATTTATTTTACGCCTTTTTTTTTTGTAGTTTATCTTTCTGCCTTTAAACTGAAACACATTAATTATATATAGTATATTAGTGACTTGTAGCATTGGTAGTTTTTCTCTTGGTACCTCAGTTTTCTCCATCAATAGTATTGATTGCTACAATATAACAGAAATAATGTTGAAAGTAATGTTGAACATTCAAAACTTGTCACTCTATATAAAGTATTTTAGTCTAAGCATATTTTATTTATCAATTTATAAATTAATTATAACATACATTACAACATATACATCAATTTCTTCTTTATAATGGGGTCGTCGTGGCCGTGATCGTATAGTAGTTGGATTTACAACATTATGTGATAAAGTTTGTCAGTAACTTGCAGCAGGTTTGGTGGTTTTCTCTGGGTAATCCGGTTTCCTCCACCAATAAAACTGACGGGCCATGATATAGCTGATATATTGTTGAAAGTGACATTAAACACCATAAGACCAAAACCAAACCAAACCATCTTCTTTAAAGGGATTCAAAAACAAGTTATAAGAACTTATATTAAATTTGCTTCTTTAAAGTATATTAAAGGACCTTTTTTTAATGAGGAGATGTAACGTTTCACTTGCTAGTAGTTATATGACAGAACCAAATGTATATGTAATGGGAACGCTCCTCTATCAAATTAGGTTCATAACCGCCCTCCACTATCTGCATTACAGGATATTTCCTTTTGTTCAGTTGGTAGAGCACTGACATACAATACGAGAGGTCTCGAGATCGAATCCCATTGGGGACATTTGCATTTTTCTGAGATAAAGCATATTCTACTGTTACACATAATACAATGTACAAATTTTCTCTGTTGACAGAAGTTCAAGTACAGCATGTTCCAACAGAAGTGTTTGGTGGATTAGCTCCCGAGGAAGAGGATTAAAGAATGTAATCCACTTTCTTGTACACTAACAGACTAACAGACAAAATATTGCTGTTAAAATATTGATGGAATAAATTGGTACATTCTATTTTTCATTGCAATTGGTTTTTTTCTTTGATGTGTAAATTATTTGTGAATGGATGTTACATTTGTATTCTCCGGTAATACACAAATAGATATACTGTTTGTTGTAGAGCATTAGTATGCAATGAGAATTGATCCAACACCAGTATTGACTAAGGACAATTTTGCCCTTAAGGTTAATGTAAGTAGTGAGTGAGCGATCGTTGTTTAACATTAAGTGTACAATTTTTTCAGCTACATGTATATCATAGCAAGAACAGTCTATGAATTTACTTATTTAGACTTCAGAAGTTACAGGCCTATACTTAGATTTGAAGAAGTTACAGGCCTATACTTAGATTTGATTTGATTTGATTTTTGGTGTTTAATGCCACTTTCAGCAATATTTCAGCTATATCATGGTGACCAGTGTTAGTGGTGGAAGAAGCCGGAGAGAACCACCGACCATGGGCAAGCAACTGGTAAACTTTGCGACTGCGAGTCGAGTGCACCCTTTTTTGTAATTTATAAAGCCGGGCGCGAACCCACGTGGTAATGGTGATAGGCTTGTATGAGTTGTTAGGTAATCCAACTACCTCACTCATTGAGCCATCTATTCTTAGAAAATAACAAAATTTTAAGTACAATTGAAATAAAAAATCAATTAAGTTTACTGGGCAGATAAGATTTTTACCGGCGAGGGGCATTAGGACCAGTGATAAAGTCACAGACTATGAGAACAAGTTACATTTTGATGAGATAACACCACTTTTTACTAGATCAACACTGTGAGTTAAATTAGTGAGGTAACTCACGGAAACAACAATCCATGGTTAGACATGAGGCTCTATTCAGACGCATTAATCTGATTCCGAGCCAAATAGTTTTTGTTCTTACTCCTAATGCTCTAGAGGAGAAGCATCAAATACCAATGTTATTGTCTTTGGTTTGACATGATGAGGGTCTGGAACCGATTATTATTTGGCCTGTACAAGATCACTAACTGTCAATTACATGGAAGTACACCGTTTACGTAAAAAACAGACTGTAAACGGAATTGTAATCAGAAATTACTATTACAGAACTTGTCCATTGCTTGAATTATCATTGTTATACAGTAAAACTTGGCTAAGCTGAACTCCATTGGGACTGGATAATTTGTTCAGTTTAGACAGGTGTTTGGTTTACACAGGTTCAAATTACAATAACATTTAGTAGATGGGACTGTAAAGTCTGTCTGGTTTAGACAGGTTTTCAGTTTACTCAGTGTTCAGTTTAGACAGGTTTTCAGTTTACTCAGTGTTCAGTTTAGACAGGTTTTCAGTTTACTCAGTGTTCAGTTTAGACAGGTTTTCAGTTTACTCAAGTGTTCAGTTTAGACAGGTTTTCGATTTACTCAGGGTTCAGTTTAGACAGGTTTTCAGTTTACTCAGTGTTCAGTTTAGACAGGTTTTCAGTTTACTCGGGGATTGGTTTAGACAGGTTTCACTGTAATTATGTAAATTCAAGATTGAACAAAATTAGGCCCCACTGTATGAGGGTCCAAAAGATAAATAGCTTCAATGAGAAACCTTTTTCAAAATATCTCTTAGAACTAAATTAATTGTATTTGACATAAAGCAGCAATATAGTATGAAGATTCAATCATTTTGTACAAATGAATGTTCAGGGGTCCCATCGGTTCATATCCTGGGGGTCAAAATTTAATATATGCTAAGATATGAAATGCAATCTTTTACAAGAGAGATAGAGGGTCATATGGGCCTCTGGTTTAACTGTTTTTTTTTTCAATTTTGACTACTGAAGATCTAGATATCAATAATGGAAAAAAAATGTAGATATACAATTTAATAGGCACAACAGGTATGCTCAAAGTCAATAGATTAGAAATGAAGATTATATAAAAGATTAATATATAAATGAGGGTTTAGATCCAATTAACTGTTTTTATCCTGCCACATTTTTGTGCCTGTCCCAAAGGTGAACCATGAGTGCCATTACTTTCTGTCATTGTTATCATTTCTATGACTGGAAATTTGAGGAGACCTAGTTTGTGTTGCTGTGATTGCTTATATTGATATCATCTGGTATTACTGTCATGCAAAGTTACATGTCATTGTTTAATCACTTGATAATGGAATTCATGAATTAATCCTAGTTACAAAAGTTTGAAGATACCAAAGGGATTATCAGAAGCTGTAATTCCAAGAAGGACAGACAATACAATGGCCAAAAGAAAAGGGACAGAAGGACAAACAATGTCCTACAACACACTACACAGAGATGTTATTATAAAGATCAATATATACTATGTGTATGCCAAAATAAGGTGGTGTAATGGTGAGCGTGTTTGCCTCCAGTGTGGTAGATCGTGGGTTGGAGCCTCGGTGGTCGGGGCAAACCAAAGACTATAAAATTGGTATTTGTTGCTTCTCTGCTAAGCATGCAGCTTTAAGGAGTAAGAGCAAAGATTGGTGGGCTCGGAATAATGTGTCCTAGTAGAGCAACATGTCTACCCGTGGACTGTTGTTTCAGTGAGTTAGCACTATAAAATCCAACTCAGTATGTTGGTCTAATACAAAGCAGACCTCATCATCATCTCATTGAAAATTAATTTGTTCTCTCCATGATATAGCAGAAAAATTGCTGAGTTGCCGTCAAACAACAATCACTCACTCACTCCAAAATAAGGTCCAAGTGTTGATCCCTTATGTACTCCTATCCCCATTGAAATCCTTTGCTTTCAGTTGTTCAGTTGTATTGTACTTTCTTTATATTGATCCACAAGAAAGGATATGTAAAATTCATGTGATTACAGTAACTGGATAATGGTGGGTTCTCAAAGCTCAATCCACAGAGCTGCCCATCACGTTCCCAGGTTGTGGATAGGCGTTGCTCTCTCGATGAGGATGTTTTCGAGTTATACAATAGAAAGCCTGAACATGGACAATGCTGAGTAACATGTTAGGAGTGCTACGTTTGCTGCCCTTTTAAAGACCTGTTTTGAGGATTTTTTTTTTAAAAGTAGACACATTAATATTGTAGCCGCTAAAAAGACTCTTCCAATGGCAGCCAAAAGTTGTCTCGATCGTCCCATTCCTCCCTTTTAATTGAAATGTCTGTACCAGTCTAGGAAAGTGAGCGGTCATGTATTTGTGTGTTATGATTTTTCTATTGGATTTTGGAGCTGCTCTGACTGGAGTATTTTATTAGATTTTGGAGCTGTTCTGACTGGGGTATTTTATTAGATTTTGGAGCTGTTCTGACTGGGGTATTTTATTGGATTTTGGCGCTGTTCTGACTGGGGTATTTTATTGGATTTTGGAGCTGTTCTGACTGGGGGTATTTTATTAGATTTTGGAGCTGTTCTGACAGGTATTTTATTAGATTTTGGAGCTGTTCTGACTGGGGGTATTTTATTAGATTTTGGAGCTGTTCTGACTGGGGGTATTTTATTCGATTTTGGAGCTGTTCTGACAGGTATTTTATTAGATTTTGGAGCTGTTCTGACTGGGGTATTTTATTGGATTTTGGAGCTGTTCTGACTGGGGGTATTTTATTAGATTTTGGAGCTGTTCTGACAGGTATTTTATTCGATTTTGGAGCTGTTCTGACAGGTATTTTATTAGATTTTGGAGCTGTTCTGACTGGGGTATTTTATTGGATTTTGGAGCTGTTCTGACTGGGGGTATTTTATTAGATTTTGGAGCTGTTCTGACAGATATTTTATTCGATTTTGGAGCTGTTCTGACAGGTATTTTATTAGATTTTGGAGCTGTTCTGACTGGGGTATTTTATTAGATTTTGGAGCTGTTCTGACGGGTATTTTATTAGATTTTGGAGCTGTTTGGACTGGGGTATTTTTTGTTTTCCATTTTATTTTCTGTAGGCCTAGTGTTGAATATGTTATCCTTCGGCATATTCATGAAATCATTGATCGATAAACGACAAACATCATGGCCAGAGCAAATTGTATTTGATGAAATGATAATGATGTCCTCTTTGTACTAGACCAACACGCTTAGTTGGATTTTTATAGTGCTAACACACTGCAACAGACGGCCGCAGGTCGACATTTTGCTCCACTCGAACACATTACCCTGATTCCGAGCCAACCAGTCTGTTATCTTACTCCTTAATGCTGCGTGCTTAGGGGAATAACAACAAATATTAAAGTTTATAATCTTTGGTTTGACCTCAGGGGCGGATCCAGGATTTCAAGCTAGGGGGGGGCGCACTTAAAAAAAATTGCTCCGAGCGGAGGGAGGCACTAAAAATTTTGGGGTATTTTGTGTGAAAAATCACGATTTTACGCCAAAAAAAAATTATTTTTTTCAATTTTAGGGGGGACGCGCGCCGGGTGCGCCGCCCCTCCCCCTGGATCTGACCTGGGCTCGAACCCATTATCTACCACACTTGATGCAAGCGCGCTAACTATTGAACCACCAATTCAAAGCAGTTTCCGGAGAGGGACGATAAAAACTAAGTAAAAAAGTTAAGAGCAGAATCTAGTACAAAACAGATTTCTACAGAACAGTGTAGAGGAGGATCCAGGATTTCAAGTTTGGAGGGTGCACTTAAAAAAATTGCGCCGAGCGGAGGGAGGCGCGAAAATTTTTGGGGTATTTCGTGTGAAAAATCACGATTTTACGTCAAAAAATTATATTTTTTCTAATTTTAGGGGGCGCGCGCCGGGTGCGCCCCCCCCCCCCCCCCTGGATTCGCCCCTGCAGTGTGTTTTCGAACAGCGGAAAGACTAGTGTCTAGCTCCTGTACGATTAAAAGTATTAATTTCCAGAAATAGATTTACATGCTTATATTTGAAACATGTCTGCAGTCAGTTGAGACACTAAAATCTTCAGAATTTATCAAACAATTCTATAATTTTTGAAAGTGTAGATTAACTGACTTTATTGTATAAATTCACTACGGAGATTTAATCAAATGAAAAAAAACAAAAAAAAACACACTGTCGGAACTGTTCTAAAATCCAAAAATGCCCCCCAAAAAATTATTTATTAAATTGATTTATTATTTGTTTATCTTAAAACTAGAATGTGTTGCTTAATCTATTTAAGAACGAATATTATTGAAATTCTACCCGTCACGGTTACGAGCAGCTTATGAAAATCAGCAATCAAAAGATCTTATAAACAAATTGATTTAAAACAATAGTTTGATCTATGCCCAACTGGAAAAAAATTAATGTTTATATATTGATAATATGATTGTATTTAGTAACTAAAGACAACCATTGTTTTTCAATGGACACGTTAATTGGTTTATAATGATTAATTGGTATACTGTTATATTTAATGTACCGTAAATGTTCCCCAAAAAAAAATAATATAGAAATTTATATTTAGTGGCTTCACTTCCAAACATTTTCTTCATATCACAGATAAATTAAATATTGTGATGTCACTCCAGTTATGAAAACGGATTTCCTGTGAATGACATTTGTAAATATCAAAAATATAATAGTAAGCACAAAATCATAATCGGTAGGGTCCACGTAAATAAATAGGAGAAAAGGCACTCCAGATTATAAGAGAACGGATTTCTTGTGAATGACATTTGTAAATATCAAAAATATAATAGTAAACACAAAATCATAATCCGTATGGTCCACAAAAATAAATCGGAGAAAAGTCACTCCAGATTATAAGAGAACGGATTTCCTGTGAAAGACATTTGTAAATATCAAAAATCAAGGAATAAATAAATACAGATGCATAATCTGTAATGTCTATATACAAATGGGGGGGGGGGTATATGAATTTAAAAAATCGATAACTCTGGTATAGAGATTGGCAGGCAGATAGGCAGATAGGCAGATATGGCATCCTGAATGAAATAAGTATAACCACAAAAGTGCACTATATTAGTCAAGGATCAAAGATAAAGAGCTGAGAGGGGATCGAAACCTTTGACACTCCTAGATGCTGTAATCTAGTCTTCAGTATATACATTTCTCCATATGAATCAAAGAGGCCGTCGTGGTCGTGATCGTATGGTAGTTGGCTTTAGAACTACCTAAGTATCGATGCAATCAGTGCCTATCGCATTAACGTGGTGAGTACGAACTCCGCTCAGGCGAGGAGTTCTCGATACAACATTATGTGATAAAATTTGTCAGTAGTCAGTGACTTGCGGTAGGTCGGTGGTTTTCTCCGGGTACTCCAGTTTCCTCCACCAATAAAACTGACCGCCTCGATATAACCGAGTTCCATGTTGTGATGTCCGTTACGATTTCCGCATAAAAAAACGATGTTCGGTTCGTCTTGACCTCCAGTTGTTTGTAGGAGGGCTCATGTCTTTATTTACGTTATTTGTCTTTGTTTGCGCATACTTGGTGTCCAACACATATTGTTTTGTTTTTCTTCGTCTTTTATACCATATGCTGCTAGTTTCTCTGGATTGTTCATTGTTGATTGCCCCTTCGGTATTCTCTATTGTTTATATATACGACACAAGAACACAAATGTTTGGGATTATTCAATATATTCCGACGGTATGGTATGTTTTTGGTTTTCATTTAGCTACTCTCATAGAACTTTAGCTGTTTGTTTTCTTCCATAGACGAAAGCTAAAATATTTCGAAGCCTTTCTCATAGTCATGGCCTTTAAACAATGAGTACTGCTAGCAATCTGGTAATGAAAGTCAATAGTCCAATTCAAGCTAATAACAAATACATGTATATATGGTCAGTCAAACCTGCCCACGTGGTCACCTGTATTAAGCAGTGCCTGCATTAAAAGATCACTCTTTTCTTATCCTGTCATATAACATTTTTTTTCTTAATGCTCCAGATGTGACCTCTTAATACATGTTTGACTGTACGTACTTTGTGTGAATTGATTATGAGTATTTAACACCACATTCAACAATATATATATCAGTTTATCGATTGTAGATATGAATCCTATTACGATCGCATTAACTGCGCACTCTCCTCTAGGGAAGAGGGATTATAAATTCCCGTATTTGTGCTACTAAGAGTGAGTCGCAGAAATATGTAGCTATTGTTTTTTATCTGAAAATATATCAATTGGCTGCTAATTTCAGACCTTATATCATTTTTCATACCTAAAATATGACTAGACCCCATATTTTATCGGAAGTTCTTGCTTGTTAGAATTCTTTATCTGCCCTACTAAATTGCTATTAATGTTGAAGATATCTGTATTTTCTGCAAAAATATACGAAGATGTATATATTTCTGAAATGGGAAATACATGAATAGGGATCGTGGAAGTCCCAGTTGCACACTCATGCCCATATCCCTTATTCCCCTCTTATATGAATTTAATTGCTTTATTCTCTTCTGGACTAGACCTGATTTTTTATCGGCAAGTCTTGCTTGTTAGAAGTCTTATCTGCACAACTAAATAGCTATTAATGTTGAAGATATCTATCTGTATTTCCCACAAAAATATATGAAGAGGTATAAATTTCTGAAGCCTGCTAGATGTACGAATATTCGACTAAAGTTGGTACCGATGGACTTCGGTTTAATGTAATCTAGATAATTGATAATACATGGTGATTACAATCTCATATGCTGTGAACTGCTCCTATATAACAACAACGTCTTTAAATACACACGGTTGAGGTCTAGTACTTTAATTGATGTGTAAATATATATAATACGTAAAAACATGGCCGCCAGCATTCCTCCGTCTGATCAAACAGGAATAGGTGGTCCAACACCTTGGCCGGCAAATCCAGGAAATGTTTTAAAGACAGCTGAAGACAACATAGACAAACCTGTTGTAAACGACAGTAAGAATACCAATCCGGTAATCAACGAAGGAAATGGGACTAGTCAAATAAACGGCACGAAACAATCTGGAACCGGTTCTACTACTCAAATGGCTGAATCAACCACAACGTTGCGCTCGCAAGGAGCTGATACAACCGGAAAAATGGACACAAAAGAAACATTCGACGACAGAATTGGTCAAACACCCGATAAAATGACTCCAAATGGTTCGAAATCTGTGTCATATCCTATTGGAGGTATGGGTCCGTTGCATGATAATGATACTAACCGACAACCGAGACCAGCCTCGGCAAAATCAATGGCTGATGTTTTAAAATCTGACATAATGGTTTGCCCTATATGCGATAAGGAAATGTCTGCGCCAAAGACATTACCGTGTCTACACTCTTTCTGTGAAGCTTGTATTTCTAATAATGTTGCTAATCTCAAGGATGAAGATCCACATTGTCAAATCAGATGTCCGGTTTGTGAAATTCCTGTTTCGAATTCAAGAAATTACGTCGACGCCAAAGTTTTTGCGGAGCGTTTACCATCAAGTCTCTTCATTTCATCACTTTTAATTCAGAAGCAAGTGAAGTTGAAACAGTGTAAACCATGTAGTAATACTGGGAAAATAACAACCGCTGATTCGTGGTGCTCCTACTGTGCGGAGACACTATGTACAGAACATTTAGCATACCACAATGCATTGACGTCACCATCGACACATCACATTTTCAAACTAGGACAAATCGAGAAAAATCCACAAATTGCAGAGACATCTGGCAAATGTAATTACCACGAGTATGAACGAATCAAATATTTCTGCCAAGACCATAAAGCGACCTGCTGTGAAATATGCTGGAAAACGACACACGAAATGTGTGATGTAGAATCCATAGAACTTGCAGCATCAAGTGTGAAGCACAAACCTGAGACAACTCGATTGGTTGGAGATTTAGAAACTATGGGGACTCATTCTGAACACATCTTACAAGACCGGAAGCGGAACATTGATGATCTTGAAAAGCAGAAGTCGAATGAAAAGAAATCTATACAGAAAATGCGAGAGCAGATAAATGAACACTTAGATAAACTTGAAAATAACATGATGGATGATCTGGATAAAATACATCGTCAAAAATCGAAAGAGATCGAAAAAGAAATCAGTCTGTTTGAACATAAACAACAAAGTGTTTCCTTCTATAAGTTATTATTGGAAAGCGTTCTGAAGAACTCGTCTGATGTTTTAGCTTTGACGGAACTTGCAAAAATCAGGTACCAGGTTAAAATCTTGGAAGAAAATCTCTATCATCGAATTTCGAAACTAAAGCGAGTGGATTTTGAACTTGTCTCAAACAATCTTACAGAAAGCATGGGAAGATTCGCCGAGGTAGAAATTAAACAAAGACCCATAACTCCACCCCCGTCGTTCGAATCTCGCCCAAAACAAAGTGGAATTCTAACGCCAAGAAATAAGCTGATACATTCGAGGCGTGACAAGGGAAATAACTTTCTTGTACTTCGGTACTCTAGCAGTAAAATAACGGGTGGCTGTTCTATGAAAACGTCACTTATTCTAGTGGATAATCGTGGAAAAGAAATCCGTGGATATTCGAAAGAGGGACACAGAGAAGAAAAGCAGGTATTTTCATTCAAAACAGAATCTGAAGGTAACCCGTATGATGTCACAGTTCTGCCGCCGCGCAGATCAACTGAAATACTAATTACTACAATACCTTTGAAAAACCGTTTGCAAATTTTAGAATTTGGAGACGCTCAAAATGTTCGAGGATCAAACTATAAGACAAATGGAAAATGCTATGGGATATCTTATATGGACGGATATATCATAGTAGCCTGTCTAACTAAACTAGAAATATGGCGAATGGATGAGGACTACAACTTGATGTTTGAAAGAAATCTTTTAACCAAAGGAGATCATGTCTTCTATGTTTGCGCCGCCGACAATAGAATCTATTATACTGATTCTGCCGATAAAGGATCTGTCGTCTGCACAACATTAGATGGTACGGATATCTTCGCATACAGTCACCATAGCTTGCGCATGCCAATGGGAATTGTGGTCGACCACACAGGAAGCCTTTATGTTGCAGGATATTACTCGAACAATATTCATGTGATAAGCCCCGAGGGTGTCCTGATGAAAATAACGTCTCCGAAAGAGGCACACTTCAACAAACCTATTTTTCTTATGGAAAATGAGGGTAAGATATTTGTGACGTATGACAAGCACAAAATTACGTCACTTCAATAACAATTAAATTGATTTCTGATTTTCTTAGGCTTTAATTCATTTGCTGTGTTTTTATTTGATATCCTTATTAAAATCAAGTGTTTAAACATCATTCTTGATTTTTTTTTTTTTTTTATTAAAAAATAAATTACATCTCACCCATGACGAGTTGTAAGAAAGTTTGAAGATATCAGAATGGTAATTCGAAGGACAGACAAAACGTACAATGGCCAACAAAAAAAAAGACAAAAGAACACATAATGATCTACCAAGCATTACACAGAAAAATAAAGATCGAACCAAGCACTCCCAATAGATCTTATTGGATAACAATAGGATAGAAATCGGGATATCATTGAGGGATGATTTGGGTATTACAGAACGAATATGAATGTAAATGAACATGGTGAATTATTATTATATTAAATAATAAGAAATCGAAAACTTTAAGGTCTTTTCTTTATCTCAGACTTATCACCACATTTCGTATAGTGCTTCGACCATGATATGATTTATTATATATATTTATGATTGAAATTTAATGTAATTTTTTCAACTAAGATCAATCATCTTCGGACAGAAGTAGCCTTAGTTGAATTTGGCTATGCTATTTAGGTACCTTGGATTTCTGACTCCCAAAGACTCCCAAATTATTTGACTTTCCTATCTTTGACTATGAGCTAGCGTATACGTACATGATGAAGGTCAACCCATAAACTCTTTTTGCTCACTAAATTAGATATCTACGTTTTTAATAGCTGTACAGCAATTTCACAGATCAAATTCTATCAAAATATTGTATTGTCACGTGTATATTCACAAATGTGTTGTGAACCGCAGCGCAACGTATGTAACACCAATGAAAATAATAAAATAAGTTATCCAATTCGTGTCAGAAAAATAAATCAGAGTAAAGCGGCAATACAAAGATAATGAAAAATGATTATTTCCAATACGAAGCTAAAATGCAGCAAATAATCTAATATCACTATTTCACACAAAATACGAGAATGAGACCAAGAATCTCGGATGGTTAATGAAAACGTAGATATCAAATTTAGTGCGCACGACGCGTTTCTGGAATAACCTTAATCAGGTACGCTCAAAATCGAAAGATTGGAAAGCCAAATAATTTAAAGTTTTGTGAGCAATAAATCCAAAGAGCCTAAACATTATCGGCTAAGGTCATTTATGTCTGAGGGAGGAGAACCTTAGATGTTTAAAAAAAAAAAAAGTACATTATGTAGGAACTGTAAATTTCAGTAATAAACATATCAAATAAACCATGTCAGTATCGAAGAACTGACCCTCGGGGACTAATAGTCCACCAGCAGAGGTATCGACCCAGTGATTGTATCTATTGCCATTTTAATGAAGTCCGCACTCTCTGAGACTGTCCAGCAATCGCAGAATATACACCGGAAGCATGTCTTATATTAATCAGATATGGACATTGTTTGAACTATAGGCTTTTTGTATTCCTTGGTAAAATATGTCTGTTTTAAGAGATTAATGGAATTAACTTGTTTGATTACTATGTCAGAAATCAGATGACAAATACCGAAAACTGACACTTATTCGAGTAATTTTAAGTTAGAGGATTTGCAACTAATGGTGTTTAACGCCACTTTAAACAATATTTCAGTTACATCATGGTGGTCAGTGTTGTCTTGGTGGAAGAATCTGGAGTTCCCGAAAAAAACTACCGACCTGCAGAATGTCACTGAAAAAACATCATCCCATAAAGCTGTACCAAATACATCGTCCCATCCACGGGCAAAAATCTAACTCCCAATTTTAAATAGTGGTGATAGATAAGATACCGGTTGTATAGGTAGAAGTAGCCCAAACTACCATACGATCAAAACCACTACGACCCCTTCTTTGATATGTG
The DNA here is from genome assembly GCA_963383655.1 of Bathymodiolus septemdierum. NCBI lineage: Eukaryota > Metazoa > Mollusca > Bivalvia > Mytilida > Modiolidae > Bathymodiolus > Bathymodiolus septemdierum. The sequence continues at coordinate 36,808,872 of OY726528.1, forward strand.
AAGAATCGAAAGTTGTCAGAAAATCGTCAATATACCTGTGAGCCGTCATGTATCACTAGTGGGGTTCGTGTTACTCGATCTTTATATGTGTGTTTTGTAGATCATTGTTTGTCCTTTTGTACTTTTTATTTTGGCCATTGTGTTGTCTGTTCTTCTTCGATATACGAATTCTGATTACCCCTTTGGTATCTTCAAACTCTTCTCACTAGAAGAAGTTAGATATTTAGATACAAGACAGTATGTTCAATCAGTTCAGACATGGAAACGACACGTGGAACAATCTCTTCCTATTTCGTTATTATATGTTGGTTAATTAACACAACAATAGTATAGCCAGCTTGTGCTAAAAAACACAATGATAAAAGTATACTTTCAAACTTCTTTCATGTCAAGTCAAATAGGACTTTTGTCCTATATTTTGATATACAATGGCTGACATAATAAATAGTTGCAACTCTATAAATATATTCTCAAAACTTCGCATGCGATAGTTCAATTAACTCAAGTAACTCAAGTGTTTATTTGCGGTAGCAAAATTCGCGTTTCGGCAAGATTGGGTATTTTGGCGGGACAGTTTACGAATGGTTACATAAATATGCAAAATGCATTTTTACCATTGCCGAAAAAAGTGCAAGATTGTGTATATGTTATTTTTCATATTCATTTTATGGAATGTATTACAAAATGAGTGATTATTGAGTTATTTTTGCTCTGACGCCAAATGAGCAATTTTCCAGCCATAGCATGGCGAGAACAATTTACATTTTAATGAGATGATAATGATGTCTACTTTGTACTAGAACAACACACTTAGTTGGATTATTATAGTGCTAGTTCACTGAAACAACAGTCTGTGGAGAGACATGTCGCCCCACTCGAACATATTATTCTGATTCCGAGGCAACCAGTCTTTGCTCTTACTCCTTAATGCTGCATGCTTAGCGGAGAAGAAACAAATACCAATTTTATAGTCTTTAGTTTGACTCGACCGGGGCTTGAGCCCACGATCTGCCACAATCGAGGCGAGCATGCTAAACATTACACCACCGATGCGGTTTATATTACATAATACCAACTATTTTTTGCTTCATAAATAAAATACCATTTATATTTGATGCTTTTAAATGGGCGAGGGTGGACAGATATATGAGATAGAATAATAATGATAGTGGTATCCATGACCACGATAACATTTCAACCTCGCTTTTGCTATTTTTATTTGTCTACATTAATTGGAAGCTATTGGACAATGAACAAACGTCTGTCCTCGATTGCGATTGCCACACCAGGATAATTAATGTTTGCGATAAAAATTCAGTACCAAACCCCCCCCCCCCCCCCCAAAAAAAAAACAAATAAAAATGAATCAAAAGAAAATGGCGGATTTTTATACTCAACCCTAAGATTGATTGTATCGTGAAATGCAAATTACGATCTTTTCGTGACATATTTTAAGATGTCATTCTAAGAATTATCATAGTGATCCTAAAAATGTACTCAATATGACTAAAATTTGAATTAAAAATTCAATATTCATTTTTTACCGGATAATAACACTAGTCTTAGGGGCAACGGTGGCCGCGATCGCACGCTAGTTATAGTTACATCTCTCTATGTAATTAGTGCTTATTACAACTCAAGTTTGTGAGTTTAATTGCCGCCTCTGGGTGCGGTGAACTCGATGCAACTTTATGTTCAGTGATTTGTGACTGGTAAATGATCTTCTACTGGTTATGTTGGATCTGAATATTGTTGTTCATCGCCAGTTGCATACGTTTTTCAGCTATATCATGACTAGCTGAAACATTGGGGAAGGGGGAGCCCAGGCAGTTAAAGCGAACAAACGATGGAACCGTTTTCCATGGGTAGGTGTTCGCAAACCGTAATACTTGTGGTAGATATCGGGCGGGAACCCACGTCAGTCTTGTAAGGCTTTGGGTAAGAAGCCAACAACCATAGCAACTCAACCCCCAATTTTTGTGGAAATTCCGCAACCCGCACCCCCAATAATACTGACCGCCCTGATATAGCTATTCTTCCAACGATAATTTTCTATTTGATGGAAACAAAGACTTATTAGCAACCAAAATCAATATTGTTGATTAAAATTAACTTTAAATGACCCGGTTCTATTTCAAGCCTCATAGCTATAGGTATTATCTTACTATGAATTAATAGGATCTTTTATTTGTTGTTGTTTGGGATTATATTGCATTTTATTTCATCGCGATACGAAATAGACATAATCATATCTATCCATCATATATAAGTGTGTACTTTATTGTTATATATAGCATATGGTGTATGGAAACAATGTATATGATTTGATATCTACAATGTATGTTGATACATTTAAACCTGCCAAATATCAAGCATTTTATTATCCCAAATCTGAGGGTTGGTCAAAATATATAGCAATTAGATACTTCTGAAGAAGATGAGGTTCTAGTGTCTGAAGAAGATGAATCCATTTCTATATTTAAAAAAAAAAAAAATTTGCTCAAAATATTCATATATTGATCATGAAAGTTCTACAATTTTTATCACTAACGGATAGGACACGTGAACTAAACTATGCATTGATACCTTATGCGTTCCTCTTTCAATATGGATGGATTTGATAAAAATATGTTGTGGTATAAAGAATGTAATTGATCAAGATTAAAGCTTTTAATTCATCAAGATTGTAGTATACTTTATTGTTTAACCATGCCATTCATTTTGTCCTGAACTTGGACAAAAGCTGTACCAAATTACAACGTATTTAAATGAACAATCCGATCTACTATAATTCAAAATGGCTGACATATCGAGAGCTGGAACAGCACTTACTGATGGAGGTAGATCTCAAAAGGAAGCTGTAGATTTGACAAAATGTACTCTTTGCTCAAGAAACTACACTGCACCTAAGCAATTACCATGCCTACATTCATTTTGTGAAGAATGTATTATACAAAATCTAAAATCATCGTTGGATGCAGATGTGACAGCCCAGTTGAAATGTCCAGTGTGTTTGAGTCCTCTTCCGGATGCTCGTTCAAAGGATGTCAACAGTTTGATTCAGAAGATTCCCACGGATCATTTTATATCTGCATTGATGGTACAGGAAGCCCTGAAAAACAAATCGTGTAAATCTTGTCAAATAAACAACAAGAGGACCGATGCGGTATCATGGTGTTCATACTGTGCAGAAGCAATGTGCGAGGAACACGCAGTCCGCCATAATGCAATGACACCACGCGATACTCACAAGGTAACCTCCATCGCCGAAATTGAGAAGAATCCGGCACTTGTGTACCCACCAGCGTTTTGTACCAAGCCTAAACATGGTCATAAGAAATTGGAAAAGTATTGTATGGACCATAAGAAATTATGTTGTGCCGATTGTCGTTCGATTTCACACCGTGAGTGTCGCATTGCCGATATCAAGCATGCTGTTGGTGCTATGAAAAATACGTTTGGAGTAACTGCTGTAGACAAAATGAAGACGGAAGTAGATGATATAATACAGAACCAGGAACGAAGCATCGCAGATTTGAACAACCAGAAAACACAGAAGGAGACAGCAATCAAGACATTGCGCGATGAAATAAACAAACATCTAGATAGTTTAGAGACTAACCTGAGAGATGAGCTAACAAAAGCACATGCAGCAGAGGTAGAGGATCTGAACAAAGACATTAAAAGTTTTAAAGATAAGGGAGCTACCCTGGTACACTACAAGACTCTTGCTGAAGGCGTTGGAAGGTCTATCACAGAGGCTCAAGCTTACCACCAAATTGAAAAGCTTATTGAACAAGTTAAAATTCTGGATGAACACGTTTACCATAAGAAATCAATGATTATGAAAACAGAATTAGACATTGTACCAGCGGATATTTCTTATCAAATTACAAAACTGGGCGAGGTGAAGGTCAGGCAGTCGAAACCGCACATTGAAGGTAAGGAAGATACCAAAGCCTCCATTCACACTAACCATAGTACAATAATTGAAAGGGAAAGAAGGAACAAATTCTTAGCTCTGAAATTTCAATGTAGTTTTATCTCTGGTGGCATAAGTCTACACTCTAATCTGTTCCTAGTAGATAATAGGGGAAGAGAGCTTCGGTCTTATACAGAATACGGGAAACGAGATCCAACAATGACATTCTCACTTCCGGGAAATCCTTTCGATGTAGCTCTACTTCCACAAAAACGGAAACACGATGTAATAGCAATAACATTTCCGAAGGACAATCAAATTCAACTTATCGAAATTGGAGATATTTCTCTTGAAAAACAACTAAGACATTTCTACAAAACTCCCGATAAAGGATACGGATTAGCCTCTACAGGAACGAAGCTAGTAGTTGCGTGCAAAACAAAGCTGGATATCTGGGACATAACGGAGGACCATAGGCTCATGCATGAAAAGTCAATTCCAACAAAAGGTGACAAGGTCAAATATGTGGCAGTGGCAGACGACAGTCGAATTTACTACACTGATTCGTCAGAGAGAGGAAGTCTCAACTGCGTAAATATGGACGGTGTCAATATTTTTCAATATTCACACAAAAGTTTAAAACTTCCTATGGGTGTAGCAGTTGATCAGAAAGGTCACGTATATGTATGTGGCTTTCATTCGAACAATGTACACCAAGTGTCACCGGAAGCTAATTTGTTAGAAATCATGACGCCAGAAGATCCACACTTTAGGAAACCAATTGCTTTGATTCCGAACGGCGGTAAGATGTTTGTGTCGTATGAAAACAACGCCATAACATTACTGTGACCAAGATAGTACCGGTTTTAAATTGTTCACTTGTTTATTAAAATATAATACAGTGAAAGGTGTATAAGCTAAAATTGAATCTAATCCGAACAACTGTGTATTCGGAACAAAAAATGTTGGACAAAATGGTATTCGGTGAGATTAAGAGATGTTTTACTATAACAATCTTTCATTTCTGAATGTTTACTAGTTAGTATTTAAATAAACTTAATTTAAATACATATTTGTATGGTTCCCAGTCTTGTCTTGTTCTAGTTGGTTGTTGGATGGATCAATGTTTGAAGATACCAATGGGATAATCAGATGTCGTAAATCTAGGACATACAATACGATGACCAGCAGAAAA